>BFEA01000146.1:1763657-1785333 GCA_003427395.1 Chara braunii | reverse complement strand
TTCAAGATACACTCCACGCGCTAAGCGATAACATCCCCAACCACCATCACCCTCATGCTTACGTGAGATCGCCCGAAACCGCACCAGCAGACATGCAGACGACGAAGCACCGCGGGTGTGCGGCGGAAACCGCACCAGCAGACATGAAAACGACGAAGCACCACGGGCGCGCGACGGACCGGGCAAATGGCAGGCCGGGAGGCGCGGCGCTCCCGGTCGCGCCGCGCCTCCCTGCTGGTCCAGAAGAACTCGAAAGTTTCTTCGAGAATGCCGTTGTCAATGGCTCCATTCTATTAGTGGGGAGCGACACTTGCTGGCAATCAGGTCCAGCATCCCCAGTAATATTGAGTTTAGCCAAATGTTTGCAGGATCCGATCAGATCCTAAATCGAGGTTTGCGGGTCAGCACCTCACATTACCAAATCAACACCCCACCCCAGCAAAGTGGTGGATCTTCGTTCGGTCTGCTCTTGCCATACTCTGGGTGTCCTCCTCCCACGCTCTTGTCTTGCTCTCTGCGAGCTTTTGCAACGTTGACGCCATCTTCCTTGCCACCCTCTCTCCAACTTTTTTTAAAATTTAAAGGGTCAGTCCAGCGTCGCGGGCAGGGAGAGCTGGCAGCGCCCGGGGGGTAGAGGTCGGGCAGGGAGAGCTGGCAGCGCCGGGGGGGTAGAGGTCAGAAGGGGCGAGATGACGACTGGGGGGAGGGGAAGGAGGAGGAATGGGAGGACGCGCAGCTCGGCATGAAGAATGGGAGGGATGACGAGTGGGAGGAAGGAAAGGAGGAGGACGGGGAGGACGACGTCCAGGAAGGGAAAAAAACTATGCCCGTGTATCTTCCCATGTTCCAGCGGAAGATTCTTCCCACTTTGCAACCGGGGGGAGGGGGCGGGATGCCAAGCCGGAGGAGGGGAGCGGGAGGGGGGCAAGGAGGAGGAATGGGAGGACGAGGAACAGGCCCCGCTAGAGGAGGAACGGGAGGACGACGGACAGGTGGAGAACGGGTGGCATGACGAGTGGGAGGAGAGGAAGGAGGAGAACGGGGAGGACGGTGACCAGGAAGACAAAAAAATATGCCTGTGTATCTCCCCATGTTCCAGCAGTAGATTCATTCCACTTGCATGGGGGAGGTGGGGGCAGGACGACGACCTAGAGGAGCACAGCAAGAAGAGGGGGAAGGAGGAGGAACGGGAGGACGACAAACAGGTGGAGGAGGGGCGAGTAGGAGGAGGGGGAGGATGAGGAGGAAGACAAAAGAATATGGCCGTGATGACAACTGGGAGGAGGGGAAGAAGGAGGATGGGAAGGATGGCGACCAGGAAGACGAAAACTATTTAGAGTTCCATCTTTAATTTTCTTTTTTCCGAAAACTACACCATGGCCTTCTCTCAAATTATTTTTTTGCGATTCACTATTTACATACCACTACTCCTAAGGCGAGACAGAGGGGACCCCTGCAAGCATAGCTACCTCTCATGGTGAAGAGGATATTGCAAGTTGCCCCTTGCCCTACTGGTTTAGGGTGCAGGGTTGGGGGCGCCAGTGGAGGTCCGGCTAACGCAAAGACTGAGCATTTTGCCAGTAGCTGCGCCTATATCTTTGCATGTGATCATCATCCAAAACAAAAACAAAATAACGTTTTCCATTTCTTGTGCTCTCACAGCCGACTCTACACCATTCAAATTAAGGGATCCAATATCAAAATATATTTCCGCCCATTTCTTAGCCTATGCTGGACACCTTCGGAGAGGGGCGGAGAAGGGTGGTGATGGCCGGGGAGGGGGAGGGGGAGGGGGAGGGGGAGGAGCGGGAAGGAAAGGGGGCTCGGCGAATTATCAAGGTGTTGGAGAGCAGCGTTTTTTTTTTTCTTTTTTTCTAAGGCTAATTCTTTAACCCCAACCAATTCAATTACCTGTCAAATCTGGACAGGATGGCCTTTCAGGCCTTTTTTTATTGTCATTATAGTATTACGGGGAACCCCGTAGCAGCCACATCCGTGCTCAAGCCTCCAACGAGGGAACATGCGGGAGCTGCACCCACCAGCAGGTGCGATACCTGCTACAGCAGGTGGGCGACCGGCCAGGGGTCAGCCGGTAGCATCAGGACCGAGTTTTTTCGATGGACCAGTCACTGTGCCTCCCCTCCGGTCCCCTCCCCCTATGAACATCAGCAGTCTCTGCTCAATGCCACTGGCGGCTGAGAGCCCGGGCATGTCAATGTGCGCTATGTGATCTTGCTGTGTCGTACGAGTCAAGGTTATCTAACAGCAATTTCGTCAAAACGGACATTTTTTTAAGTTTTAACACAATTGAAATCTCACTGTTTGGCAAAACTTTCATGAAATTGAGGGTACGGCATCCCGAAAATGCACTACCCACTGAATGTATCTCGACTTAGCCGAAGAACGCCATACCCCTTGGATGTATATGGACTTCTGCCCAGTTCAGATACATCAAGGCGGTAGGGAGTTTTCAGAACGCCGTACCCTCAATTTCATGAAATTTTTGCCAAACCGTCAGATTTCAATTTCATTCAAAAAATATACGACGTCCGTTTTGACAAAATCGCTGTTATCTGCCGTTATTGGCAAATGAATGTGTGTCACTGTGTCCCTTGTATTTGTTGACCAAAGTGGAGATCAGACTCTCTTTTTTTTAAGGCTAATTCTTTTAAGCCCAAGCAAATTGAAGCAATTCAATAGCCTGTCAAATCCTAGCAGTGACGGGAAATTAAATGTGATAGGGATATTCCTCATCTGTTACTCAGCATGCGGTCTATAGGAGGGTCCTCCAGGTGCAATGGAATTCCAGCTTCCTTTTCCCCAGCAGAATCTGTTTGTTTGTTTTGAGTGTGTTGTCATATTCGCTATGCACTCGGAAAAAAAAGCATGACTGTGCCAGAGACTGTGTCGTCGGACTTTCACCCACTCATCAGGAGGTTGTGTGTGTGTGTGTGTGTGTGTGTGTGTGTGTGTGTGTGTGTGTGTGTGTTTCGTAGATTGTCAATGCACGAGCACCTGCGAGCACCTGCTCCACCCAAACAAGTACATCCAAAATTGAAGCAGCTTTACCTCTACTGCAGACAATGAAGCACACTTGAGATGAGGAAATCCAACAATGGGCATCGCCACACCACTCTCAAAATGTGCAAAATGAGAATGAACTTCTTGCTAGAACATGGCCAGGTGCACCCTCCACAATTTTGTCTTTTTCACATTTCTCGAGTGGTGTGGCAAGGCCCAATGAAACAGTTTAGTTTCACCCCTAGCGCAACCAACCTGAAGCACAACAGATCGGTTATATTCCTTTCTTGAGCATCTTTACTTTGGCTTTCTTTGCAGTACCCCTTCTATTTGTTCTTCCAGCTTGGCTTTCTTTGGGGTACCCCTTCTGGTTTGCTCCTCCAGCCCCCTGAGTGGGGTCCGATGGACCACGGATTCAATATCAAATTTATCAATTTGATCAGAGAACAGAGATAGCCCACTTGATTGGTCTGAAGTTCTGAACATAATATGGATGGCTTGTGCGAATCGCCATACGACGTGCAGGCCTGCTTCTGTTGTTGGTAATTCCAGTAGGGTGTTGTGGCTAAGGGAAAGATTCCACAGGTGGGCAGCAATTTCCAGAAAGGGGGTTGGATTTCTTTTTCCTGTATGGGGGTCTGTACGTTTTTCACTTTGTTTGCCTCAAACCAGATCGATTGCAGGGCATCGAGCCTTGCTGCACTACTCACCAAATGCGCAAAATGACAATTAATCTCCCACTAGAACATGGGTAAACACACCGCCACAATTTTTATCTTTCGCGCATTTGTTGCGCAGCCGAGCGAGGCCCATTGTCTTCCGAAATTGGAGGGCAAATAGTGGGCGTAGTGGGAAGTTGTTATCATCATGCTTCCAGTACTCCGGCATGTTCGCGACTAGGCTACCAGCCGGGCCGCCCGGGTCACCCTATTTTCCCGGGCGGCCCGGCCGTGCAAGGACCAGGGAAGGTCCCAGCCAAAAAAAAAAAGAAAAAAAAAACCGAAAAAAAAACTACGTTATGCAGAAAAATAAATTGAACAACTTTTGCCTCAGGGTCACATCGAAATTCTTAACCAAATTTAAAATAAAAATAAAAAATTAAAAAATATTTATTATTATTATTAATATTTTTTTATATCTTAGACTTTTTGGCCCGGCCGGGCAAGTGGACCCGGGCCACTCTGGTAGCCTTGCGACGTTTTTCAAACGTTTTCAAAAACATTACAATTCAATTCAAGGCCGGGGACCTCACAATTCATCCCAGGTTACTGACAGCATCGGCCAGCTTAAGCTTGCAGCCTCACACCTGCAGAAAGTCCCTACTACCGACTTTCCAGATTATCGAAGAAAGTAGCAATACCTGAACTGAACCTCCTCAATCTTCATCTACATTCTTACTGCCCTTTTTTTCAGAACTTTCCAACAAAGGAGTAAAATGTAACGCTGTTGGCTGCAAAACAGAAATCAAGTTGAAGTTATCCCGGCAGCGAGGCCTGCTGTCGCTCAAAGATGGCTCGCTAGAGTCTCTACGCTACTAACTGCCCTGACTTCTAACCTCCTACATCAGCTATTACACAGGCCTTAGTACCGGCCTGAGCACTGCTCTGATGGGGCGCCCATGGGAGCACTTGTCGCCATGCTCCAAGGACTCCTGGCACTCGCCCCACCCTCCAAGCCACATATTGGCCTACAATGGCCACTGTAAATAATAACCGAAGCACGTGCCCTGCTTCGGGCCTACTCCTAATCTAACCCTAGGCTAGAGTATCTACTGGTCACGCTAACTTCCCGGGACCCACGGCGACAGTACCAAACCCCTGCTCTGATGGACAGCAGCGAGCTGGTTCCGCCACGCCCAGGTTCGAAGGAACCATAGCAACTGCTGCTCCCTACTGCCCTTCCCTGATCAGGCCCTTCTCCCCTGAACAACTCGATTGCTTCCTTCAATCCCCCTGCTTTATCATCTTCTTCATCTCAGCATCTGCACCACACGGGCCAAATACCCCCTGCTTTATCATCTTCTTGATCTCAGCATCTGAATGAGATCTGTTCTGGAGTCTTGCTTGACCTGTTGCGATCCTTCCAGATGACCTCGACGCACAACAGGCCTCGAACCACACGGGCCAAATACCCCCAGCCACTCTTGCCATCGACTCCGAAAGGTAAGAACCCCAGAAGCGGCCACCTTTCATCCCATTTTATAACTTGACCTCCGATGGCGTCCCAATGTTGCTGCCACCATCTCCAGATGTGTTCAGACGCTGGGCACTTGCATTATAAGTGGCGGGCGGACTCAAACGGCCAGCTGCATCTGGAGCATTTCAGATCCACTGGCATGCCTCTCGCCTTTAGCCAAACTGGCGAAGACGAGAGACGGGATGCTTACCTGTTTCCCATTTGGGAGAAAGGTGAGGATTTGACAGGCCTTTCCGGCCAGATTGCATGCCCTCTAGCCAGACACCGGAATCTCGGATGGGGGTTTCTTGTCTCGCAAACGCACGCATCTTGTACCCTGCTTCTCCGGAGTAATCTCCCAGATGACACCGAAGTGGCTGGTTACTTCCTGCAGAGTCAGTGCAGACCAACCAACGCCATGCTAATGGGTCGATGCTGAGGCGCCTCGGGTGGAACACTGCCCACCCAGGTAAGAATACGTACAGCAGCTACAGCTGTATTGCATACCGTTAGTACGGCGTTTACTCTCCTCCATGGTCCACCACTTGGATCTGGGATCTGAGCTGGGCAAATCCCAGATCATGAGTGTCACCCCTTGTCAAGAGCCATTAATGCATTTGAGAGTTGGGCTCGCAACGCCAGCCAGGTGCATTCTAGTTTCCGCAAACGGCTGCCAACCACCCAGCAGGGGACACCACAGATCCTTAAAAAAAAGGCCGCCAACCACCAAGCAGGGGACACCACAGATCCTCAATCCCCACTACCCCTCTGCGCACCCACGCTTGACCGAAAGATCCTGTTGAGCCGTCCGCCGTGTAAGGGCAATCTTCTCCCTTCTGGATCTTCGTACCGTCAAATAGTAACTGCAGCATAACCTCCTCCTTGGTGGCCAGCTCCGATTGGACGTCTGGTGGCTCTCCTTGTTCCAGGCTTCTCTAATGGCATACCAAAATGGGGACTTTGGCCTGCGATTTCGGAAGGAACTCGTCAGGCAGCATGCCCAAACACCTGCTGAGTTCCCGTTCTGCCATTAGGAGTCTTTCCACAAGGACCATCTAGCGCTCTTTTGTTCCTGCAGACGCCACTTTGCATATCCAGGTGCACAGCTATGCCATATTTTTTAGCACAGGATCAATCAGACCAAGTCCTCCTCCTTTATCACGTGGGAAAGTAAGGGTGTCCCATGCAATTTTGGAGATGAGTCCGTCAGGATTCTGCGCTCTAGGCTTCCATAGGAAGCGAGCCACCAGCCTCTTCATGGCTTTCAACACTCCATCTGTGATCTGTCTTACCGTTCCCACGAACCACAGCCGAACCCCATAATCTTAGTCTGGCTGAGATACGCTGCTGTANTGTGATCTGTCTTACCGTTCCCACGAACCACAGCCGAACCCCATAATCTTAGTCTGGCTGAGATACGCTGCTGTAGCCGCAGTCCTTGTGAGGAGACTTCGATGCGCAGGCTGATTAAGACCCCCAAGAAGCGGTCTTCCTCCCCTTTCTCAACTCTCTTCATCCCCCATTCCACCTGCCATTCCATCGACTCCGGAAGTAGATAGACTGACTTGTTCCAGGCCTTTCATGACTGGACAGGAGGGAGGGAGTATTTCTGTCCAGTCTCGCTTAGCAAACAAAGGTCGTTGGCGAGTGCCTTCACCTTGCAATCAGTACCATCGTGTAGTTGCAGGCCTTTCAGGACTGGACAATGTCTGATTCTGTTTAGAAATTAGAAGTACCTCTAGCTGCAGGACAAACAGTAGAGGTGCGAGCGGACAGCCTTGTCTCAAGGAGAGGGAGAAACGAAACGGGGGGCTCACGTGTACGTTTATCATCACTGCAGATGTTGAGAAAGTGTACATAGCCACTACCCATTTGCTGAAGTTCACACCGAAACCCAATCTCTTCACAAAGTGGTAAGGACAACGCCCAACCCACTTTGTCGTACGCTTTCTCTAAGTCGAGCAGCAGTACTGCCGTCTCCAAATTCTACGCTTGGATCACCTCTAGCGCCTCGATAGGAGTGACAATGTTATTGAATATGGATCTGCCCCGCACAAATGCACCTTGGTCCCCTTGCGCCAGATCAGGTAGGTACCTCGACAGTGTTCTTGCCAGCGACTTCACCAATATCTTACTAACCATCAGGTAGGTACCTCGATATTGGTCATCCCTTTGCCCAGTTTGCCCCCTTCTAAGATCTCATTGTACAGCTAAGACCGACCAGTTACTAAGGCAAAATTCCTTAGGTCCCCTTGCGCCAGATCAGGTAGGTACCTCAATAACTGTGTCATCCCTTTGCCCAGTTTGCCCCCTTCTAAGATCTCATTGTACAGCTAAGACCGACCAGTTACTAAGGCAAAATTCCACCATCAGTCCGCCCACGCCTGGCGCCTTGCCACGCCCCATGGATTCCACTGTTTGAGTGACCTCTTCTGGCGCCAGAGGTCTATCCACGTCTCTCCTCGCGACAGCTTCACGCTTGTGTCTTCCCACATATCCAATTGCTCTGATAGGTCCGTGTTTGTGTCGTCTAGTGGACTTCGGGTTGCGAGGACATCTTCATAGTACAACCTGGCGTACTGGACCATACCTACAGCTGTGCAGGCCAACGGAGCAGATTCGTCAAATGGATGATGCAGTTCCACCATTTGCTGCTGAGATCTTCGCGGCTGGAGACGTTGAAAAGTTTCCTTAGTCATCTTGCCGTTGGTCTCGATACCTTTTACCTTCAAGACTTTTGTCCACCTCTTCCGCTCTTCGAACTGCAGGTTGTCCCATTATGCAATCCTCTTCTCGCGTTCTGCAGCCCACAACATGGATGAGATCAGATGCCCCTCCATGCGGTCTTCGGCCTCCTCCCTACCCTCCTAGATTTTGCCTCTGCCTTTGCAAGTATTCGGGAGCAGACATCCATAACTCCCGAAACAATTGCTAGGCCATCATCGAGCCATTCTGCCGAGGTGTGGAAATACTGCTTAGCTCCTTCCCACCACTACATGTAATCGTCCACCCATTCTTGTATGCCTGGCTCTTCCAGGATTTGACTGTTCAATCTGAAGAAGCCCTTACCTCTCTCCGCACCTGCTCTGAGTCTGATGTCTCTGCCACAATCGGCTTGTGGTCGGACAGCGGATTACAGATATATCTAACCGCTGTCACCCCCTCCAGAACTTGCTCTCCCACTAGGAAGTAGTCCAAGCGGCGTTTGGTGACTGCTTGTCTACCCCTATCCAGATGAGAGAACCAGGTGTAGCCTGGGTCCTCAGGGTTCTATGTATGAAAGGGATCTGATCAGGATAGTTCCTTTATCAGATCTAACAAAATCTGCACATCCTTCTTGCCTGCGGCAGCAGAGTCTGGTTGAAGAGCATCGTCTAGTGAACGGTTCCAACCCTATAGGTCTGTCTCTGAATCCACCACCCGGAAGTGCAGGTCCCTGTGCTGCAGCAGGATGCTCAGCCCTTGGCGTGTCCCTTGCGCCGGTGCCCATAGCTGGGGGCCCTCCCGCCATGGGCCAAGCTCATTATTGATCTGCTCTTCGTTTAGCTTCGTTTCCTGCAACATAATGCAGTTAATCTTCCAGCCAACTCTTGAGCCTTCTCGTCCTCAACCTCCCGTTTGTGTTCCCCGGGCCTCTGATGTTTCATGATGCAATTCTGAGATTATCCATGTACCCTTTCTTCCTCCGCTTGTTCTTGGATGTGGGATGTGCCCATATGTGGTGCTACGACTGGAGGATACCCATTCTGCGGTAAGTTTCGAGTTCTTGAAGGCTGATTGGAGCTTCTCCTCTGCCGGCAATTTTTCATTCATGTTGATCAGCACTAGTCCTGACGCCTCTGGTATGACATTGATCATGCCCAACTCCATACTCTGTTCATGTACCATGTTCAGACTGAACAAACACACTCCAGCCTGCGCCAAAGTGTTTGCTGTCTCCACAGGAATCCGAGCGTCTAGCGACGGGAAATACAGTTTGCTAAAAAAATCCCTGTGAGGTGTCTACAATCACATTCACCATTGTTGATTATGGTATTAACCTCACAAGGACACGCTCCCAGTATAACTGACCCGTGACCTCCATTACTATCGAGGGAGTAGGGGATTGGTCAACTGTTACCGAGGGTATGGTCGGTATACCATCCACCCCTACTAATGCCAGGAAGAAACTGCCTTGAGGAGTTATTGTACACAGCAGGGGGATGAGGCACCTCTGAACTGATTCCGCTTGGCTCCTCTCGATCAAGTCTGCCTTTTTTTTTGCTCCTGTCCAGACACAAGCGACTACTTGGAGCTGCCGCATCCCTCCTCAAACCTGATGCTGCTGATCTCTCCATTGAGGAGAGTTCACCCGCTCTTTGTACATCACTCCTCTGGTCCTCCTCTGAGTTACTCCTCTGAGTTACTCCCACATCTCACTCTCGACTTGGAGGAAGTTGGGGTTACTGACAATCCAGTTTTACCCCCTGCACCTTATTCTGGAATAGCTTTTAGCGCTGCATACTCCTGGCATTCCTCAAACCCAACACCTAGGGAGAAACCGGATCGCGTGCCAAGGCCGTCTTCTCTGGTGCAACCATTCTCTAATCTCCTAGACAATCTCCAGTCACCACTCTCCCTTATGCCAGTCCGATCCGACCTCGTCTTTTCTCTCCTCCTCCTTAAGAAGGGGAGTCCCTGATTACGTTCGCCGAAGCGTGAGCTGAATTCTCTCCAGTCATACGGGGAGGACGGGTATCTCGTCCGTGGCTGGAACGGAGCAGCCAGCTGTGAATGTAAAGCAGGATTACTGTAACCATGCATTCCCCTCTGAGCTTCATGCTCCCTTACAGCATAGGATGATCGTTCGTGCCACGGAAGGGGCTCCTACCAGTTGACGGTCGTGCCATAGCCTTGATAGCCATGTTCGTTGATTGATGGATCGTGGAGATCTGGTTGTGAAAAGCCTCCGCCCAGCTAATCAGCCCACAGCACCCATGGTGGCTGTACCAGTGTTGGGGGGGGTCTGCAGACATGCCACTGCGCTGTGCCGGTCTGCCTGTGCGGATCGAATTTCCCCTTGTTGCTGGGAAGTGACAATTGACTTCCCTTGATGGGGCTGGTCTTGGTGTGCCGACCTGCTGCCTTGGGAGACTTGGTTGAGTGGTTGCTTGTGGAGCAATCTTCCCGTGTGACGATGCTGCTGGGTTTCTTCCCCTTTCCTCTGCTCCCCCACTTCTGTCTTGACCGTGGCTTCTCTGATGCTGTCTGAATCGTTCTACATGCCCTCCCAGTCTTGGGCATGTTGATCTGCGTCCCTTCAATCTTTGCCTGATCCTCGGGCAATTCATCAGAGTGGAAATACCACTTACATCTCCTACACCAATCGGTATAGGGAGTAGCTATCTCCACCCTCCATCGATCCCCTTTGGGAGACTGGGTTATGAGTTCATCATCAGCCCGAAATTTAGCTTCCGGCGGCATATCGAACTTGACGTTCATTAATTGCAGCCCCGTACTGTCGGCTTCAGGTGTGTGCATCATAATTACCTCTCTGAACTTACCGATGACCGCACTCTTTAAGAAGTAGTACGCATCTAATTGAACGCTCAGGACAATAATCCGAAAGCTGGATTCTGCTTCCTGGAGTCTAAATTCCTTGAGCTCTTGAAGCGGCATCCAAGGTTTAAAATGGAGACGTTCCTTATGTCCAGCTTAATTCTTTTTTCTTCTTCTTCTTTTTTTTTCGATTTTGTTTTAAACAGGTCCTTATGGCCCTGGCTCCATGTCCATTCTGGGGAGCGTCAGTCCGGTTCCTATTCCCCCGGCAAGTCAAGATTGAATACAACATAGTACACACCCACGCTTCCTTCCGTTTGGCCGAAGGAACCCTGACCAGCATTGATTACTCCTGTATGGGAGGATTGACTGTCAGCTTGCCCTACCCTAGCTTTCCTCTCAGATACCCCTGTTGGTTCTGTCCAATAGGTATTGAAGCACGAGAAAACCGGGAGAGATGTTTATCCGTCTGAGGCTAGAACCTCAATTTGTCCCTCTCGGGGCTACACTCCTTGTCGCTGTTGTAGTGGCCCATTTCTTCCAGTGTAACTTATCGTCTGAGACTGCCGCGATCTTCCCCTGTAGCAACCAGTCTCTCATGAAGATTTGTCTCCTGAGTGCGAGTCTTCCAGGTTTGCCTCTCATTGCTGTCGATATACTCCTCCATTTGCATCGGATCTCTGTTTCCACCATCCTCAGCAGCAGGATCCACATTTCCTCCTTGGCCACTTCTGAACTGTCAATTGTCCAGGTAGGTACATCTCCTTTTCCATATGACCCACAGGGCTAGTTTCCTGATCATGTGGAACCAGCCTGCTTTTCCACTTCTGAGGCTGTCGGGGATGTTAGATAGAAGTAGGATGTTCAGAGGGGTGAGGTTGGGGGGAGGGGATGAGAAGAGGTGGGACCATAGGTTTCGGACTTTGTTCCATATCCAGGCCGCCTGGCTGCAGTAGAGGAGGCAGTGGGGGATGTCTTCAGGGACGTTGTCATCGCACATTGCGATGATTACGCATAGTTCAGAGCTGTCGGGATCCGAGTGTTTTCTTCTTTTGTGGAGCCACTGGTCGACGGGAGTGCTGCATGGGCTAGGAGCCACTGTAAGCTACGGATTCTAGCTAGTCTGATGGGATTCTAGCTGGTCTGATGGGGAGGTATTTTGTTCAGGGGATGGATATTGAGGCTGTTGGCTCTAGGATCAGTGTCTCTCTCCATCTGTCTTCAAGTTTGGGGTTGGGGTCCGTGGTCAGTAGGCCTAGGTTGTACCCGAATTTGACTTCGTAATCCAGTATCGTTCTGGTTTTTTCGGTTTTGCTTTGTTTCCATATCCACTCCTTAGGATCGAATTCGAGCTCCGTTATGCTGAGGCCAGGCTGGAAGATTATCCATGTTCCAGCTTAATTGTCATCTCAGCCAATCAGCAACTTCCTTTGCTCTTGCCACGTAAGATGCCATGTTAGTTCCCTCGAACTCCACCCTGCCTCCCCAGTTATCTGAGCCAAAGAGGCGTTCTGCAAACCACCCGTCCTCAATTTGTTGATTGCTTCGTTAACTACGAATCCCTTTCCCTCTGCGTCCTCCACGACTTCGCCCAGATTGATGCCTATACACCTTCCTCGTAACATCTTCCTGCTGATACCTCGCCCTCACAGCATCCCGAGCAGCCGCAAATGGGGGGGTCTGTACGGCGGTACTCTTTGCTGGTCCGCCATTGTGAAGGTGAAGAATTCTAGTATTGCCGACCATACTCGCTTAACTAACGGCTCAATTAGCATGTTCTATTGAAACGTGGTAGCAGACACTTAGAGAACTATCATGTAATCTCCTAGCCTATAAATCTACAGGACTGTTCGGGATCTCTTATGCGATGAGGATTAACCGCCACCTCTGTTGCGAAGGTGCGCATGGCGTGGTCCGTTCTTCATCATGACAGCCAAACAGCGCCATGAGACGAAGCCCTCGTCCGTGTGAATGCGCAGTGGGACGACGCCCTTGCTCACGGCGGCGGCCGGACTGGAGGATCCGTTCTTCATCATCATGGCGAAGGTGACGGCCGAACAGCGCCATGAGTCTAAGCCCTCGTCCGTGCGAATGTGCAGTGGGACGACGCCCTCCTTCCTTAGTGGGAGGACCTTGGCCTGTGTTGAGTTGTTATAATTTTTTTTGTTTTTTTTTGTAAACTACACTATATTGGTCTCTCAAATCCTTTTTTTGCCTTTCACTAATTTTCTTTTATTTATTTTGTAAACTTCAATATGTTCTTCTCTCAAATTCTTTTTTTGCCTTTCACTACCTACCTACTACTACTCCTAAGGCTATATAGGGGAACCCCCTGCAAGCATTGCTACCTCACCACCACAAAGGGGTTGCATGTTGCCCTGCCCTAACAGTCGTAGTCAGGGAGTAGGGTGCGGCTGCCAGTGCGGGTCCAGCTAACACAAAGACTGAGCATTTCTCCTGTTTTCTCAGCCCAAAAATTCATAACGAATCTGTCCTGCAGCTCCCACACAGTGTCACACTGGATGGAATGAACATACCATCTAACCGGTGCTACCATCTTCCCCCGAACACAACGCACCCTGATTTTGACCGTATCTGGCCGGAAATATAGCTTGTATACATTCATTTTTAGGGTGCGTTATGTTCGGGGGAAGACGGTAGTTGGACCACAGCCCTACCCTCTTCACCAAAATATGACGTACTGTCATTATTGCCATATTTAGACTGAAAGATACCCCAAATACAGCTGTAATGACAGTACGTTGTATTTGGCTGAAGAAGGTAGTTGGTCATTTCTGTTTCTAGGTGTTCTCCCTCAGGTTCTGCACCTAAGCTGGGTAATGGTCCCAGTACTTTTTCTGGTTGTTTTGTCGACGGATCCCCGACCCCTTCTTTGTTGAAGGAAGGAAATGAACTGAGTACCACCGGGCCTACCGTCTTCACCCGAATAGAACTCCCGTCGCTACATCTTGACTGAAAATGCCCCAAATACAGCTATAATGATCCGGCGTTATATTTGGGTGAAGACGGTCGCTCTCAGTTCAATTCCAGCTGCAATCAGATGAACAGAATACAATAATTCTGAATTACCTGGGACCCACGAGGTAGGGGGGATAATTCAAAGAAACAGGTAAAAGACGAGGAAGAACATAGGGACCTGATAGCAAGACCTTGGGAAATTAGGACTTACGTGTTCCATTTATTTCGGTAATTATATATTTATTTATTATTTACCTGGTTGGTGGTACTTCCTACATTCGTAATTAGGATTTCGATACTCTGTGAGCCAGACTTGGGAAGACAGGACGCGGCTATCTGGCTGCAAAATAGACGCCTGTTTCGAGTTCTTTTCAGGGCCTCGCCACACCAGTGTCGAAACCGTGAAATACTTGCCAGCTGTCAGACTCGTTTTGACATTCACGGTTTCGACACAAAGGCCACCTTCGCCACACCGTATGTCGAAGACCCAGGAAAAGAAAAAAAAAGAAAAGAAAAAGAAGAAGAAGACAGCGAATGTTAAGGCAGCGTCAGTACCCCGAACCCTGAAAGCTGTTGAAATCCGCACATCCTTCACAACATCCTTTCCGAGATGTTGAAACTCAACCCGCTGCAGGCGGGCCGTTCCACAAACATGTTGAAAGTCGAAACCACTTCTCTCTTTTTTTTTTCTTTCTTTTTTTATAAAGGCTAATTCTTTAAGCCCAACCAATTCAATTACCTGTCAAATCTGGACAGGACGGCCTTTCAGGCCTTTTTTTTATTGCCATTATAGTATTACGGGGAACCCCGTAGCAGCCACATCCGTGCTCAAGCCTCCAACAAGGGAACATGCGGGAGCTGCACCCACCAGCAGGTGCGATACCTGCTACAGCAGGTGGGCGATGCCGGCCAGCGGTCAGCCGGTAGCATCAGGACCGAGCTTCTTCGATGGGCCAGTCACTGTGCCTCCCCTCCCCCTATGAACATCAGCAGGCTCTGCTCAATGCCACTCAGGGGTACCAACGGCATATCTCTAGGTGGCGGGCACCAAGCTTGCCCAGGAAGGTGCATGAGGCCAATGGGGATTGAACCCAAGACCTCCTGAATGCCACTTTCGTGCCTTACCAACTGAGTTAAGCCGCTGGATGAAACCACTTCTCTGACAAATGTGGAAGTGTTTTCTACATTTTTTTCTTCGACAGTCTGTGTGGCGAAGAAAAAATATCGAAAAACTCCACTTTCGACATTGGTGTGGCAAGACCCTCAGTATCTCAGTTATTCTGCATTTCTGCTATTTCTGAATCTGTTAGCAACTGGGGTTCCTGTGGCATTTTGAAATCGACAATTTTGCCGGGCCACAATATCTCAATTATTCTTTTTTATTTTTATTTTATTTTTTAATAAAACAGGTCCTTATGGGCCCGGATCCATTTCCATTCTGGGGAGCATCAGTCCGGTTCCTATTCCACCAGCAAGTCAGAATAAAACATTACATCATGAAACCCACTCACGCTTCCTTCCGTCCGGCCAAAGGATCCCTGACCAGCATTGATTACTCCAAAACATCGTGGAGGATTGACTGTCAGCTTGCCTTACTTCCTCCTTTCCTCTCAGGTCTACTGCATGACCTGTCAGATAAATGATAAAAAGCAAGAAAGGTAAAAGAAGCCACTGAGGGTGCAAAATCGGGTTACACCCTCCAACATTATGTGACCTGTGATGAAGCTAGTCCTTCAGCTGGCTGGGAACTCTGCCTTCTCCTCCCTGCTTCTGAGTTGTGCCAGTCTTTCCACCGTAAGCGAGAGTCCATTATCTCTGCCACTTTGCCCCTTGCAAGCCACACCTCAGTGAAATTTGCCTTCATTCTCTTATGTTGCTCTTCGTCATCTGGCATGGATTGTCTTGTCTTGTGCCACTTGCAAAGAATCTCCGCCTGAATCAGGGTCCTTGTCTCCGCCCATACCTTCAGGATAGATAGTCTGAATCAGGGTCCAACTCTTGATTCAGGATAGATGGAAGGCCTTGCCTAGAGGGGGTAATTCGGAAAGAAGTAAACACCGCCAGGGTATCCGATCCATGCTGTTTATGGGAGAATTGATAGGCCCTTGATGGGGTTAAGTCCTGTAACCTCACCCCCCATTCACCCAATTTCCAGGTTGAGACTTCACTCAACAATTCCTTCCATCCTTCTGGGATGCAGTTGATAATGGATTGTAGATTCTTGTCTCGTCGGTGGCAACCTTTGAGCTGGGAGGCAAGTTCCTGTTCTGTCACCCAGTCCTTTTTCTCCTCATTCCACAGATGACTCACTTTCCAAACACCATGTTCGATCCAAGATAGCCATCTCCCACCTCTAGGCTTAAGGGATAGTTGGTGATCACTTTCGTCTCTCACCCACGGATTACCAAACAGAGGTTGCCTCAGTACCTCGTCTTTGGACTTGGGTTTACCCACCTTCTTCGGCATGACTTCCCGCCATATCCGTAGCAATGCAGTCCAATATGGTGTAAGGGGCCTGGCTTCGCTTGGACCGGTTCCTCATTCGTTGATTTCTGCGCCCCGTACTTGGACTTCATTCCTTGGTCATTACCCAGAAGACAGGACATGTTCACTGGTGTGGCTATGGGTGCTAGGCCCCTGATGCTATCCAAAGCCAATTTATTCCATGCCGTACCAGGTTGAGTCAGTAGTTTGATTATCCATTTAAGTTGTAAGGCTTTGGTTTCTTGTTTGGGGTCTATGATACCAAGCAAGACCTCTGGCTGGTTTCCTTGTGATGCAGTGCCAATCTATCTTTGGTATGCAGTTCTCTTTGTTGGGGTCGCCCGACCACAAGTATGCCCTTGCTTTACGATTAAGTTCCTTGATTGCATGGTCCGGAACTGTCCAGATTGATGCTATATACCACATCATTGAGAAAATAGATGTATTGATGGCTAGTGCACGGCTCAGCAATGATGTGAATGTGTTACCCCATCTACCCAGTTTGTTAATTTGTTCTGCGAGTATATTTTGGGCCATCTGAGGGGCAAAACCTTCCTTTGTCAGCATGATGCCTAGATATCGCGTAGCGGTCTCCGGTGTCTCCCATGTCATGTCTGCCTCAGGGCCTTGAAGTTGGGGAGCCTCTTCCTCCAATAGCCACCAGCCAATTGTTCTCTTCCAATTAATCTTCATTTCTAGTCTGAACGCTTCCATTGCTCTTACTAACGCACTGAATGACGAGTCCGAAGCTCTTTCTGAGAACCGTGAGATCATCTGCAAACATTATTACTGTCGGGAACTGTAGGTGTTGGGCTGTTCCTACATTAACCTCTGGCAGTCTGTGTATGGAAGGATCTTTCCGTGGGAATGAGGCTATCGCTTCCATCACGAAGAGGAAGATTGGGGGGGCTCGCGGGTCTCCTTAGCGAACAGACCGAGAAATAGGGTATCAGTCAGATACCAAGCCATTGACTTGCACGCATCCTATGGCATCATTGTACAAAATATGCACCCAGTGCCACCCACTTCCTAAAACTCGGGCCTACTCCCATCTTTTTCATGCTTGCATTAAGAAAGGCCCAGTTGACCTGGTCGTAGGCCTTTTCAAAATCGAAGAAAAGAATTGTTGTGTTTATCCTTTTTTCTCTGACTTTGTTGGCCACTTCGTTGAGGGTCAGTACGTTGTCCAAGATGTGCCTTCCAGGGATGAACCCTGTTTGGTCTATATGGAAACATTTGTCTGTCAAGTCTAGGATTCGCAAGGCCAGAGCTTTGGCTAGGATCTTATAAGGAAGCATTAGCAGCGAAATGGGTTTATAGTTCCTGATATCTTCTTTCTCTCCTTTTTTGTACAACAATGTGACAACGCTACGACTCGGTAGATTTCTCAGTCCCCCCTTAAGCCAGCTGTCGTTGTAGAAGTTCAGCAGATCGCCCCCTAAGAGTGGTCAAAAATTTTCCCAGAATTCTTTTGTCAGCCCGTCGATTCCTGGTGACTTATTGTTGTTCATACTTTGGACAGCACCGTGCAGTTCTTCCAAGGTGATGGGCTTGTCTAGAGCTTCTGCTTGTTCTTGAGATATCGTTTGTTCCAGGTATTATAGCATCCTAGTGCGTGCCTCTCTGGTGCTGGGCAGTGTAGGCATAGGGGTCTTCGTGTGATAAACCTCTTCATAGACTTCCTTTGCTACGTTCAACACTCCTTCTTTGTTTGTCACTGAGAGGGTTTTCAGGCTTTCTGTCGTGTTAGCCCTTGAGTTTGCTTTGATTCTTGCGAAGAAATCTTTTGACATTGATTCACTTAACTCTTATTCGTTCATTCTGGCTCTTATTTGTAGTACCTTCAATTCCCACCATCTCCACATCGTGAGTTCTTCTCTTGCCTTTTCGAAAATATTCGTGTACAATACAGAAGAGGGGTTATCAATCAGATTCGTCTCTGCGACCTTGAGGGTTGTCTCCAATGCTAGCTTCCTCTGTTTCCTGTCGATTACTAATTTCCTTGAAATTATGGCCACCGTCTGTGACAATGTGGAGTAACTTTCCTGAAACCACTGCCACCGATCTTGTGTGGAAAGGTAGGCACCGCTTAAATTTCGCCAACACTCCTGAATTCCCGTTTGAAAGGTTGTCTCAGTAGGAGGGAGTTGTTGAGTTTGTGAAAGCTGCATTTCTGAAATTTCTGAATCTGTTAGCAACTAGTGCAAGGAACGAGTCCTCGCAGGGCCCTTATCAAACACGCATATGTTCTGGGTTGAGGCCCTCAGCAAGCCCCGTGCCCGCCCTAAGTGAAGGTGGGCCTGAATATGCACCAGAGGCCAAAATTTGACATTTTTCATATGTGGCTACTCAGGCAGTTTGCAGCACGCCAGTTGGTTGAGAGGAAGCGTGAGCCTCCCTGTGCTGCGATGTACAATTGGGCCCAGGTCTTGGAAGTTGCGCCTGGGCACACACACAATGCAGGCTAGATACATCACAAATGGGCTACAGGCCTACGTAAAAGCAGCATTGTCGACGTACATACCCCGGGTCCTATGCAAATGCAGCAAACGGCCCAAGTCTGGAAATACTGGTCGTGCCCAACTGTAAAGGGCCCAGGCCCTCAACTGCACAGCTGGGCCTGTGCGCAGGCACTAGGGCCTGACTGGAAGCTACTGGAAGCTTCCCAGCCAGGCCACACGCAGCCAAGGCTGCCTTGAGTGTCCTCTTGTCGTGAGGAGTCGTGAGCGCTCTACCTCGAGAGACGGCATTCTTCCCGATGGAGCATCGGGCAAGAGAGGGCAGTATCTCTGAAGGGCCCTGGTTGAAGCACGGGTCACGATCACCATGCCAACCCATGGGAGTAGTACACGCAAACCATGCTTCTTTGTCCTTTGAAGGCTCTTTGTTGCGCTGATAGAAGGGGTGTCCGGACTGACCAGTCTTTTATGCAGACACTAACCGGACCGTCTATAAATATTTATGGCGGGGGTCTGGACTGTCCACTGGTTGTGATCGCTGTCCTGATTGCGACGTTAAATAATTATTGAGGACCGTGGGGGTTGTGCCTCTTGATCAGTCAGATCAGTTAGACATAAGGCTTGTTGCACGCGAGGATAAAGAACGGGCAGTTCTGGTCATAAGCATATGCCTTGGGCACAGGGGTGGGCCGCTCATGCACACCGTAGACGCTGCTGCTCGATGATGCCTACATGCACGTTGGATACAGGGGAGGAATATTCCAATTGAGACTCAACTGGGAAACACAACTATACCCATTGTGCATACATCTGCTCACATAGTTTACTTTTATTTTGATTAGTTGGTTGACAGACTGCTAACACCTCACAGCCAGCTTGGAATAGGACTGTAATGTTCTACCATAGTCAGTTCTCTTCGAAGTTGCTGTAAGTGAACTAATCAAAGTAGATTTAGATTATGTGTCCAGTCTGTGTGAATGATGTTGATACCGCTTGAACAGTAAATCAGCTGACTTGCCGGACATTATTTTATTTTTATTCATTTTTAGAACCGACCAGACCCATGCTGTGGTATGTTCCAGAGAGGACACTAGTGCAGACAGCGTCTGCCTAGCCGATGAGTGGATCAGAAGGTGGTGAAGGTACAGCTGACAACAGAAGGCAGACACGGCATGATACACGTAGGATACCTGTAGTGTTCCAGGTTCTGTTACTGGGAGACGAAAGAAGATTAAGGACTGAAGCAAGGGCCCATACTCTAGAGACTACAAGGGAAGCAGCAGCAGCTGTGGAAAGAACATTAGCAGCAGCAGCAGTTGTGGAAAGAACGTTAGCAGCAGCAGCAGTTGTGGAAAGAACGTTAGCAGCAGCAGCAGCTAGCGCAGTAGCAATGGCTACCTCTGCAGCAACCTCGCCTGGTCAGTCGCTTGGTATGCCACAGACCAACGCACAGTCCATCTCCAATACGTCAGGATCCGGAACCAGTCAGATGGCGGGCTCGCAGTTTAGCTAGCCTCCTCCATGCACCAGGGAACAAATAAAACTCCTGCAAGTGGAGTTGATCCGCTTAAGGTTAGAGAAGGAACTCGAGGAGGCTACTGAAAAAAAGAATGAGATTAGGAACAAAAGTGTCAGACTTGAGGGAAGAGAGGCAGACAAAGTTGCGTTAGAGGGAGTAGATGACTCGACACTTGACAACACCACAAAGATTCTCAAGGCGAGCACCCTGTCCATGCACGCTTACATGGACAGCAAACTGGACGCTATCCAGAACACCCTAGACCAGATCCTGCACGCCATGCACAGGCCAGGTTTCAGGCCAGCAGTTTTGCCACCGCTGCCATTGTCAGCGATGGCAGGCCCGTATCCGCCTCAAGATGGTACCACACCAGGCGGTACTTCAACAACAGCAGCACAGCAGCAGAGACTGTTGCTTCTACTTCTTCTGGTCCAGCGGATGGAGCTACACCACAGCAGCAGGCTGCCCCACCAGCGGGACAGCAACAACCTTAGTACCCCAAAACCCCATTGAAACCACCCTCAACCTTCTCAGAAGATAAGAAGGATGAGGCTCTCAACACTTGGTTGAGAACGGTGCCAGTGTGGGTAACAGCCATCGACTGACTGATCGGACTACAGAGACCTAATTAGTTAATGAATCAATTCGTAGCGTGGGTGAACAGTAAGTGATTTAATTAATTAATTAATTACTTCATACATGAATTCCTATTGATGTCCGTGGCAACTACGGGCCTCGCTCCACTACCCACCACATGCGCAAAAGACCCCCAAAAAAAAAACATGGCGGTGTATCTTTCCATGTTCTAGCAGAAATTTCACTTTCATTTTGCATTTGGCAAGTAGTGGGCCGAGACCACTACAGCACGGCTAGGAGCCAAAAAAAAAGAAAAAAGAGAGCAGATCGGCACCAACACAAAAAAGCAAAAAAAGAAAAAGACGAATAGCAGTGAGAAGAAAGAGAAAGAGCCGCGGACAAAGGACAAGGAAACAAAATACCTGTCTCATAGCTCATTGGTATACGAGCATGCAATTGCTGATATATAAATCAGCAGCTCAAATCCTCCTGGATATGATACTTTAGCCTTTAGGGGCAAACAGCTTCAAAGAGAACGGGAAATAGGGGAGACTATATACAAACAACTTCAACAAAGTAGGAACTAAACGACAGTGAACTGAGGGTATAAATCAACAGTTCAAATCCTCCTGGACATGATATGTCGGGCGTAGACATCTTGAAAACGGGAAAGAAGGGGAGACAATGCGAACTAGACGAGGTAAAGTGAAGCGAAGGTTGAACAAAACAGGCAAAAAAAAAAACCGATTTGTGAGACAAGAACTTTACTACCACTACTGCTGGTCTCTCTGGATGACAAGCATTAAGCAAGCAATTGCAGCAAGCAGTCACAAGCGGGAGCAAGTCCCCCCTTCATGAGAAATAGCGACAAAACCTCTCCCATATGTGTGTGTGTGTATGTGTGTGTATGTATGTGTATGTGTGT
>BFEA01000146.1:1699877-1712723 GCA_003427395.1 Chara braunii | reverse complement strand
AGGATGATAGGGAACTTAACGATTCGACAAGAGGCGCAAAACATTTTCGGTAAGAGCAGCGATGGTGGTAAGCTTTGGGTTGTGGTGGCAGGAAGGGTAGGCGGGAACAAGTATGAAGATTCAAAGTTGCTTATTTTAAGTTCGAGAAACGTCATGCTAAACTTAACATACTGAGCCCTGGTAGACAGATAGCAGTAGCGCTATGATGATGAAGTTAGTATTCTCGATGAGGGGTCAGGTCGGAGATTGGAGTACGTTTGTACCCGCCTCGGACTGCGGTGTCTATGGTAGTGAGGTACGTATGAAGCTTTCGTCGGATGTTGGTCATTGAGACTAGTGTCCGATAATCGAATCCCTTCACTCACTTTCGACGACATTTTTAAGGATGTTAGAATACTCGATTGCGCTAGTGGGATGGTGACGCCTTTCAAGAAAACCGACATTTTTTTAGGCTGGAGCATTACAAAGCCCCGCACCAGCTTCGGAGCAAGATTCAAATTGGAATCGGGAGTTAGGAAGGAAGGTCTTCATTGCCTATTTGCAACACCACTGCTTCTGTGAAATCCGTTTGTGCAGTGTAAGAAGAGATTTTATTGTCATCGATCGCTTGACTACTTGACCAGTAGAAGGTCTTGAAATTCGGTGAGAAGACGCTTGACCACTGGATCCTTGGCGGGCTCTTTGACGATGTCGATCGGTAGAAGTTGTTTGTCGGGACTCCGAAACAATCCTGCGAACTGACCATGTCTGTCATCCACGGGAGGACTATTTCTCGGCTCTCGTAACGTGTAGGGAAATTACAAGGTTAGTCTCACAAAAATTGAGCGCATGCAAAAGATGTAGTCAAATTTTTGGAAGAAATAGAATAATCATTTTATTCAGTCCAAAATAATAGGGGAGGGTGCACTACAACCGACCTTTACAACAGGTCCAATGTTTGAATCATGAAAGTATGTATGGGTCCCAACAAATCTCACAAATAACCTTTGCCTGATCTTTCCACCCACGGGGTCGTCTATAACGGGCCCGTTGGTCCCAGCGGATTGTACGAGAACTCCCGGTATCAAACGTGCAGTCGCGGGCCCATTGGGCTCAAAGCTCAAACTCTACCTTTACCATTCTTTTTCCCTTGGCTCATTGTCCGATAAAAACACTTCAACGCAGCCCGTATTGTTCAAGTTTTTTACCACGATTCTCTAAGACTCGAAAAGTGTCGCCGCTGGTCTTGCAAGTGTCGGATCCCGGTCCCGTACCAGATCCCTGTGCAAAATATCTCGGTCGTGGTCCGATCGAATTTTAATAAAGTCCTCTTCAAATCCTTGCATAGAATATCTCGATCATGGTCCAATCGAATTTGAATAAAGTCCTCGTCGGGTCCTCGCGCGAAATATCTCGGTCATGGTCCAATCGAATTGGAATAAAGTCCTCGTCAGGTCCTCGAGCGGAATATCCCAACCTTGGTCCAATCGAATTTGAATAAGTCCTTGTCTGCTCCTCACGCGGAATGTTTCGGTCTTGGTCCAATCGAATTTGAATAAAGTCATTATCAGGTCCTCGCGTAGAATGTTTCGGTTGTGGTCCAATCGAATTTTGCATAAAGTCCTCGTCAGGTCCTCTCGCGGAATGTCTCGGTCCTTGTCCAATCGAATTTGAATAAAGTCATTGCCAGGTCCTCGCGTAGAATGTCTCGATCGTGGTCCAATCGAATTCTAAATAGAATGTCTCGGTCCTGGTCCAATCGAATTGGAATAAAGTCCTCGTCAGGTCCTCGCAAGAAATATTTCGTTCCTGGTTCAATAAAATTTGAATAAAGTTCTCGTCAGGCCCTCGCGCGGAATGTCTAGGTCGTGGTTCAATCGAACTTTAATAAAACCCTTGTCAGGTCCTCACGTGGTATGTGTCAATATTGGCCCAATCGAATTTGAATAAAGTCCTCGTCAGGTCCTCGCGCGGAATGTCTCGGTCGTGGTCGAATCGAATTTTGAATAAAGTCTGCATCATGTTCACGCCCTCCAAGTAGCCTAGTCTTTTAAAAATCGGGTCGCACGATGAACTCTGGTCTCGTACCCATTTGTCCCCTTTGCTCGCCTAGCCAGTATGGACTAAAGATGGTGGCTATGATGAGGATGATGATGATGATAACTCCTATCTCGCTCAGCTCAGCACTGTGGTCCTTGTTTCCTCGTGCAAGAGCTCGTTGATGATGATGGTTGCCATGAAGTACTGCGCGACTTTCCCCAGCTGGCGCACGGCTACTCGCGACCTCCTCCTACTGACTATGATGAGGATGACGATAATGATAACTCCTCTCTCGCTCAACTCAACACTATGGTCCCTGCTTTCGCATGCTGGAGCGCGTTGATGATGATGGATGTCGCACGATGGCGGGCGGTCTCCTCCTACTGGCGCGTTGTTGCGCTCGACCTCCCCAAGCTGGTGTGCGGTGGCGCGTAGGTATGTAGGACTGTGTACGGCTTCCTCCTACTAGCGCGCGGTTGCACATGGCTTCCCCTCCCCCGACTGGCACGCGGTGGAGCACGCATGTGCGCGGCCATCCCTGACTGGCGTTATGACACTTTTTACAATCAAACCACTCTCGTCAATCGGAAAAGATAACACGCTGTCACGCAGGATTTTGATGAATTTTTGCAATAAATAACTAAATTAAATAATGCAATTTCATTCCTATTGTGTGCGTCTGGCTTTGAGCGAGACCCTTCAATTACGGTCTATGGCGATCCCCGGTCTTATGAATCTTTATGATTCGGAACAACAATGATCATACAATAATTAAAATTAAAATTAAATATACCATGCACGCGTCAAGTTTGCCTATTTAGAAGTTTGAGAATTGTGACAAGATCAACAAAGAACATAACATCAAGCAATCCCAAAGAGAATGAATCAGGACTCGTTGACTCAAGGCAAAGACAAGATGAATGAGCGAAGGTGATAACTCATAATAATCTCATAAAGTACAGATGAAGAGATATGGCCAGCACTTGTCAAGAGTCCTCAGTCATCCCTCTCAAATCTTATTCTTAATCTTTCTTTTGACTATGCTTCTCGAGCGTTTTGAGCCACGTCTATGTACTTTTTTAGATCGGGGTTTAGAGATGTAGATTTATCTAAAGCCCATGAGTTTTGAATAGGTTCATCATATGCAAAAGATTATGAAGTCAAGCATAGCACGAAACTCCTCCCACATAGTAGGAAGATATGACCTAGAGAAAATCTATCGCCGAAGATGCCGGAACTTTGATAGTTTTGTCACTGCCTCTTAATCAATCTCTGTTGATGAGACACACCTTTTACCGAGTTTAACCAGGTCACCACAATGAGAATCATCGATGAGATAAAAAGGGACCGAAGGCCTAGGGTAGTCAGAGTATATCTTACGACCAAAGTTATGAATCAACTTTGCATTCTCTTGAAACACCCGTGCTCTCACCTCAACGTACCGTGTTGCGGTAACCTAGACTGAGTTAGAATGCTCGTGAGTCTCCTTCCCTTTTTTCACAAAAATCATCGGATCTTTGAAGTTTCTCTCTGCAATTTTAGTGAGAAATTAAAGGTTGACAAATCTTCTTGTCGGAAACCAACTGTACTGACATATCGGTACTGGAAAGCATTCTTGGAAGTAATCCTATCGAGATTGGTCAAGACTGACCCATTGACCAGAAATGACGTGAGAGCACTCATATGCTAAGAAATGACACAATAATTGATCTGAATAATGAAAAATTATGGTCGAGAGTGATCGAGGAAACACTGATTATTTTCTCATTGAATGAACGTCTCTGATGAGAATACTAAATGACTGATACTGATATGAGAATTGGTTGATAAATGATTGGAAAATGAAAGACTCCAATGGTGGATCACTGATGATCTCTCAGATAATTGAAGACAGGTAGGTAACTTACCACTGATTGCTAATCACTTGACAACTAAAAGATGAGAATTTTTTTGAGTCATTGGATGATACTTGTTGATTGATTCACTGGGAAATGTTCTATGGAAAGAATAAAACTAAGATTAGTTCATTTCATATGAGTTTTGCCCTGGCCTGCTCAATTGTCTCTAGTGATGAACGAGTATTGTGCAGTTTGTCATTGCGATCATAAAAGTAGAAGACATACTCAATATATTTCCTTTCTCCAATTTTCTGGACAGCATGCTCTCTCAGGGTTAATTTATAGAACTGCATGTCCTGATCAGCTTCCACCTCTCATTGCTCATATTTGTCTTTGTTGATTTTACATTTATCACCAGGATTTCCTTGTCTTTCATGGTATTTTTTCTACTTCAGGATCCCAACTATGATAAGAAACAGGGAAGGAGGAAGGATGACTAGTGGCTTGATAGGTTCAACACATGAAAGAAGTCAATAGTTGTCCTTGTTGTACGTGATTCCTTCTAATTCTCTTTTGTCTGTGGTGGATTTTTTTTTTATCAGTTGAGATCGAAAATGAGGTTTTAATTGTCTTGCTGTTTCAAAATGTGAAGATGGTTGTTTGTTGAGTCAACTCGTTCACTCAAAGTAATAATTGTTGCTACTTTCTTCAATGTCTTGCAGCCAAATTTATCATCAAAAAGTTTACCGTTGACTGCTTAACAAACAGTTCACTACTAGCCCCTAGCGAACCGCTTGTTGTGGGAACTGTTAGTGAATCATTTGTTGTTTGCTTTCGTCTCTAGCACAAGGATGTTGTCGAGTATTGGCTTTGTTAATGTACAACTTAGTACGATGCTAACGGTTCAGCCACTAAAGTACTACACGGCACAGTGCAGATCTCAATTGTTTCGCGTTTACTGCTCAGGTCGATGCAAAATGTTGCCACTTTATTTTAATGTGCAAGGTAAGCTCCAGTGACATTCTCATAACGACTTCTACACAGAGTAGTACCTGGCACATTTATCAGTTCGAATAGTACTCAGCGTAATATTGACGATGTTTTTCGTATTATGCTTAGTAGCATTACCCAAGGCAATATTCACTTAAATAGTGAAATAATGAACCGCACTCGAATATCATATAGGGTATAATTTGAGATTAGCACAACTTAGAGTAGTACAATATGCATCAGTGAAAAACTAGCAAGCGTAACATCATTGGTGACAATTAGCGTTTTTATGACATGCAGAACCTCATCAGATGTCATTCCCGCTCATATATCCAAATAAGGGTCTGTCAAACACGACCCTTGTTCATATGCGAGGCACTTGATTACGTAACAACCCTTGTTCGTTTACCGTTGAGAATTGAGAAGTGCAGTCTCTATTACTCTTCACCATGAGGTGTTGTTTCGTGGTTTCGCACTAGGGCATGAATGATGTTTAGCACTAACTCATTCTTGTTTGTATACAGGACAGATCCAACCATCATTCATGACAACTCTCATTTAAAAAACTAAAGCGAGACTTTGCTCACTACGACTCAAACTCAAGTATTGAGCAATGCACCACTTTTGAAAATAGGGATTACTGAATTTAGTAAGTGAGAACAAGATTTATATGATCAGTACCCACTTAGAAATGTTGTGAAATTTCAAGGGCCGAATTGTTTTGCAGAATGTTATATGACCATAGTTTGTGTCATATACTTACTAATCAAGTAACATAAGTAGGATTGTCACTTTCTTATTAAACTCTCTGCGCAACTTCAACTTACTTAATAGTTATAATACAAGGACAATCCCAAAGTTTATACCAACAAGATGATTGGCTTACAAGTATTATTTCGCAAGCAATAACTGATCGTGAGTCAGGTTATAACCAGATCAGAAACTACTCAAGTTCTCAGTTCTCTTCCGTTAAATTGATCAGGAGGGAGCAGCGTTAGTCTCAATCAAGTAAAAATTTTGCTAGCAAGAAAGTTATCTTCCTCATGATGTTTTCTCTCTTGCCCGTCCAACAGAGTCCTCTCATTGACTTACCTGTCTAGTTTTTGTCCAACAATCAACGAATTAGAGTCATGTCCGCTTTTATTTTGAGAGGGGAGAAAAGTAGTCCACATTTTAATACTTCCAAGTTCAATAAAAAAAGTGAATAAGGGGCAGGAGTATAAAGGTCGGACCAACCAAAGAATGACTCTAGATCGCTGATCGACACTAAAAATGACCTCAAAAGGTTTTTACACAGTATTTGCGACTATAACTTGAAGACGATCCGAGAAATATACGACCAATGATAAAAATATATTACACGAGTACCCTTCACATATGCCCCTGTTCTTGATACACAGCCTCATGACCTGCCAATCATAATTGCGCTGCCACTTTGAAAGCAATCAGAAGGCGAAGTTAATTATTATTCGTGCAAAACGGCGAGTTAATTCAACTACTAAATTATTGTGCACACTCCCGAGATGTTGATCTCAATTAATGAGACCTCCCGCTAAGACCCAGTACCACTTGCATATCCTCTCGTTGACTCTAGTAATAGTGTCAGAGTCCAATGTTCTCATGACAGTTCCTTGGAAACAAGCGAGATGAGAGAAGAGTGAGATAGTACAAAAGTAAAATTGATGAACAAATTCACATGTCCGCTCAGTCGAAGGTTCTTCCATAACAATACTTCTACCTTACTAGTGTTTGAGTCGTGTACAAGTTAGTGTTATTACCCACGAGTTTAAAGGGTGCATAGCCTACGTAGTAAGGGCTCAACCAATAGCGATCTTGCAAAACAGTTCTTGGGAGACATCAATCGTATTCCACTGAATTTTATTCCTTGTGAGTGACTTACTGAAAAAACGGTCCTCGCCGTTAGTGTTGCATTGTAGCCTCCCTTTCCTGAGCGATCAACTTGTAACTACCTCACAAAGACTTCTTGATACAGTAACTGATATCCACGAATCGAAGTTGATGAGGGACGAAGGGAAAAACAGTCCATCCAATGATAGCGACATAACATTTCTTGCGAGGCGTCATGCATGCAGCAGAATAAGTCATATGAGGGAAGCTCGCATGCCTCTATTCTGCCAGTTTTACTCCCAAGTGTTTGATTGTCATTAGTACCCTGCTCTATACACTTATACTTGACTACCTCTCAACAGGGATGGATTGGCGTTCGGATCGTGCGTCAGAGCAAGTGACGTAAACAATAAGAATCGCAATGGCTCATCCACGAAAGTCTAATTTTTCTCTTGAGTAACCGCCCCACATAAGTCTGCGCACTTGCCATCAACACAGTGAGTGATCGAATCGCCTTCTTTTGCAACTTGTACTACTCTCGCGAATTCAACTCACAATAGTCTCAGCCCAGGCGATGATGTCCAACGAATCATCAGTCCACCATCCCGTATGTTCGTGTCTCCCTCTTTGTCGCGCGTAACCGTATCCCCGCCATCGTCAAGAGTTGGTTTTTGGGCCATCCTCTTCTGGCTCAGCGGGCGGGTGGTCGTGCCTCCACCGTTCCAGACTGTGCCAAGATAGAGTCTCTTCACCACTGGCTTCTGACTCGGCTTCTGAGTTACGGTCCAAATGTTGTTGCTCGCGCTCTGTGGTTCCAGTAGAGATCTCAATCTCATAATACGATATCATCACCCGAACCTCTGTTGTGACTACGTCCCTTCTGCACCTCCTCTTGGCTCGGTTCTTGGCCTTTGTGACCTCCGCCTGCAGCTTCGGGTTCCCCCTCATCTCCTCCTCTCTCACTCCTTCGCCTCGTCACGGTTGAAATTTAGGATAGTTGTAATCCAAGGTTCTTCCCTATATTTTAGAGACCAGCGAGTTAGGAGCCTCCAGCAGTCTGGCTTATAGTTGTGCAACCTATTACAACAAGCCATAGTCACTCTTCCAGTATAGTCCACACTTAGCACCTGTAGCAGTTACTTGCTCCCTTGCACGTACAGTGCAGGTATGCCCCTGAGACACCAGGCTTCAATAGCCACGGCCTGTGTACCTTACTTCTCTGCCTCACCATCCCACTTTACAGAATCAGTGCAGCGCTAGCACAAGCCCGCATGCACCGCTATTCGCCAACACCAAAATGGCTTTGCAGCTACTCACTTTTTAAAAAAAACTTGAGAGATCCGCAATCCCTTTGTGCTAAACGGAAAACTTAGAAGATTTTCAAGATTCCTATCTAAATAAATTAAATATTAATAATTATTAATTTTCTCAAACAATAGCAGACATGCCCATCCGCTATTAGCTCCTGCAGTTCTTCAAGTTAGCGAGAAAGAACTGTAAACTTGGTACACAGTGTGGTCCCGTAATGGCATACCGGCAGGTAACTCCTCTCCTTTAAGGGAGGTCATCGGACTACTACTAGCGGGTACCCATGTCCGATTGGCAAGGAGGGGGCAACTGACCTTCCGCGAGGGTGTTGGGCCTCCTACCAAAGTGGCCACGAGTGCCCCTATTTTGGGGACTCACAACGTGGTGCTCAATAGAACGTATCTGCGGTAAAATGAGACGTAAAGGGTCGAACAGTCGAGACCACCCACTTGTAACCATGTTTCAAAAATGAACCATTCGTTCCTGCGAAATGACAGGAGGGTTAACAAAGTTTGAAAAGACAATGAGGAAAATAAAACATGTAACATCGCAATCAACCTAGGCCTTCCGATTACGCAAAGGCCGCAATATGAAAAAACAAGGCTATTTTTTATTTTCTTAATTTTCTTTCCTTTTTTCTTTTCTTTGCATTTGTGACTGCTACCCTGCACGTATCCCATAACCCAGTCAATGAAGACTCGACGCGTGGTAGAAAAATTTGCGTCGGGCTTTTCACCTTTGCGTCCCTGGATGAGCCCGGCTGCTAACCACAAACACAGGTCGGTTGTGCTCTGTTGTATAGCAGGGCGTCGAGCCTGCGTGGACCAATGGAAATTTCAGTGGCACACCCCCACCCTTTTGTTGTAGGAACGTTGACTGGACCAATCCAATAGCAAGGCATAGTCTGAGTGTGCCAAGTCCACCGCAGAATATAAACTATCAGCGTGCAAGGTGCGCTTGGTACACCGCGGAAGGCCGGGACATCGCGCCCTCCGACATGATACCAAATCCCCGCCCAACATCTCCGTTGAGCCAAAAAACAACTCAGTAAGCAACATAAAATGGGAACAATCGTTAACATAATCATTCATTGTCACAATATTTTAAAAGTGGAGTTTTTCTGGTGGATTTGCGTTAGCAGTATTTTCACCCTTACTACAGCGAAATTTTTTATTTTTTTATTTTACGTCGTCGCTCTTCTCTCACGGTACTTCAACTCTGTGTGAATTGCATAGCTACTTTCCATTTATTTTCTTACTAGTGTGACACTCTTACTTTCCCAATATATTCTTAATCATAATCTTCATCGTTGCACACCCTTTCTTTTCCACTTATCTCTCAGTAGTGATTTTTCTTGCACCATGTCTGAAGCACGTCAAGGACAGGGAAGAGGAAGGGGTGGTAGGACGGGTACGGCTTGTGAAGAGTCGCTGCCTCGTAAAAGGCACTAGTTTAGCTTTGAGAAGGAGGAGGAGGAGGTACAAGGTTATGGCGCTTACACTAGGCCACATCCACGCCACTCCTTTACTGGTTGGTACGAACGAACTTCATCCCTCATAAGGATGAAGTATTATTAGAAAACGTTTGAGGCACGTTATGGAGCCCCAAACTCTTCCTCTCCTGCATATATTCCAAGGGCTTCCACCACACCTGCCCCAAGCAAGGTGTTAGTGTCAATACCCTCACCCTTGTCCAATGTACAGTTCCATTTAAGTCTCATCTTAATAAATGTTCTCTCTTTTGCATTTTTTTTCTTCTCGCTTTGCTCCATATAAAAATTATGACTATATTCTATATCTTGTATAAGAATGACATATTTTCTTGAATTTGCTGATTTTCTTCTCTTAATTTTTAGCCCGTATTATACTTCATAGCGTCCCCACTTGAGAGTTTGAATACCTTGAGGCCGGGGATGCCGGTTTCTCGTGAACCAGACCGCTCTGTTGGCCACCAAGTATATTTAAGAAGGATTATATCTTAATTTATCGTCTGCGATCAAGTTTGATCTCTTCTCATTTCAAAATCTGATTTTTCTCTGATTTTTCCTCGATGGAAAAGTTACCTCATCTCCCATCTTGACAATAATCTTGTGGATATTATCAACCTGTCACTACTGTTACGAACACTCATTCTGTCTGTTGAGTTTGGATAAGGTATACCAAACCTTTTTCTCGTTCTCCGACCTGAGTGAGACGTCTTCTCAACTTCTCAAGCAAACAAAGAGGATATCAAACTTCGTTCTCTTTCGGTGATTTGGGTGAAGCATCAACCTGTCACTACTGACAACTCTTTGTCAATTAAAGTTGAACTTCTTTATGCCTATCCTCATGAAAATTTTATTAGACAAACAACTTAGTCAAAAGACACGAAATCTCTTTACTGATAACTTTTGGTCAAACAAGGTTGAACTTCTTTATGCGCATCAAACTCTCTCTTCATTAAAAAAATGATATTGTTAACATCTCCATTGTGCCACAGTCACGAGTTTTTCGAACTTGACACTGCGTCAATATTTAGAAAAGTGATTTACCTTTATAACACCCTTGGATTTTTATGGGAAAAAAAAGTGATATCTCATCACTTCCTACTACAACTGCACCTCATAGATACTCCCCACTCTCAGGGATCTAACACTCGTGAATCGACTGTGGCTCTGCATCAGCGGTATTTCAATCTCATTAGTTCTGACACTTGCAGAAAGAATAAAATTAGTTTGTATGCAAATACAAATATGAACCGTCTGAAGATTCTCTCTTAGTCTTTCATGTTAAAAGTGACATGCTGAAAATTGATATACTCAATTGACACTGCAAGAATTATCAGAGTCTAGTGAAAGTTCAGTCTTGCACTCTCTGTCCTAATGTATTTCTTTTAGTTTTCTAAACAGCTCTCTTGCTGGATGGTTGACCTCCCTTTTTTTTTTTTTTTTGTCATTGTAGGAATCAGATCAGGATCTATAAAGACAAACTTACGAAATTTTGAACCACTCATCTCGGATATCTCATAGACTCAATTTTCAGATTCTCTGTGTGAAACAAACTCTCTGATGAAAAAATATCTTATATAAATTTTCTCTATCGAAACAACGATTTGTTCGACTGTCTTCCTTTTCAGAGTTTTTGCTTCAACATAGCTAGATAAATTATCTTTTATGTTCAGAATGTATCTCATCCCTCCTTTGACTTAGGACATAGTGATGAGATGCAAATGAAATCGACTACCTGGTTCTACTAAGTTAATGAGAAATAGACATTCAACTAATCTTGTTGTAGACCTCTTTTGACACAATAGACACGAGTTACGAAATTTGTTGATCACATCTCTCGTGCCAGACCAAAAATAAAGTTTCTAACAACGACGGACATTTCTTTGACAAAATTTGTGAAAAGGTGGGAGGGAAGAGAGTTGTCATGTCTGTGGGGTTCGCCCCACCACTCGCCAACTTCAGAACCTTCTGCCTACGAGAAGTGTTCTTAGGGGTGGACCTCACAGCAGCGAGGCAAAGCAAAATGGGGAGCCACGCATACAGGCTTTCTGTGCACCGTGAACGAACCTTCAAAGGACGGCAGGACCTCAGTGCGACCGCATGGCGTCCCCGTCGCTCCCGTTTACCGAAATAGGGAATGTTTCCGTTGTTTTCCTGAACGGGAAAGTGAGATGCACGACTTGCGTTCGGACGGAGGGCACTTTCGTTCCTGCAGATTTTCGTTTCATGTCCACCCTCGTTGCCTCCGTCCGCGATGGAGGCCCTCTCTGGGACATACCATGTAACTTTGACATTTTTTTCCAGAATTATGGGGTGCCACGGAGGATTCTGCCATCATCACAGTGAGTGGAAAGGGAAGCCGAAGTTCTTCCAGGCCACGCTTGACGGCCCGTGGGGTCTTAAAAACCCTCCATGCCAAAACCTGCATTTTTCCGCATGCCTGTGGGGTTCAGGCCTTCGTTCCTGGACGTGTTTAGAACTGCTGAGCATACCTAGCCCAGGTTGCTGACTGGTGTACACATGTAAATATTCATGAACAGACCATGGGTCCGAATCCTGATGACGTAGGGTCTCGCCACTCACAAAACTAAAATTTATGGAGTGCATCTTCTCGGAGAAGTTGGGGGTGGGGGATGATGAAAAGGGAGGCAACATGCATCCCCTCTGATGGCTGGAGGGAGACAACAAAGCTATGTTTGCAGGGGTCCCCGTCTAAGGGCATACTCATACTGCGACCCCAGATCCGCAAAAATATGCGGATTTGGGAAGGGCCTATTTGAGGTTTGGGCATGGTTCACGTCATACTAGTGCACCTTTTCAGAGGGGACAAGGTCGCGACCGTCTGGAGAAATGAGGATTTGGTACACACGGAGCCATCCACAAATTGTGCAAGAACTTTTGTGAACCAGTTTTTGCCAATTTTTGAAGAAAATGCAAAAAAAAAAAGGGCATTTGCGGTGACCGCAAAATCCCTTGCCCCACGGCTTTCCAGGGATAGTACATTTGCACTATTTCCCAATTTATGCGTGTCATCCTTGCGCAGGGGCCATGCTAATCTTCTCTGTATCGTTCCAATTGTAAACGACCAGTACTTGGCCCAACTATCGTTGTCGAGCCTGGAATCCCCCTGTGCGACAATTTTTGCCGAAGCGCCAGGGTACCGTTTCAATTCGCAGCCCTAAGGCTGCGGTATAGTGGGCTTCGGCGTCTGCGTCAAGGTGTCGCATTTTCAGCGGCGGGCGACCAGGACACAAAGTGGGTTTTTAGGGGGCAAAAGTTTGGGGGGGACCGGTCCTTGGCAAAATTGGGGACTACCTACAGGCAGCTCTGGAATGACCGGGCCTTTTGGAAAAAGCA
>BFEA01000146.1:1655816-1684505 GCA_003427395.1 Chara braunii | reverse complement strand
ATAAGATTGTAGCTAAGACACTAGCTAACCGCCTTAGGAAAGTTACAGAAGGTTGTTTTCACCTGGATCAAACGGGCTTTATACCGGGGAGATTTATATTGGATAATGTCATGACTTTATCAGAATCAGTAAGGTATATTACGGATAAGAGGATAAATGTTGTGATCCTCTTCTTCGACTTCGAAAAAGCATATGATCAGGTAAATTGAAACTTTCTTCAGCAATGCATGGAGAAGATGGGAGTGAGTCCTAACTTTCGTAAATGGATTCGAGTTCTGTATAACGATGCATACGGACATGTCCAGGTTAATGGACAACTGTCGGCTCGGTATAAAATGACGAGGTCGGTAAGGCAGGGGGACCCCTTAGCGGCTTCTATTTTTTTGTTTATAATGGAAGCGATTGCATCATTCCTCATGAAAGATCCTTCCATAGATCGTTTGATAGCTGAACCGGATCATCAGGGAAGGGTTATACACCTACCGACAACGATATTATTATACACCTACCGACAACGATATTATTTGCGGATGATCTGACGGTACTAAACAAAGCGACAAATTCTTCATTTCAAGCTCAAACGAGAGCAATGGAGGCATTCGAGATGGCATCGGAGATGAGAATCAATTGGCCTAAGACGTTGGGGCGGTGGTTATCACATGATGAACATCAGGCACAGTATCACCCGCAGAGCTATGGGGGAATGACTTGGTTACCATCGGATCAGTCAATGAGATACTTAGGGATCAGAATGGTGGATACCACTCCATAGCACCGGAACGGATGACAAAAATGTTATTAAAGTTGGCAGCGTGGTCGGAAATACATATTTCACTCTTCGGGAGATCACTACTATTAAATGCTTCCATTTTCTCTATGTTATGGTATGTTGGAACAATATGGACACACCCACACATGAGCTTCAAAAATTAAGGAGGACCGCAATGGCGTATTTATGGACATCAAATCCAACAAAACCGAACTTTATATCAAAGGTCGTAGGGATGCAAATTATTCAACCAAAAGACAAGGGAGGGTTGGGAGTCTTGGATCCGGGACAACAGATAAGTGGATTATTAGGTTGTTAACACAACCACACCTACGATGAGTCTCAGTTGTACCCGATCACATACGTCAGATGGCCAGATATAAAACACCTTCTAATATGAAGGGTACATTTTGACTATTTTGTAAGGGCTGGACTAAAAAGGATAGAATGGGAGAACAGACAACTGAGGAGGAACACAAATCAGCTGAAGGATTTGCTAGGGGTACATATTGGGCGCAATTACTCAAAATATGGGCGGAAGTCTTCCCGACAAGAGTAAAGGAACCAAAAACAAAGGAGGAGGTGCTTAGACAACCGTTATTCTGTAACTCATGGTTAAAAGATGCTCAGGGACGACCTAGAACACTAACAACAAAGGATGCCAAGGGGGGCTAGTGGTTAGAGCACGGAGTTTGGCAGGTGAAACACCTCTGGTCGAGTAGTAAGAGGAGTTGGAAAACAGGTAGGAAGCTGAGGGGGGAAATGATGGGTTGTCACAGACTAGCTGAAAACCTGAATGACATTCTTGTGTCGATCCCGGATAAGTGGACAAGGTTATTGAAGGAACCAGACAAATGGGGGTTGGGGGATTGGGCAACATTAATCTCTACTAATAAACCAACGCAACCTTTCGCATAAGGAAGGAGGTCGGACCCTCCAGACAGTGGATGGAAGCTGAGATGTTTTCAATCCTATATCCAGGAATTACAGTCAGTTTGCTCGATAAGGATTCGCAGGTCCCGATTGTCGTGAAGAAAAGCATACTGAGAAAGGTAAGAGTAGTGGAGAATGAGGATTTTACGATATTCGAGCCACTGATATCTATACGCGATTCGGAAGTCGATCCAGTAGAATGGGCATGGAACATCAAGGGAAGAATGTCGAGGGTAACCAGGAGATTTAACACACTTAAGTACTACACTAAACTGGGTTATCGGCTGAGGGGGGGATCAAGACATTTGGACCACATATTGGCAGCAAGATGGGAGAAGAAAGGGCATGTTCCAAGGGAACAGGTGGAAAAACTACCATGGTCAACTCTACACAGTATCAGATTGACCAAGGTCAGGAGTATGCAGTGGCTCATCGTTCACTTAGCACTTCCAGTCAATGCCTGGTTGTATGAAAGGCGAAGCAGTTCCTGTAGGAATGAAGAGGATCAAAATTGTGGAATCTGTTTGGGGGGTGTTTAGGAAACACTGTTCTATTGTTTGTTGTACTGCCCGGAAGCAGAACATCTCTGGTCGCTAGCCTGTGCATTATGGGCACGCACTACGGAGTTCCCCTTCTCGAGAAATATGAAACTACTATTGATTGGAGTTGAGGTTCATCGGGGATGGCGAGTGGGACATAAGTTTATTTTTCAACTACGAAGACAATATACTTTATGGACAATTTGGAAACGAAGATGCCAGAGGGTGATAGGCGATATTCTGATGACAAGAATGAACGCCCGGACGATTCTCTATGTTCTGCTGGAGACAAAGATTAGGGCGTTATGGTTAAGGACAAGGAAGCAAATGGCCTTTAACCCTGAAAGGGCAAAGGATACCTTAGCCATTTCCAGAATAGGGTACTGGGCCAAAGCAAAGTTGCTTCTATAGAAGGACAAAGACTTATCTTCCATTGGTTTAAAGATGATCCTCATGAGGAGGCTATGGATCTTTAGGGGGTAACACAGGAACTTAGGCGGCCATAATAAGTTAAAGGAGACAGGGTAAGGAAGGATAAGTCAAGGGGTTTAGAGTCGAGGTATATAGGTATGCCAAGGTAGGATAAATCAAGGGGTTTTTAAGGGTTTAATGAATATAGTGCAGGAAGGGATCAAGTCCTCATGGACTATAGATGAGAGCAGTTTAGTTGGGAGTGGAGAAAGGGCACAACACAAGTTTACCTGCAGGTTTTGGATCCGACCGAGGGTTTAGGGTTTAGGGCTTACACAAAAATAGGTTAAATATGGTTATGAAGGTATAAGACAGTTCAAAAGACTCATAAGTATCCCAACAGGCTCTTACAAAACATATATACCCGACAACTTTATAACTGAGAGGAGCAGAGTGGGGATCAGTTAGAATGACAGGTAGAGACTAGCTTAGGCAGGGAGCGGTAAGGGGTGGTACATCCTTTCGTAGGGAAGTAATCAATGCTACCCTCTCGGGCCTCCCAGCCATAATGGGGAGGAGCGTGTGTGAGTTCTTTATGTATTACATATTGACTTGCCGGGGGAATAGGAACCGGACTGTCGCTCCCCAGAATGGTAGGAGCCGGAACCGTGAGGTTCTGTTAAAAAAAAAAAAAAAAAAAACGTGACACAGTTGCTTATACCTTTCTCGACCTTTTGGCTTAACATAGATCAAGTGTAGTATCTGATCCGTGGTCCATCTGGCCATTAAAAAAAAATAAAAAAAATAAAAATAATAAAAATAAAAAAGGTGACACTTGCTGTGAAAGTCGGCAGAGTGGCAAATTAGTAATTGCCAGGTCTCACATGCCGCAATTTATTGCGGAAATAAGGTCCTAGTGTGTGTAAGTTTATGTGCTCCTTTGAGTTGGGCTGCGACACTATTTCTATGGACTTAAAAAAAAAAAAAGGAAAACGATTTTCTTAATTTTTTAGCTTTTCATCGTATATTGCAAAAGGTAGCGCGAAGATCTTGGTCGTTGTTGAGTTTTCAAGCCTTCGCAGTATGCAGCGACAGCCAGCTTTGCCTCAATCCAAAATGGCTATAGCACATGATCTAGGGGACGTCGAGCCTGTTTCCCAACTTATAATGAAATGTTTCTTTTCTATATTTAGATTTAAAAAAAAAAGCAGTGACAACCAGTACTCGTAGTCTTTGTAGAGTCGTGTGTTTTTTTTTTTTTTTTTTTTTCAGCTCATTTTATTACCACCCAAAAGGAGGTCGGGAATCTCTCCGCAAAACAACCACCCCAAAAATGAAATGCTGGGACCATTATCCAGATGATGTTCAGGTATTGAGATAAGTACAGCGACAGGAATGGCCGACTCCAGACCGCTTTCCTGACGACACCCGATCCTGGGAAACAAAAATCGCATCATGCCATAAAAGCCTCGCGAACCAGAAAGGGAAAACCATCCACACAAAAACAACTCCTCACAGACATCAAAGCCACACAAATCTAAAATTTCACAGTTGTCTACCGACCTAGTCGAATGTGTACTAAATTCGTAGATATTGTATTTAAGGTAAACAACAAGTTCCAAATAATGGGAACTACCCAATAATAAATAAGAAAAAAAAACAACAAGAAAGAAATTACACTCAAATAGAACAATTTTGTCCATTGGACCGAGTCCCTATAGACTCCGGCTCCAATCTCTAGCGTTCTATGTATGTTCTCTACTGCAAGGAACCTGACTGTTCACAATTCCTGGAGTGTTCCATTACCATACACATTCATCATCACACAGATAGGACAACTTCACACAAAGCCAATGTCGAGATGAGGTAGGAACCAGAAAACGCAGCTCATATTATCAAATTCATATTATACAAGAGTATCTTGAGTTCAAAGTCAGTGCCAACAAACTGCAAGTCTTCTTACCTCATTTGCCAGCATAGAGTCTGGCTCAACCAGCGTCTCCCCTCAGATAACTAGTGTTGCGCAAACAGGTAAGCATTCACCATATCCCACTTTGTAGCCTGTCTTCTCTCTCTCTGTATTCTTTCTCTCAAGATCCCTGTCTTGGCTCCCTTCTCTCACTATGCATGCATACTCCTCATCTACGAGAATCTACTCTGAATATCTCTCACTGATATCCTACTACTAACCCCTCTACTAACTCAGACTGGCCCAACTATGGCTTCCCTGCAGCCAGGGCTCAACTCATCTCCCTCCTGGCGCAGCTTCTTCTACCAGCGCCCTCCCTGCACTATAGCGCACAAGTGCCACAACACTTCCATGCATCAATGCCAATGGGAAATCTGTCTGGTGGGGAGGCTGCCTCGTCCTTTATAGTGCTGGCCTCCCCTTTCGAGGGCTGAATTCAGCTTGTCTTCGGTCCTGTCCCAGTCCCAACCTCTGTGGAGTGTGTCCCAGTACCAGGGTCTGCTGTTGCTGCGGCCTTTAAGCCTGAATTTTGGACTTGGGGCCTGCATCTAGACTCTCCCTCTGTCTTAATTCGTGACTGGGACTCCTACTGCTCGAACAGATACACATACTGTACGAACAGACATACATAGTGCACGTACAAACACATTTCCTGCATGAACAGACATGACTTGCACACCCCTTGGATGAACAGATGTGACCTCTATATCTGAATTTCTCAACTTTTCGTCCAGGGGCACAACTGTGACCTTTGACATTAACGTTTACTTACCTAGGATGTGACTTTTGACCCAGAGAACATGTCCTTTGATTTGCTTCCACGAGTTGGGGCTCTGGGCGAGTGACCCCTCTATGCTGCATTCACCAAACAGGGGCTAAATCGGGTAAAGGCCCTTTCACTCTCGCCGACCTAGTTTCGAGGTCCTATGAGAAAAACCTTCATCTATCTATAATACTTATTCCTCTTCTGGCTCTTTTGTAAGCGGATACAATATGAGGCGCAGGCTCAATTAATTATTCTCTTGTGAACCAACGATCTTCACCTGGGTCCTGGTATGCGAATCTTACTTTATATTGTCGCTGGGGTCTGCCTCTTCGTCCAGTTTGAAAAGTGCTTTCAGCAACAATCTTATCCACGTCATATTTCTCATCCATACTAAAAGGTATCGCTGACCTGCGACTGAGAAATAACTCATTTGTCACGCAAGGTAAGATTTTTGAGGCGTAGAATACTGGATACGTATGTAAATGTAGAAGAATTTCAATCACATAAAAAGGTCCATCCACATCTCCAATCACATTTAGAACTCCAAGGTCCTCTGTAGGCGGGTAGTAACTTTTGAGAGATGTTCTCTTTAGGAACAAACTCCTTAGACTTCACCCATACCAGATCACCTACAACAAATTGAGAAGGCCTTCTGTGCTTATTTGCCTGTTCTATCATTTGATGTTGTGTCTTTACTATATTTTCCTTTACTTTCTCAATATGCTTCTGATGTTGTATCGCAAATTCACTTGTTCCTAAGGGAAGTTTATGTACTTGGTCCGGATTCAGGCGGTCAATGCGCCTACGTGGTCGCCATCCCAAATGCAACTCCATCGGAGTCCTGCATGTAGACAGGTAAACATAGTTATTATAAGAACTAACAACTTTGGGCAAATGTTCATCCCAATCAATCTGGTCGGGACGTATGTACATACACAACGTTTGTTGCAGAATCTTGTTCATTTGCTCCGTCTGGCCGTTTGTCTTAGGGTGCCTACTTGATGACATAGCCATCTTAGAGCCATAGACGTGCATCAGTTGCTGCCATTGCTCACTGGTGAACCGCGAATCTCTGTCACTCACAATTGTTAAGGGATGCTCATAATCTTTCACCCAATGGTTAAAGAATTCCCGGATTACTAATTTCTTTTTTGCTTTTGCTGACAACGCTACAGATACAACATACTTGCTAAATCTATCAACAATAACCATGACTTGCGTCTTTCCATTCCTGCTTTTTACCTTGGTGTCCATAAAGTCAATGGACACAGAATCTCCTGCACTTGTTGGAATTGGCAAAGGCTTTAGCAGACCAAGGGGAGGTTGAGTGGTGCTCTTATTTCGCTGGCACACTTGACAACCTTGCACATAGGCAATGCAATCGGGTTTCATGTGAGGCCAAATGTAGGAATGCAAAAGATTCGCATAAGTCTTTTTCCACCCAAAATGACCTTCAGTGTCGTGACGCTCCCCCAAAATTAGACTTTTGATCTCTTTTACATTGGGAATACAAAGTTTGTCATACACATCTATTCTTTCAAATAATAGTCCCTGTGATATACGATAGTTAGGAAACTCTTGTGACGCTTCTTGTATGCATTTAATCATAGCGCCGTAGACAGGATTTGTGGAATACGCATTTCTATTTTTTTCTTGCAGATCGGCGTCCACATCTAGATATGTTACAATGACATCGACGAAATCAGATCTTCGACTTAGCGCGTCAGCAACAACGTTATACTTACCCTTAACTGGCTTAAGCTCAAAATCGTACTGATCAATCTCAGCGGCCCATCTCGTCAATTTAGGTGTCATCCGGGCCTGCGTTTTAAGCCAGCGAAGTGTCTCATGATCCGAGTACACCTTGAAATGACGTCCTAAGAGATAGTGTCGCCAGTGATCTAGAGTTTCTCGGAGAGCATACAACTCCCTCTCATACGTAGAAGCAGCGACCTTCTCGTTAGGTAGTCGTCGGGACATAAACTCTACAGGCCTGTACCCATTCCCATCATCTTGTTGGAGTACAACGCCTATCCCGTACTGACTGGCGTCAGTTGTAACAACAAAGGGCAACGAAGGATCAACAACCTTCAAAACCGGATAGTTAATCAGACATTTCTTTAGGCGTTTAAACGAAGTTGTACAGTCTGAATCCCACTTCCAAATCATTTCTTTCTTAAGCAATCTGCGAAGGGGCGCAACGATTATCGTGAAAAGTTTAACGAACTTCCGGTAATAGTTGGCTAGCCTAAGGAATGACCGCAACTCAGTTAAAGTGCGGGGGTTAAGCCAATCTCGAATTGCTGCAATTTTTGTATCCTCCGGTTTGATCCCATCACCATCAAGTACATGCCCTAAGTACAACACTTCACGCTTCGCCCATTCACACTTCTTAGGGTTTAACTTCAACTTTGCCTCACGCAACTTATTTAACACAAGTCGAAGGTGCTCACAATGCTCACTCAGATTCTTACTACAAATCAAGATATCATTGAGATATGTAACGACAAATTTATCAAGCCATTCGCGGAAAAGTTCATTCATTGTTCTTTGAAAGGTTGCAAGTGCATTCGTAAGACCAAAGGGCAACACAATGAACTCATAGTGCCCTTAGCTCGTTCACAAGGCAGTCTTGTATTGGTCTCCTGACTCTACCTCAATCTGATGGTAGCCAGACTTCAAATCAATCTTGGTGAAGTATTTGCTACCCTGAACTCTATCCAAAAGATCGTCAATTCTCGGTAAGGGCTCAACATTCTTTACAGTGATTTCATTGAGTTTTCTATAATCTATACACATGCATACTCCGCCATCTTTCTTTGGTACGAATAACATAGGCGCACCATACGGCGAGGAGCTAGGTCTTATCCACCCCTTTTCCAACAATTCATCAAGCTGGGTTCGCAGTTCATCCAACTCTTTTGGTGACATCCGGTGTATAGGTCCCTTAGGAATCGAACTTCCTGGTATAATTTCAATATGATGTTTACTTGGTCGTTGCATCACACCGCTTGGGGCCTCAGCCACATCTGCGAATTTTTTCAAAATCCTTTCAATTTCAAGGGATTTTGCCTCTTCTTTAGCTTCACCTTCTTTTGCTGGGCGCACATATACAAAAAACTTGGTCATACAAGTTATACTTTCTTACATGGCGGGCGAACACGGGGGCACTCATACAACAATGAGTTAAGCTGCTTTCCTTTCCTGATTCATGAAATAGGCGGATTTTATTTTTCCCACCTTGCGGACTTGGAAACCAACACTCATGGTCCCTTAACTTTATGTCCGCGTCTGCAACTTCACCCCAATCCATACCTAAAATAATGTCAAAAGGGAGATCATCTTCCACCAAGAGAGTCAGAGAGTGGAGAACGCGTTCCACCTTCCCCTCCGCTTTGAGCCGGAAGTATATCTTGACCCCTTCAACATATCTATCCATCATGATTATAGTACTATTGGCTAACTTACTCATTACGGGCTCATCTAACTGTTTAACCTTTAGCCCTAGATGCAACTTCTTTAACCCTTTCTTACTTATATAGCTGCGGGTTGATCCACTATCTATCATTCCTCCAACTCTTATTTTATTTACTTCAAGATCTGTAATTATTAACTGTCCTCTTCGTTTTTTCATCTCAGTCCAGGCTTGGCGACGAGCAGCCAACTCATCACCCATGCCAGCGAGGGATCCACCTAGAGAGGTACACACACTTACGACCTCTGGACAGTTAACTAGGTGTGGACTGTCTTCCTCTTCAGTCTCTGCCAGTGCAACCTTCGGATGAGAGGATGTCTTTCTTTCTACATCCGAAGTTCCCGTAGAGGCAACTGAGACCTCTACTGGCTGTTCCCTTTTAGTATCTTGTAGTCTGGGCAATAGGGAACAATGTGGTTGGGGTCACCACATTTGAGGCATTGACCGACAACTTTTATTTCTTGCCAAACTTTCTCAGTGATTCCCAGTTTTTTCCAAGGCTCCCCTTCGGGCAAAACCTGGATGAGGGACCATTGCTCCTTCCACCCACGTAGTAGCTACCTTCGCCACCACCCCTCTGGGTATCGGGTCCTCTTCCACCACGTCCGCCGCCTCCTCTTCCTCGGCCACATCCTCCTCCTTATCGCCCTCCCCCGCGGGCTGCAACGACCGTGTAACTCCCCTCCTGAGCTATCGGACCGTTGGGTCCTTCCTCAAGACCACAGTCTATTTGATCATAGGAAAGAGTTTCGATACCTCCTTCTTCAAAGGTCAGAAGGAGGTTGTCTTTCCCAGGTATGTTCCCTGAAATTGTGCGGTTTTGCCACTTCTTTCCTGCTTGCAGATCTTTCCAATAATGACAGTAATTAGCTTCAGCCAAGAAACCAGCATGATCTATGACGATCTTGCTGAACTTCTCGTATGTCATCCCCTCTTTTTTTGTGCGGGGATAAAGCTGAGTACGGAGAGGATCAGGAAGTGCCCTTGCGAAGTTGTTGAGGATTTGGGTAGGAGTTAAGTCCATGTTCTGCGCATTGCAAGAGTTCGTCCATCGTTGCTTTGAGTGCAGACACACTTTTCCATTTTCGATCTGCGATATTCAGAATTAACATTTCTATTCGGCGAGCTAGATTCTTATCTTCAAACCGTTCTCTGACAGTTTGAAAGAAATCTTCAATTCTAGTTTGTTGTGAGTATGCAATCATAGTATCGCAATTAGCTTCCTTCTGCAACGATATGGCAAAACTCATCGCATCATTGGCCATGCACGAGGTGGTCATCATAACTCTATCCCAATAAGGTATGCGCTGACCGTATACGTAGGATTCTACGGCTGCAATCCAATGAAGAACACTCTCCTCCTTTTTGCCAGTGTAGGTCCATGACACTTTAACCTTTATTATTCTAACATCAGTGTTCTTATCGTCTCGCAGCACCCCCTTTCCTTTTCTGTCACCTTCTCCTTCATCTTAGTCTCCATCACCACCTCCTCCGCCTCCTGCGCCGCTACCTCGGACGATCTTATCAATTACGGCGGGAGTAAAGGTTTGTGTGATGTGATTATCCAACTTCTGAATATAAGATTGAATGTGCAGATCCACATCTTTGGCGGACTTCTGCAGAAAGGTGTTCCAGACTCCTTCAAACTCGTATTGGTGCATTTCCACCTTTTGCAGGGTTCGGTTCATTGCCGCTACCTCTTACTTGGTATGAAGAACTGTTTCAGTCAAGAGAGCAAACTTTTCTTCGGTTGCCGCCTGTTTATCTTTCAGTGCTTGCAACTCTCTTTGCAGCCTTGCACCCTCTGATTGCAACCTTTTCCTCTCATCAAGTTCTTGCAGCTTTGCTGCTAACATTTTACTATGCAGCTCTGCGCATTAGCTAATAAAAAAACAAATTCTTCTAAGAAACAATAACAAGTCAATAAAGTGAAAACAAAACAAATAAAAATCCACAAAAAACGAATTCGAGCTTCCTCGATAATCATTTTCAATACTGAATTCATTATCCGTAAATTAACATACATGAACGAATGGAGAGAGATTCGAACCCCCGATATTTTGTAATATGTCAGTTTTCAAGACTGATACCTTCAACCACTCAGACATCCATCCAAAGCAAAGACGCCCCTTGTACCTTTCTTTCCACTCCATCAAACACATCGCCAAGATTTGTTATTAAAACTTCATTATACAACAGCCTGGCGGCTGCCTCGATTATGTAAAATCATAGTAGTTCCTTTCGGTTTCGAAAAAAATGGAATGGTAGCGGCTTCGCTCCTTTGTGGTAAAAAATCTCTAAACACACGCAGCCAGGCACGATTTCAAAGGCGCGAAGCACTGCAAAAAGGTCAAAGCACCCTACGTCCTTGATCAGTTTTAATGTACTTTAAATACAGCCATTCATTTGATAGATTTTTATCATCAATTTTCTTGCCTGGTGGTATTAAAATTTTCCTCAAGCATAAGGTCCCTTTCTTTCTGGTCTGTAATAGTTGCCAGTCTTGCAACGAACACGTCCCTCTCTTCCTCTGTTTCCTCAAGCCTGTCGCTGGAATATGCATACTGGTCGTACTTGTCCAGCGGTTTAACATCAAGTTCACCAGCTGTCTGGCTTGTCTCACCTCTTTCTGCCCACCGCCTGATGAGTCTGTCCTCGAAAGGTTCATCCTCTTCTTCAATGGTCTGTAGTTCTTCTTTGAACTCTTTCGCTAACTTCTCTTTCATCTCCTTCTTCATTCTATCTTCTTCCATTTGCAGTTTGTTTTTTATTTCTTCCTCTTTCTGTCTTTTCCTTTCTTCTTTTCCTTTTTTCTTCTCCGCCTGACGGCGATCCACTTCAGCCTGCTCTGCATGTGTAGGCCCTGGTTTTACACTTCCTGATCTCAGCATCATACGGGAGGTGCATACTCTCCCGAAGCCCAAGGGAAAGAAAACTCTAAATAAGGGACCCATCAGAACAGAGAGGGCCAACAACCCTTGCATGGGGTAGTCGTCCATGATGGGGTGCAGCAAAGGTACCCCTCTGCTGTCCCACCAGGTAAGAACTCCCCTCCTATCCTACTTGTGTGCCATGTGGATGGGATATGTTCTGTTTTTTTTTTTTTTTTTCAGCCTCTTGATGCCACTGCTTTAACAAAAACGAATTTCAGAACTTTTAAATATTCAATAAGACTCTTTTTTTTTTTTTTTTTTTTTGTCGGTCTTCAACTTCAGATATTAAACTGATCAGAATAACTACTTCACTTGCTCTTAGCCGAAAGTCCACCTGGTTTGTTTTAGCTGTTGTCTAGTTGTGAATGTTTTTCTTTTTTTCTTTTATCTTCTTTACTAACCCTGCTTGTCTGTCTTCATGCGCAGGGAGAAACTGGAGTGTTTACTATGTCAGATGCTGGGACAATACTTCGATCACAACTTATCTCTGCCCAGTTGATTGTTTGTTATACCTTGTTTGCAACTGACGTGAATGTCTGCCACAACCCCCCAGCGTACTCCTATCTTTACTATAGCACAGGCGTCAGACCAGCGGGAAGAAGAACAAGGACTCTGACCACCCTTACTCTGACGTAACCAGACCTTTCGACCCTAGACTGAACACCAGGTGACTTGACCTGACAGCAGCAGCAGCGACCACCAGAGAGGAGAGGTAGAGGTATCACACACACATGCAGCCAGGTAAGGGGATGAGGAATTTTTCTCTCTTTTGCAGCTGCCGTTGATGAAGACTCCTCGTCGCTCCGCACTCCAAAGCTTCACGCGAGGTAAGTACTGCTCCTTAGCCCCTTCCTCTTCGCCTACCTCTCTCCCCTATCCCAATCCACCTCTCTCTTTACACCATCACCATAGCCAGCATCTTCAAGCCAGCATGTCTCCCTCGCCGGCCTTACTCATGCCAGCGAATTAGTGAGTGCAACGAGTCAGTCGCTCTGATACCAAAATTGCAAGGAACCTGACTGTTCACAATTGCTGGAGTGTTCAATTGTCATACACATTCGTCATCACACAGATAGGATAACTTCACACAAAGCGAATGTCGAGATGAGGTAGGAACCAGAAAACGCAGTTCATATTATCAAATTCATATTATACAAGGGTATCTTGAGTTCAAAGTCAGCGCCAACAAACTGCAAGCCTTCTTCCCTCATTTGCCAGCATAGAGTCTGGCTCAACCAGCTTCTCCCCTCAGATCACCAGTGTGGTGCAAACAGGTAAGCATTCACCATATCCCACTTCGTATCCTGTCTTCTCTCTCTCTGTATTCTTTCTCTCAAGATCCCTGTCTTGGCTCCCTTCTCTCACTATGCATGCATACTCCTCATCTACGAGAATCTACTCTGAATGCCTCTCACCGATATCCTACTGCTGACCCCTCTACTAACTCAGACTGGCGCAGCTATGGCTTCCCTGCAGCCAGCGCTCAGCTCATCTCCCTCCTGGCGCAGCTGCTTCTACCAGCGCCCTCCCTGCACTATAGCGCACAAGTGCCACAGCACTTCCACGCATCAATGCCAATGGGAAATCTGTCTGGTGGGGAGGCTGCCTCGTCCTTTATAGTGCGGCCTCCCCTTCCGAGGGCTGAATTCAGCCTGTCTTGGGTCCTGTCCCAGTCCCAGCCTCTGTGGAGTGTGTCCCAGTACCTTTTTCTCCAGGGTCTGCTGCTGCTGCGGCCTTTAGGCCTGAATTTTGGACTTGGGGCCTGCATCTAGATTCTCCCACTGTCTTAATTCGTGACTGGGACTTAACCCTTTAACTTCTTTTGAAAAGGCACACCTACTGCTCAAACAGACACACATACTGTACGAACAGACACACATACTGCACATACAGACACATTTCCTGCATGAACAGACATGACTTGCACACCCCTGGATGAACAGATGTGACCTCTATATCTGAATTTCGCAACTTTTCGTCCAGGGGCACAACTGTGACCTTTGACATTAACTTTTACTTAGCTAGGATGTGACTTTTGACCCAGAGAACATGTCCTTTGATCTGCTTCCACGAGTTGAGGCTCTGGGCGAGTGACCCCTCTATGCTGCGTTCACCAAACAGGGGCTGAATCGGGTAAAGGCCCTTTTACTACTACAGTCTTCCCCTGAATACAACGCACGGTCATTATAGCTGTATTTGAGGCATCTTTCAGTCTAGATACAGCTATAATGACCGTACGTTGTATTCGGGGGAAGACTGTAGTTCACTAAGCCTGACAGAACACGGAATCTTTTTTTTTTTTTTTTTTTGGGCAGCGTGAAATACGGAGGGAAGAAGAGAAGAATAGATGACTGCTACATCTCTCTCTTGTGGGGGAGGTGGAGGCACAGGCACTGGATTTTTTCATCTGTACAATGCAGTTCACATTACAGATTCAAAATATAAAAATAAAAATTAAAATTAAAATTAAAAAAAGTACGCGTGCATGTTCCCACAAACAGAAGCATGGTGAATCTATGAATAGTAGCGAATGCACCTTGCCAACTTCCTCCGGAAGGTGCACTCGGACTTTTTTGGTTTGGTCCATTGTGCTGTAACAGAAAAAGTTCGACTGCACCTTCTGCAAAAAGTTGGCAAGGTGCATCCACTTCTATTCACAGCAACCGATGTGCAAACATGTGTGAGGCATCTTTCTCTTGTGGGGGAAACGAAGGCAGAGACACTGGATTGTTTCGTTTTCCTTTTTTTTTTCAAAACTGCGCTGGTCCCCGGGCGGTCCGGGCCGGGCAGAGTCCGCGCAGGGTGCCAGACGGTCCCAGCGCATAATATTAAAAAAAAAAAAAAAAAAATCCGAAAAAAACAATGTTGTGTAAAATTGCAATACAAACAAGTTGAAACAACGTTTGGCTGAGGGCCACCTGCAATAAGATAAAAAGAAAATAAACGAGAAAACATGAGTCAAAATGTACCCTTTTAAAACCCTTTAGCTGCTGTTTATTACCCCCAAACCCCCCTGATGACCCATCACCACAATGGACGTTAAGACCGGATTCTGACTGCTTAGGCCAATCGCAATCCTGGCCTGAAGTCCTTTTTTCTGGGGGGGGGGGGGGGGGGGATCCTTGCCTTTTTTTTTCCCCCTTTGGTTTTGGGGGGGGCCCCCCCCCCCCCCCCCTCTCTCTGCCCAACTGGCCGGGGCGTGCCCGGCCGGGCAATGGCCCAGCATAGACAAGAAGTTCAATTCATTATAAATTTATACCTGTGGAAAGTCTCTACTGCCGACTTCCCAGGGCGTCGCCGCACGGGACACGAAACGAAAAACGTAACGAGTGCATCTTCCTGCAGAAAATGGCCAGGTTCATCGGTTTGCTATAAATAGTAACGAGTGTATTTTGCCACCTTTCGTGGGTAGATGCACTCGTTTCATTTTCGTTTCGTGTGCCGTGCGGCGAGACCCCCAGTCTCATGAGGTCGGTAGCCTACAGACTACGACTACCTGTCCTGAAGTCACATTCTTTTTTTTTTTTTTTTTTGCAGGGGCCATGCTAATCTTCTCTGTATCGTTCCAATTTTAATGGATGTCCCGAAGGACGACCTGAAGTTACATTCTAATTTTAGTAATTTAGGCAACTTGAGAAACCCTTTGCCTGACACAACTCCTGCAGTTGTGAGACATACTGTCTTCACCTGAATAGAACACCCAGTCATTATAGCTGTATTTGATGCAGCTTTCAGTCCAGATACGGCCATAATTACTGGGTGTTCTATTCGGGTGAAGACGGTAGTATCTGCCCACTGAGACTGAGGCTACCGTACCGAATTGTGATAACCAATCAGAAGTTGCACGACTGTACCAAACAACATATCGAATGACAATGCCGGAGCAGAAACCAAGTGCCACAGGCTTTGAACACTACTTCTGGGACTAGCTCGCCCCAGGCTCCAGAGGACTGCGGGACTGGTCCAGAGCCTACCAGCACTCACCTAATGGCCCACTGCGACCCTATTTGACCGAGTGCCCTGGTTGTTGATAGGGGCTAACTACTGATCTATCTACCTGTCCCTACCTGACCTTCGACAGGTACCCATGAGCTTCCGGTGTCAAGCACCCATCAGGACCCATCTTGGCAGAACCAGACCCTTTCTGATGAATGGACTGCAGCGGGCTGATAGTTCCTGGCCCACCTATGAAGGAACCATCTATCGCTTTTCTCCTCCAATCCTCGCGAATAGCTTGTCTCAGCCCTTGCTTGATCTGTCTCTCGATCTCCATATCAGGGAAGGGTCTTTTGTGGAACATGGATCTGTCCCTGTCCGACCAGATGGTTTCACAGAGATCAGACCTCTGACTACGTGTGCCACATACGCCCAGGCCACAGTGGCCACCCACTCCTGGCGGGCGAAAGCCCAGTAGGACACACTTCTCATCCCAGTCCTCGTTCTGTTCCCCAAACTCTCTCCAATGATGTGTCCACCAGTTCTACACCCTCTTTGAGGCGGGACAGTTTCACCACAGGTGCGCGGTGGACTCAAATGGCCATCTGGATCTCGTGCAGCCCAGACTGACCTCCGTTCCCTTACCTACCAACCACGCCGCAGATGGGGTCACCGTCAAGGAGAGCAACCAGAGAATACTTACCTGCTTGCCGTTCGGAACGGAGGAGAGGATTCTCCACAGTTTCTCGAATTCAGGTTCAGCGTCCGACAAGTCCTCGTTCCACACCGCCTGCCATCTTGGGACTGCAATCTAAGCAGGCCTTTTCAACAACCTCTGGGATTTGCTGGTAGCCTTGGGACACCGAATATAGTCTAACAGACTTAAGGTAGGTATATCTGCTTCGTGCCCCCTTCCACCCCCAGGCGATGGGGTCAATGCAAAGTTGGCGTCGTGGAGAAGGAATACATTGCAGCTTGCCAGGCCAGGCTATGCGTTTGTTGAGACGAAGGCAGACAGCATCATCCGGGAGGGGGCGGCGGGGGAGGGGGGAGGAGCAGGGGCCNGGGGGGAGGAGCAGGGGCCCGGGGGGAGGGGTTAAGGGAGGGGAAACCGCCAGAAGGGGGGAGGGGGGAGGGGTAGGTAGACCCAGGAAGCCTAGAGCCCAGATGAGAGGATGTAGTTGTGCACAGCCCCAGCCTTGCTAAAAATGTTTTTGTCACCCGCTCCAAAAATCTTGCGCGTCGGGTGAGGGAAAACCTACTTCAGAGCAGCCCCGATAAGTAGGCCTCAGCGTCGAAGGCTCCATCCATTGGTGGGGAGCTGCACCTGCTGGAAATCGGGTCCAGCGTCCCTGTACAATGATGTAATGTGTATCAGCTGGAAATCGGGTCCAGCGTCCCTTTACAGTGATGTGTGGATATGGCTTACTATGCATCCAATACTATCTCTATATGTTCGTCAATCATATATGTCGCATGAAGGGAAAACCCTATCCACGATGTCTACCGGATCGCCGTAAAGAGCAGAGGCATTGATTACTTCCCCACGCAAGGGAAGGATTCACCTCCTGCCCATACAGCCCAATCCTATCAATCTAACCAAACATATGTGTGCAGTGCAAACCCTGGCTATGTCATCTGTGTGCATTATTGACCTCCAGCCATCCCAATCAGCAAGCAAACACCAGAAACCCTAATCAACTGCAAGCAATAGAACACAATCATCAAAAAGAATCACTCATGTGATCGAGCAAGCGATTAAGGTTAGGGAACCTGCTAACCCTTGACAGACGGAATCCAGTCCCCCCCCCCTACCCCACCCCCACCCGCGGCAAAACTCGTGTGCCATGGCGACGCAAATCTGCCAGCACCACCTGTGTCACTGAAGCAGCCGCCCTCGCTCCCGATGCCGTTGTTGCTGATGCCGATTTTGCAAGTGTTGTAGTTATTATCGTTTCTCCTGTTGTTTTTGTTGTTGTTGGTGTAGCGATCATCGCTGATGACGTCATTGTCGCTGTCGTTGTCTTTGATCCAGTCTTCAGTGTTGTTGTCGTTGTTTGTGGTGTTCCCACTGTTATCACTGGAGGGCAACCAATCACCTACGCATCATAAGGCTAGCCGCCGCCATCTGTGGAGAGGCTGGAAGAAACTGCCGTTCTTCAGGCCCTCCCTGCATGCAACCCTCCTCAAGCGGCGGTTGTCCTTGTTCGCGCGACCTCGCCTCCAAAGCTGTGCACAGATCACGCCCTTCGTCGAAAATATTGTAGCAGCGCCGCATCAGGGTATCCGCTTGTCGCCAATCGATGAACGCATCCAGCTGAGGAGCCGGCCCCTCCTCCAACTCCCAGATGACGTCCAACATGCTTTGCATCATCTCCTCCTGTCAAGGGACCAGCATGGATGCCCCACCATCAGCCGCAAGCCAATCCCCTCGCCTTAAGGTCAAAGCATGTGGCATACTGATACCACACGGGCCCCAGTTAGGGCCCGGTTCTGTAGCAGGCACGGTTCAGGCCTAGTTACCCGGTCACGACGGGCCCAGTTTAGGTCCAGGTAGGCCTAGGACCCGTCGGTTCAGTTTAGGGTCCGGTAGGCCTCGTTTAGACCCCACCAGACCCAACGGCTCATTGGTTTAGGCCAGGTACCGGTTCATCGGTAGGCCCAGCCGGCGGCTCAGTTTGGCGCCCATTTTTCAGATTCCGAAATCGGATCTGAACCGTTGGGCCTGATTAACGGTCCAGACCCGAAGGACCTCAGTAGGACTGAGGGCGACCCAGCACTATATCAGCTGGGTACCAGCCTCAGTCGGTAGGTTAGAGTAGACAGGAGATTAGTCTTCAGGATTAGCGCAGCCTTTCAGCATTAGCAGGATTAGCGCAGCGCTGCAGCATTACGAGGAGCAGCGAGGAGAGAAGGAGCTCCGCGGCAGAGAGGAAGTAGCGCAGCATTGGGAGCAGCGCCAGCCACCGGCCCAGCCCGCGGCCCAGCGCCAGCCCTTTCAGCACCGTAGCTACCGTGACAGGTACCAGGGAGAAAGGCTTTGCCTTCTCTCCCTCATCTTCCTCCACCGCTCTCTCTCTCTCTCTCTCTCTCTCTCTCTCTCTCTCTCTCTCTCTCTNCTCTCTCTCTCTCTCTCTCTCTCTCTCTCTCTCTCTCTCTCTCTCTCTCTCTCTCTCTCTCCCTCTCTCTCCTCCTACCTTCTCAGTCTAAATCTACTCCTGGGTTCTCCTACGGGACTACTACAAGTATGAAGGATGGTTACCGAATTCTGATGACATTGGAGACAGCGACATTTGGACTATAGGTTGAGGACTACTCGTGGGATCTGATTTCATCTTCCTCTGGAGATGTATTTGACATTGTGAGATCGATATCTGAGACATTGTGAGACACTGTGTTCACGACATTTCGGATTTTCGCTACCTCTGGCATTTCAAGATACTGTCTTTGGAAACATTGAGTTGAAGTCATCTTCCCTCTCCTCCTCCCTTCGTCTCTCTCCTCCCTCCATTCGTCCGTGGATGATCTCAGACCCTGGCCTTTCGTCTATGTCCAAGGCCAGGGCTTTCACACCCCTGATGTATGATTGAGAGTGTTCGATTGCAGTCTGAGTCAGGTCTGAGTCAGTCCATGTATCTCAAGTCTTCCGCTGTATTTGTATTAACTCTGTATTATCTGGTCGGTTCTGGGAATCTGCGCCATACTTATGACTGTGTTTCACGAGTATGCAACAAAGCATCAACGATACTTTGCAAACACCGACTCCCTTCCTGAATGGTCAACAGCCACTCAGTCGTGCCTCGCTGCAAATCACCAATCGAAGCGGCCATCTCAAGCACTCAAAGAATGCACCGTCAGATCACCGAAAAGTAAACGCCTCACACCCACGTGCCGTCTCCTAATATGCCAGCTGGCAAATCCACCATCACCTCGACGAGATGACCAGGCGGGCACCAGAATCACCAGGGGCAGCTATGGTAGCCCCGCCACTGCCCCAGTCTGCAGAGTGAGGCCGAGCCTCGCCGGCTGGTCCACAGCGCAGGTTAGCACTCTAACCCCTTCAACCTTTCTGCACATTTGTATGATCTGATCTGCTTTGCTGCGGGCTGTCCCATAAACCTAGTAATAGGACAGTATCCTGTTCGTTTTGTTTGCCTCTTTTTCTCTTTTCAAAATGATATTCCCAGGCCTTGCTCCTCCTATGAGGGAGGCCCCAACCACCCTCCTCTGGTCAATTCTCCCCGGCGAACCCCCAGTGCCCCCAGTCCTATGTCAGTGTCTACCACTCAGGACCATCGCCCATCTACCATCTTGGTGTGGTGAGCCGACTGGTCAGCGGTTGCAGGTGCTCTTTCTTGAAAGAAAGGAACACATCTTGGGTGATGGGTCATCCAGGGGGGGTTGGGGGGTATAAACATTGACTAAAGGGGTTAAAGGGGTGCATTTGGACTCATGTTTCCTCATTTATTTATCTTTAAATCAACGAGGAATTTCGAGGTGTGCCTCACCCAAAAGTCGTTTGTGTTGCAATTTATTTTTTACTTTTTTTAACTATTATGTGCTGGGATCGCCCGGGACCCTGCCCGGGACCTGCCCGGGCCGCCTGGGAGGGTACCCGGGCGACCTTCCCATAGCCGGGCTGCCCGGGGACTAACACAGGTAAAATCCGTGATGAGTTGACTGAGTAGTATCCAGGTACTACGAACCTTTAAAAGAAACAGTTTTTGTAGCAGTCGTGCAAATAGTTACACACACTCGCCATGGCAGATTAGGTTTTCAAGAAAGTAGAAGTTAATTGTGGCTTATAATAAACAGTGATAGGACGTGATAATGGCCGATTGATTTTCATGTCGGTGTACTCTGTTTTCGACTCGAGGTGACAGGACTCAAACCTATGACCCTCTGTACCCAAAACAGATGCGCTACCAGACTGCAGTACACCTCGTTTAGTCCATTTGGCGAGGAAGTGTAGCCAGTACTAGCCACGCACCTACTCCCCAAATTTGGTGGACGGTGAGTAGTCTAACCACACCCCGAGGCTCTGCTCTGCTCTACTAGCTTTCAAATTGACATGCAAAAAACTTGATCACAAGTCAGAAAAATTCCTTCAAGAGGACTCTCCTACCGTTTTCACCCGAATAGAACACCCGTTCATTATAACTGTATTTGGTGCAACTTCAGTACAGGTACGGAAAAAAATTACCGGGGGCTCTATTAGGGTGAAGATGGTAGTCCTCCATCTGAAGCCTGTCAAAAATCAAGGGACCTCGGTGGGACCTCCCACCAAGTGTGAAAGTTAGAAGAGTCAGCCTCGTGTTGGGACCCACTACCCAATAATCTTCTTTTGTTGTCATGTGCTAGGCACAATGAATAGTCTTTCACTTCTGATGACTTGAACCCTGCCCAGACTGTCCGTTCAAAACCCTGATAAGAGTGGTGGTAGGTTTGGTGTGGACTGTGGAAGCACCACATCCAATTCTCACAGTTGCAGTTGCTGCATCGAATGGCATAGACAGATGTCACAGGCTACGTGGGGCTCCTACGTGCTAGAAACACAGAGGCACACCAGCCACAATTGTGTTATGATTTTGGTTCTGTCGATTTCAATCAACACTCGCATGCCGACAATCTCATACATGCCCATACATGCATAAGAAGAAGAGGGGGAGAGGAGACAAGGGTACACACTGCACAAAGACAGAGTAGTCAGCGGAAAACAGTTATGCACAGGTGTGGAGACAACACAAAGTGCTTCTCACTCTCTGACGATACTACCAACAACCAATCATAAGAAGACACTGGCGAGGATAACAAAAGAACATAACCAAGTTTGAGCCAATCTGAACCAATAATCGTCCCGAGTTTGTCCTAGTATCTCGCCACCACTGAACTCCACTCTCCACTCTCACACTCACACCCAGTTAGTCGCGCTACCCTAGATGAGCCTCCCTGAGGCCAGCGCCAACCATCACGATGCAGAACAAGACCAGCGATGAAGTCCTCAGTGCCAATGTAGGAACTCTGACGATGAAAGCTGTCGCTATGGCTGCAGCGCTACTATCTCTGCCACGCAGGTAACCCTGACGAAGTAGCAGCAGCAGTAGTCCACCCACAAACCGCTATGTAGAGCCTCCTAATAGCCCAGACAATCGCATTCACCCTCAGGGGTGAGTACTCACAGGACGCCCCAGCTATGGCGAGCTCTGCAGGTCTGGCTATGGCTGTCACTTCCAACGAGGGACTCAGGATGCCGCCTGAAGTCAATCGCCTGCTTCCTTGCTTGGCTCAGCTCCGTAGTACCAACGAAGAACTGAATTCCAAAAAGTGCTAATACTAGCGACCTAGTTCTATTAATAGACTAGCCTAGACCTAGGCACGGACTGGACCGACCAGTACCGTTTCAGTTTGGGCCTCTAGGGCCTCTACCTACCCGGCTACAGGCTCTCATGCTGCAGGCCTAGGCCTTAGGGCCTCCCGTCCTAGTGATAGCGCGGGCCTGCTGTTCGCAGTGCGGTCTAAGGGAACTGCGGGCCGGTAATTTTCCCGAAATTACAGATATGTCCCTCGCGAATTTCCCTCAGCACTGAACTCTCGGTTAGTCCCTGACACAAACAAAATTACGAATCTAACCCTACCGCTGTTACTGTACAACCTCGCAGTCAGATCTCGGCAGGCAAAATCAGCAAGTCATTGCAATTGTATAGGCATGTCGTCGCAGCCCCTGTCTACAAATTGGACATGACGTGACCTGGTGCTGTACATGAGTGCAATGCTGACTGTCATCAAATGTATGAAAACAAAACTTGCGTGGGCTATGCCTTCCTAATCCTCACGGCACAAAGCAAGTGAATCACACACTAGCCGAATCTCAGGTGGGCTATCACAGAGCGGAATTGAGCAAATTTCTTGGGTTTCCGCAGTCATTACTCCCTCTCTATGGTCAGGAGACGACGAGGGATGATCCAAGGTAAGGGTGTTTAGCTTCTGCAAGATTTGGTCTGCAACAGCTCCCGCTTGCAGTGATAACCTTTCAGTACAGAACTGTGTACGTGGTTCATGTGATAGTCTACTTTCCTCCTGAGGCTGCTGCGTCTATTGCTTGTCTCGCAAGGATGAAAGAGATTCGACTGAGGTTGCAGCAGGTGTACGCCAAACGCTGCATGTGGGACATGCTAGGAGAGGATGTAGTGGGTGATGGCATTGGGGATAGTCGGCACGACACATACTTTCAATGACAGCTTCCTGAAAACATTGACGACACATGGCATGTTGCTGACATGCGAGCAGGAAAGCAGGCTGAAATTCGCAGATATTTAAGCATGCCATGTCAAGGCCACAACAACATATTGGGCAAGTAATGGGGGGGGAGGGGGGGATTAGGGCAAGACAATGGGTTGCCGTTTTCGCGGCAGAGGCTGGCAGCAACCATCTCTTCATAGTCTTCCGAGCAGAGATTATGCATTGCGCATGCCAACGGAACTGTAGCTGTGTGAAGACACAATGGCATGGCACAGGCACCATCCTCCGGAGCGGGCCCTTCACTATCCGTGGTAGAATCTGTCCGATCTACACAGGAAAGGGATGGTGCCTGGCAATGTACAGGGGAAGGGGAAGATTCAGCCGGACTGTTCTCCGGAGACTGTAGAGCTTTTGAGTGCACTTCTACAGATTGTTCCTGATTGACCAGCCAGACCGAGCGGGATTCTGCCACTTGATGATAGGAGTTAATATTTCCCACCGTGTGTACCCTACCGCCATTGTCCCATAGGGTCCAATTATCCACCAAGGTAACCGCACTGAAATTACCTGGGCGATGGAGAATGTACGCACGGATATTCGGGTTCATGTGTGGCATGCAAATCTGTGGAGAGGGCGGAGTTGCAGTCATCTTTCTAGAAATGCCATGTTCACACCAGGCACACTTCTGTCATCCTCCGAGCAGACTGCATGGTGATCTTCTTTATCCAGCGGACAATGTCTGCAAAATCAGACACAGTATAGGGGTTGCAATTGTAAGCGAGTAGACATACATCAATTGCAAAGTGCACACAGTGGGGTAGCTGTAGCGTAGTCGTGCAAATGCTGCACAGATGGCTGCACCTCGTGTCTGGTGCCCATGCAGGCCTGCAGCACATTTGCTCATCGGACTCAGTATGTACTATTCCTGACTAATGTGTATCGGGAGCAACGACATTGTTCTGTATGGTTGTGTGCGTGGCGTCGGAGTAGATCTCTAATCCCCGCTGGGGGCGCGACGGTCATGCTGTTCAAGTATGAATGAGGCCACTGCCTAGGAGGCGGCGGTGGCGATGGGGAACGTCTCCCTCGAAGAGGCATCTATGACTGCCGATCTGACCATGAATGCGTCCGCTGACAAGACCTCTCTGACATCCGATCTGACCATGAATGTGTTGATGATAAAGAACAGATGATGAAAGGTGGGGAGGAAGAAGAGGAAGAAGCGGCTGTTGACAGAGGGGATGATGTAGTAGTACATGTAGGTGGAGCTGGTTGTGGTGATGATTGTGGTGGTGTGATGGTGGTGGCAGGATGCAGGCCATCACCCCCTGCAGCCACTTCGACAACATTTACGTTGTCTGTTACAGCTGACCAGGTTTCCGGCTGAGTTGCAGTACCCACATTACCAACTGACATTCCATGAGGCATAACAGGGGAGGTCCATTGCGTTTGGCTGTGTGGACGGCTGATGCTGCCTGCAGTCAGAATTGGTGTTCGGGAATGGGCGGGAGCCCACTGTGTGTAGCTGCGTAGAGGACCGATGTTGCCTGTGTGCAGAATCCACATTCGGCAGTGGGTGAGCAATTGACTAGCGCACCATGCGGCAAAAACAATTCGAGAGCTGGGTGACATGACTGGGGAGCCGTTGCTGCCGGGCACACACGTATGTAGTCCAACCTCTGGCCAGGACATTGGGAGCATGGCCCCTAGCAAGCATACGTCGTCTCAGGGGGGTCACTGCAACTTTGAATTTGGTGGTACGGTTACAAACATGCTTGAAAGTCGTCAACTGTCCCGTGAGCACAAATGCAGGATGATGAGCTGGGCCATTGGAGGAGGCACAAGGATACCGAATGACAGGGAATGTACAAGCTTCAACCTTATCTTACGCACTAGTGCAATGACTTGCGGATTCTGCAGCCTGCGGCTCGTCGCACCGAGGTTGTAACATAGGTAGGCTAGATTCACAAATTTGTTTGTCGTTTGTGCTAACCGCTGATGCTTGTCAGTATGGTGTGGGGGCGGTTTCAGCAGGATAGTGGGAATGGTCTACAACCTATTGAGTACATGAGCAAGAAGATCAAAGCTAAGAAGCTGCAGGACTCTACCTATAAGAAAGAGTTGTATGCCCTTGTGTCAACGCTCAAGCATTGAAAACACTTTCTCCTCGGCAGACATTTCCATATCTTTTCAGATCACTCCACCCTTCACTGGATGAAGTCCCAGGGAGAGCTGAATGACAAGATTGCCCGCTACATTTAGTTCATTGACTTGTTTGACTTCGAATTGAAGCACAAGAAGGGCTGCTACAATCGAGTTGCAGACACCCTTTCTCATAGGCCTAACACTCTCTTCTTGATCTCCTTCACTCATTCTTTTGGGGAGAAGACCCGTCAGACCATTGCCCAATTACTGCCCCAGGACCCGATTTTGGGCCTGTTGTGAGGAATTTGCAGGACGATCCTGCCTCTGAACCAGGATATACTCTGGTCTCAGGTTTGTTGTATACTTGCAGCAGAGGCGAGGCACGTCTATGTATTCCCTAGGATTGCAAGCTGAGAACACTCTTTATGTCAGAGTGTCATGATGCTCGTGGTCACTTTGGGACCCTCAAATCTTATGCGGCCCTGTCGCAGAGGTTCTTCTGGAAAGAGATGAGGAGTGACATACTGCATTATGTCGAAACCTGTGAGCTATGGCAAAGGAACAAGGTCGTACGTAGACCTCCCCTTGGCCTACTCAAACCACTTCCCATTCCTGAGGCACCTGCACAATCAGTGTCTATTGACTTTACTGATCTGGGTAGGACCACTCCTTGTGGTATGCATCAGGTTATGGTTTGCGTGGATAGGTTCTCCAAGTATGCAAAATTCATCCCTTTGCCAGGAGAAGCCCGAGTTCCTGCCGTTCACGCGACATTTGCTGACAGGTGGGTTACACACCATGGACCACCCACCGCCATTGTCAGTGATCGAGATCCCCGTTTCTGCAGCCATGAATGGCAGTCCTATTGTAGGGACTACCTCCATTCACGCCTCGATATGACATCTGGTCGTCACCCTGAAGCCAATGGACAGGCTGAAGTGATGAACCAGATTCTGTTCAGCTGCTACGTCCTGTGATCAGTCCGGATCAGCAGAACTGCGATCTGCATTTGAGTCGTGCACAGTTGGTGTACAACACATCTGTCCACTCCTGCATTGGCTTCACACCCTACAAATTACACTGGGGCCGTGAACCTCGACAGCCTCTTGATGACATTATCGACAAGGCACCTATACACTGACACCTGGAACTGCAGAGTTCACCCGACGTTATCGTTTGGATATTGAGCAGGCCCATGCCAACCTGCTCAAAACCCAAAAGGCTATGATTCAGCATGCCAACAGGCACCGTCGTAATTCTACTATTCGCACTGGTGACTGGGTTTGGGTGCTCAGTTCTGAGATATCACGTGAGGAGGACATTTCCCCCAAGCTGTTGCTGCGATACATGAGTCCATGGCAGGTTTTAGATACAGTGGGGGCTGACCCCTTTGGAACATTATATACCGTTGATGTCCCTTTGCATCTACAAACCTATCCAATCTTCCATGCATCCAAGATGTTGCCTTTTACTTCAGCTGATGCATTTCCAGACAGACCCCCTCAATTCGGTCCACCAATCCTTGACAAGGGGTATGAAGTGGAACCGATTGAGGATGAGATGGGCACAGGCCCAGACATGCAGTATCTTGTGAAGTTCCTGTACCAGCCTCACACTGAGGATCGCTGGTTCACACGCAAGGAACTCCTCAAGACAGCGAAGTCCGCTGTCCTCAAGTATGAGGCAGCCAAAAAGGGACGACCCTTTCGACGCTCTGCACGCCTGCACTCCTAGCTCGGAGGTCCTCACTCCGGGGGAGGGTAGGTCTGCAATGACTTGCTGATTCTGCAGCCTGCGGCTCGTCGCACCGAGGCTGTAACATAGGTAGGTTAGATTCACAAATTTGTTTGGCTGAGGGCTAACCGAAATATCTGCCTGTGGGGAAAATTCGTGAGGGACATATTTGTAAATTCGGGAAAATTTCAGGCCCGCACTAACTTGAATTTTCTACAGCTACCCTAACTGCGAATAGCAGAGGCGGGCTACCACTAGGACAGACGGGCCTACGGGCCTATGCTGTTAGACTGGTCCTATAGCTTATAGCCAGGTAGGGAGAGGCCCTAGAGGCCGAAATAAAAATGGTACCGGTCAGTCCAGTCAGTCCGGTCTAGGTTGTGTCTAGGCTAGGGTAGACTATTAATAGATTTGGGAAGCCTGTTCAGGGCTTTTGGCAGTGGGTATCGTGCACATCGCGGGATGCAACACATGAACTGGAGTGGTACAGCTCCAGCGTTGGAGGAGACAGACATAGCCAGACCCTCGAAGCGTCGACCATAGCTGGGACCTTCGCTGTTCTCTGACAGCACGCAGGGCTGTCCAGAGGTCTGGGCTATCTAACGTCTGCTGGGAGCAGAAGTTGGTGCCCTGCTGAACCCTCTTCAGGAGTAGGGTTTCAGGGCAGTGGCACTGCGGCCATAGCTGCTGCTTGCATCCTCAAAGATCATCTTTGTCAGGAGAGGTGGTGCTGCTGGAGATCTTCACCTGGGAGGCCTTCTGGCACTTCATCTTCATCGGAGACTGTGGCGCTGGTCTTCTTCTTCATCCTCTGAGAGGCGCTTGGCCTCAGAGGCCTGTTTCATAGTGGCGCTTCCCTCTGGAGGCAGTATCTGGGTGGCGCTTGTTGTTTCAGGGACTCAGGGGGAGTGATAGCGGTTATTCAGGGATGGGGGAAGAAGCGCTGCTCATTTCTGAGCAGCGCACCATGGTTCTGAGGCTATTCTGACAAAACAATGTTCTGAGTTTAATAAACAGTATTGCTACTGTGTGTGGACTATCTTTGCTTCAATGTTTTCTGGATGTGATCTACTCGGCTTTCATTTGTGACTGGTTGTGAGGACTCTGTGGAGCGAAATGCACTTTCAGAAGTTTCAGTGTACTTTGTCATATCGCATGGTTAAGTCTCCCGCTGTGTTTCTCTATCCCAGTGCGGTGTGATACTCCCATCCTCTCCCCTTCCTTCTGTGTATGTATGGGCATACCTGGAAGTCTATGTGAGTGAGCGTTGGCCTTCGGACAACAAGCAACCAGGTTCATAACACTAGGGTGTTTGTTTTAGATTCTGGCCCTGGTCCACCCAGATGCAAAGTGAGCCGCCTGGCCGAGCCAAGATTCTTGCCCCAAGGAAGAGACATGACCCATCTTGCTCAGTAGTGTGTGCGTTTTAGATTCGCACCACAACAGCCCCTGGGTCACCCAGATGAGTAGATCCAAAATCAGTGCCGCTTTACCTCTGTTGCAGACAATGAAACAGATTTACTTCTATACAAGCAACATGGGGCACAATAGATCCATTATATCCCTTTCTTCACTATCTTTATTTTGGTAGTCTTTGGGGTACCTCTTTTATTTGTTCTCGCAGCTTGCCTTTTACTGTGCCTCTCGCGTACAAGCCTGGCCACGTTGACTGTGGTTGAGAGCCATCTGCCCACATCTCCGTGTGCCTTAACGGCACACTTGCACGTTATGAAAGGAAGCAGAGTAAAAGGGGGTATACTCCTGCACATTTTCCTGCAGATCTTCAGCTTATAGTTTGTTTGTTAGGTTTTTTTTTTTTTTTTTTTTTTTTTTTTTTTTT
>BFEA01000146.1:1606274-1619624 GCA_003427395.1 Chara braunii | reverse complement strand
GCACTGGTGCGCGCAACTATGATTTACCCTCAAACCTGTTTGACTCCGTACCGGGCCGTACATCATGTATATATTATTATATTCCTTACTGTATGTGGGTCCGATCCCAGATAGGGTCTGTCGGGTCTAGGTAGCAGCGTCACAGGCTGAGTTGGACCGGAAGTCGAATAGCTGGTAGTTAGAAGTCGGGTCCAGTACCGACAAGAAAAGTCCCGAGTCCCCAAGGTCCAAATTTGCAGCAGCGTCCCAGCAAAGTCCGGAAGTACCAGACCGACAAAATGATTGCACCAGTCAGGCCGCGGGCGGCCGATATTGGTCTGAAGCAGACCAAGACCTCAAGCAAGACTATTTTAAGCTGCTACAGTGCAGCGCTGGGACAGTTCAGAGCTGCGCTAATTGCGGAAGCACTGCATGCGGCTTGTGCGACCTACGTGACTTTGGAGCCGCCTGGCAGGAGGAAGTCGGCGTTGATGCCTCACCATAGCTAGGGTTACAGACAGACGAAAGCGGCCATAGCCACTCAGGGTTGAGGGCGGCTGAAAACGGGTGTATCCAGGGTTGATCTAATAGTAGCAGCGAGGTCATACACTTAGGGTAGTGAGAGATACAAGGTCAGAGTGAACAACGATGGAAGGTAGGTAGGTAAGAGAGAGACGCAACAAGAGAGAAAAGTTTGAGAGCGGGTACATACCTGTTTCAGCTTGGATGGATGTGCGGCTGAGGCCGACGACTACCAAACATTCTTTGTATCATACAATTTGATCCTTCAAAGTACATCAGTTCTTCTCATCACAAGTGTATTTCGTGTGTGTGTAAGACTTGAATCTTTGTTAATTGGTTGTCAAGCAGTTCATTTCAAAGAGTCTTGTCTGAGTTGTTCCCCTTACTTTCAGCACTCACGGAGCTGCAATTTCAGCCTCACTCTTCACTCAGCCCCCTTTGGCTGCTGATCTAGCTGTGGCGGAACATCACAACTTGATGTTCACAGGACAACGGAACCACCCATGTGCCTCTCCCATCTCATACCGTCATATCCTCAGTATCGGATAAAGTCCAAGACCACACAAGTCCAGCCCTTGCTCCTTGCTCCAGAACAATACCTTTCAGGAATTCCTTGTTCCTTAGATTCCTCTCAGGCCACAGAAGGGCTGGATCTTTATCTTATTTTTATCTTTATCTTGTGTACATATTATCCAGCCCTTGTTTGGCCTGACAGGAATGTAAGGAAACAAGGCATGCCTGACAGCTAATCTTTTGGAGCCATGTTCTCCTTGTCTCTTTTCTTCTTCTCTTCTCCTGTTTTCTCTTCTCTTCTTCTCTTCTCCTCTACTCGCCTTCTCTTCTCTCGTCTCTTTTCTCCTTCCTTTCTTCGTCTTCGTCTTCATCTTAGTCTTCCTCTTCTCTTCTCTTCTCTTCTCTTCTCTTCTCTTCTCTTCTCTTCTTCTCTTCGCTTCTCTTTTCACTTTCTCCCCGTCACTCATCTCCTCTCCTCTCCCCTCTTCTTCCCTCCTCTCTTCCTCTCTCTTCTCCTCTCCCTTCTACACTCTTCTCCTCTCTTCTCCTCTCCTCTCTTCTCCTCTCCTCTCTTCTCTTCTCTTCGATTCTCCTCTTTTGTCCTCTCTTCTCTGCTCTATCCATGTGTGTGTGTCCATCTCCGTGTGTGCTCTAAAGGCCTTGGCACTCTTGGTGTTTGCATTCTAGATCTTTGCACCATTATCCCTTGTGAATACCTTGGCACCCTCTCTCATGCACATAGACCAGATGTGTGCCGTCAGTCATGGGCAGGATGGCAGTTCCAAAATGGGGGGGTGAATTTGTACACAAAAAGGCGTCGCAAGAGGAGAAGCTGCAGAACATCTTCAAGGTGCACACACACACACACATACACACACACACACACACACACACACACACACACACAGAGAGAGAGAGAGAGAGAGAGAGAGAGAGAGAGAGAGAGAGAGAGAGAGAGAGAGAGAGAGTCTAGGGAAGGAGTGTAGAGTGATGTCTCGAGGAGGTGGAGGGAGGTGAAGGGAGGTGAAGAGATTTCCATCCATGCTGGAGAAAGGAAGCTATGCCTTCGCCCTGTCCACCTCTGTGGATAGGTCAAAGGTATATATTCTGATCAGTTAGCACTGCGGTGGAAAGTACCACGCCCTCTGTTTGCCCCTTGCCTCCTGGTCTTCCCTCTTGTTCTGTGGAATGCCATATTCAGCCAGGCCACGGGGTGCAATGTTGACAATCATGGAAGGCAATGACAAGGAGATCCACCTTGAATTTTGAAAGTTGTTCTAGTCACAGAGTACATCCCTCCGTTTGTGGAAAGGGCGATGGCCTTGAGATATCATCATCGAACTGACCGGACCTAGGTATTCAGAATTGCAGTATTTTACTCAACTGCTTCCAATGGAGTTCGAGCTCAGGTCTGTATTACAACAGTTCAGGGCTGTAGCAACTGAGCTAGGCCAGTTGGTAGTCTCACCTGGATTCATTGTGAGCAGTAGTCCAAAGTTATTTGTGAAGAAGTCCTGTGATGGGATCTTGCACATATCGTAGAGATTCGTAGTCTCACCTGAACTAGGCCAGTTGGTAATCTCACCTGGATTCATTGTGAGTGGTAATCCGAAGTCATTTGTAAAAAAGTCCTGTGTTGGGATCTTGCACATATGGGCGCACATTCCCACACACCCGCTCGTCTCCAAGTATCTGTGTAGCATGTGCATCAACAGCCACAGATAAACACACTGCACCATAGTAAGCCAGCTAGCATCCGACCTAGGCTTTGCAAAGCTTCAACATCAAAAAAGGTTCCTTAACATCCAACTTTCACAGAAAGCATTGCACATTTGTCGAGTGATTTGGCATGGCCTTTCAATATCGATACAGGAAGGTAAAAACTATGAAACAAAAAAGAAGGAAAATTGAGCGATTTGCATTCGCACGAGTTCTTGAAACGACACGCGTGCACGCAACCAATAGAATCAACACAGAGAAAGAAAGATGCAGTGATATACATTTGCAGAGCACTTGAAAGACAGACAACCATGCCATGGAGAATGGCATGAGCTGTCCTTCGGGACATCCGTTAAAACGATTGGAATACAGAGAACGAAGATTAGCATGGCCGCTGCGCAAGGATGACACATGTAAATTGAGAAATGGTTATTAAAAAAAAAAAAAAAAAAAGCGAAAAAGAAATGCATGAGCTGCTCTCTCGCAGTCAAGACATTCACACATGCAATCAACTGTGCTGGCGGAGAATGGAAACAAGGCAACAACTCCACCCAACTTCGAATTACAATTTCTTACCCATCAGACACATTTGAAACGGTATTCACCAGTTCGAAGTAGCTGATGTAGGACCCAGGGTTCGATCCCTAGTTCCCCAACTTACCTGTGTACAATATCTGTGACCACTTGAAGAATTGAACCTGCGACCTGTAGAACCGCCAGTGGTAAGTAGGTCTGTCGTAGTCCCTTAGGTAGCCAGGATTTGATCCATAGACCTGTAGAGTAGAAGTCCAGCTGCAGTCCTTCTAGAAGGTTGGCAAGTGGTCAAGTGGTGTGACTAAAGCAAGCTCATGTTGGAGACGAGGACAAGTGGCAAGGGCAAATAGTAGGACCCCAGTGCGACTGCACTGCGTCGTAGGGTTGTCACTATGCAGTCATGGGAAAGTCTAGAAAGTACCAGTCCGGTCCAGCAAGTACCACGGGGGGGACTGTGTGCCTCATGGGCCAGGGATGCAAGGCAAACGAATGCAACACAGAAGTATAAATCAAGAGGCTGCGTCCAGCCATTCATTCATTCCTGCGGAAGCTCTGCGGAAGCGCTGCTCGGGCGTCTTGTGCAAGGGAGGTCTGCAGATGGCCTGAAGACGAAGTGGGCAGAAGTTAGTGATAGGCTAGTTAGCTGTTAGTGGCCATGCGCCATAGCCATAGACAGTTAGTGAGTGTGTAGGTGTGTGTGCAGTGGTTGGCGTGCATGGTATCCAGGGTGATCCAGAGTCGAGTTGCGTGTGAACTCTGAGTTGAACGTGTAAGTGTGGGCGCCCAGCGCCATAGCCAACTGAAGTGAACTTGGATTTGAGTTGAGTTGCAAGTTACCATATCTCCGAGTTTGAGTTGGGTGCACAGCGCCAAGTTAATCTCATCTGTTGCATGCATGTTTGAGTGTGAATTTGCAAGACTGATTTCACATTAGGCCATGGAACGAATTAGTCGGGCTAGCTCACCTGCACTTCTCGATCTTCACCCCACTCATCTGCTTTCTTCCGTCGACTTCTACTTCAATAACCTGAAGAGGAAGAAACAAGCAGTCTATCTTCAGCAATCACTGCCCATGGAAATCGCACACCATTCGTCCATGTCCCAACACATGTTGAATTTGTCAGTGTTGTTGAATCAGTCCATAGCAAACATAACTTTTTTTCTTCTCAATCCCGTTTTGAATAATGGCTACGGAGTATGAGAGTTGGATGTCATTTGCCTTCAGAAATCATGTCTCATTTATGTGGCCAACTTCTGTCCATGTAAGCTGTGAACCCCCAGGAACTTTCGCCTACAAAATTTTCTCTGTTATATCGCCTGTCTCAGTGTCTCCATCTTATCAGGGAGCACAACCCACTAACACCTACACAAGATAGCAACATAGAAAAAAAACAGTCGCCGACATCTTTAGAGTGTGCACTTTGCTATCATAATCTTCGGTATTGGTGGATCTATCCGGTCTAACGCATTTGCTGAAGCACCGACCTTGCCAGTGCTTGCCAAACACTTGGTGAGAGCGGCCGGCAATCATTGTCTTTCCAGATCGTGCTCAAGCGAACATCTCGGGGAAAGTCTGAAAAACATAGCAACGAAGGCCATTCAGATGAAGCCATCATCCTAGGGGTCACAGGGTTGTGGGGCGACTGAAGAGAGAACTGCAGCACGGAGATGAAATGGCACTTAGTGAGTATGCCTCAGGCCAATATCCCAGGCAAGGAAGTGGTCTGTAGAATGTCAGCGGGAGAAGCAGGCAGAAAGGCAGAGGAGGAGGACCATGAGGGAAAAAATAATGATACTGACAAGGAGGTTTCAAGGAAGAAGTGAGATAAGAGAAAGAGTAACCAGAGGTACTGGTGTGTTTAAAAGTGATTTGTCTCGAAAGAGTAAACGAAGTGAGTCTGGATGAACCTGGTTGAGTCCATTGCTGTGAGTTGCCGGGTACCAGATTGCTTGCGGTGCTCACCTGTCTATTTGTGTTTCATAACTTTCATTTTATTTATCTGTAAAAATGCTGAATTTGTGGAGGTCGTTCAGTAGTTGGCTATGGCTGTGGCGGACAACCTCATGCCAAGTTCTTCCCAGAGATTTACGCAAGGGCTCGCAAGGCTGTAAGGGGCGAAAGCAGGTTGCAGTTCCTGGCTCGGACTGGGATCTTCCATCATCATTTTCCCGAAAATGAATGCCCTAAGGGCTATTGACAAATTGGACAAACTGGCAAATCAAGACGTATCCCAACCTCCTTCCCTTGGGAAGTAATCAATGCTGTCCTTCGGGCCTCCACACCACAAGGGGGAGGAGCATGAGTGTGTATATCTTGTAATCTTTTCTACTTGCCGGTGGAATAGGAACCGGACTGACGCTCCCCAGAATGGAAATGGAGCCAGGGCCATAAGGACCTGTTTCAAAAAAAAAAAAAAAAAAAAAAAAAAAAAAAAAAGACTTATCCCAACCTCCATTGGTAGAGCACGAAAGCCGCACACAGGAGGTCCTCGGTACAATTCCCCACGGCATCCATTCGAATCCCCACAGCCTCCTGCGGCACGCTGCAGGTTCACCAGGTGAGATAGTCGGCTTGCCCCTCTCTGGTTAGTGATGGTAGGGGCTATTCCTTCCGTCCCTTCCATCCCTTCCATCCCTTGCCGGGGGTTAGGACCAACCCAAGTGGAGTAAAAAAGAAGAGTCCTTGGATTACCCCACAGTGCTTTGACATGGGTGGAGGGTGGTGCTAAGACATATAGGTAGGCAGGCAGGTAGTGTGATGCATAATTGATTGAAGAATATAGCCTTTTTTTCCAAAGACACAGCCCATGTGGCTAAATAGTACATGCAGGTAACTGTTCGGAAACAGATCATGAGTTCAGATGCAGACAGACTGAGATGGATGCATGTAAATGTCAGGAAACAGATCACGAGTTTGAATCAAGACAGATTAAGATGGCTACAATAAGGTTAACCTAACCCCTTAAAAGTTCAAAAAGAAATAAAAAATAAAAAATAATTTAGAGCAAAAACTGTCAAAAAGTAAAAGAAAAGAGAATATGTCAAACCCATCATCCAGAATTTCCAGAAATGATAATTTACGCCACAGGCATAGAGTGACTGGTTAAAGACGCTGCTGTAAACCGCAAAGTTCGGCACAAACCTTATGACCTGGCTATGGTTCTTCTCGACCCGTTGCAGAGATCGGATTTCCAGGAAGGTGGACGTAATCAGATGCGTCTCTTCTTGTTATCCTGATTGGTGGGATAGGGAAAATAATTTAAAAGACCCTTCCTCGCATGACAAGCTTCCCAAAATCAGAAATCACAGGATAGCGGTGTTCCCAGCTTTCAGCAATGGTCGGGCATGGTATGATACCAAGGGGGAAAAGACGTTTCAACAATCACAAAACCTTTACAAATTTACATTCACATTGTGCACACCAATGCTCACACAGAAAAAAGATCGGACCAGCGAGCATCCGATCGTCTTTCTGCCGGTCGAATTGCCCAATCCTGAACTCGACCCTCTGATCGCTTAAAATATGCCAAAATTTGAATGCAGGAATTGGCAATCAATTCAGCAGACCGAAAAGAGACCCATACTCATAGTGGTGCACAAAGCGCGCGCACACACACACACACACACACACACACACACACACACACACACACACACACACACACACACACACACGCACAAAGAACAGTCAGTAGAAGTAGAGTAGGCCTGTCTGTCATTTGGTCCAAGTCATCAATGAGTCCCAGGCAAGCAACAACATCGGCCATGGGTCCTGTCCAGTACCGGAAGAGGAAGTTCGGGAGCACAAGCGTCTGATACAAAAGCTGAACTGTTGAAGTCGTCATCACACAATGACTCGCGTGTTCTGACTGAAGCGCTGCTGCGCTGTCGTGCGATAAATTGGTGTTTGCTTCTGTACAGATAGTTGACAGCACCTGGGACCCATAGCTGTAGTTAAGCAGGGTATGAGAGATAGAGAGAGACGTCAAGAGGTATCCACAGAGGATTGTGAGGCTGGGAGAAGAGGAAGAAGGTAGAGACGGGGCGGAAGGGGGAGAGAGAGAGAGAGAGAGAGAGAGAGAGAGAGAGAGAGAGAGAGAGAGAGAGAGAGAGAGAGAGAGGGGAGAGAGAGAGAGAGAGAGAGAGAGAGAGAGAGAGAGAGAGAGAGAGAGAGAGAGAGAGAGAGACGAACTCATATCTCATGTGTGCTTCATGTATGTGCAGATTGAGTGTAAAACCTGTGTGAATTGTGTCATGTAAGGTTGGTCTCAAAGCATGTTTCGATCATCATGAAACCTTTACATGCATATTCCGCACAATAATACTCGATTAGAAAAACGATCGGAAGGGGTTCTCTCCACTGCTTCTTTTTCATCCCACTCACATTGTTTGCTCATCGAGACTCAGAAATTTCGGCAAATCTGAAAGGAATTGAGCATCGAATACAGGATTTGGCAATCAATCTGGCAGACTGAGAAGAGATCCATAACCATGCATACTTCAAAAACAAGCGATTCAATCACAAGGGGTAGTTTGAGCTGGCAACATTTCTACGCTCACACTGGCGCACAAACACACGCGCACACACACACACACACACACACACACACACGCACACACACACACACACACACACACAATTTGATGGTAGTCGGACTTCAAATCTATCTTAGTGAAGTACTTACATCCCTGCACCCTATCCAAAAGGTCGTCGATGCGCAGTAGAGGCTCTGCGTTTTTAACTGTGATGACATTGAGGTCTCTATAATCAATGCACATCCTCAATGCCCCCCCCTTCTTCGGGACAAAAAGAACTGGTGAGCCGAAGGGGGAGGTACTAGGCCGGATCCAACCCTTCTCCGTGAGCTCTTTCAGTTGTCGACGAAGCTCATCCAACTCGGTCAGAGTCATCCTATAGATTCTTCCCTTCGGCATCTTGCTACTCGGGATGATTTCTATGGCATGGACAACCTCCCTGTCTACAACTCCTGAAGGCTCCTCGAACAGATCAAGATATTTAGCAACGACAATTTTTCTCTCTGGAGGTGTTTTAACGGCCTCCCCTTTCTTAGAGACAAAAACTAAGTACATACCCTGCTCTTGGTTCTGTTTATAATAATTGTAGAATGTTGATGCACACATACAATCATGTCTATCAGACTGCTAGCCTTGTACTTCGCGAGTCTAACTGTCCTCCCTTTCGGTAGTACATGCTTAAGCACCTTTCAGTCTTAGTCGAACAGGGGCTTTGTAACCTCGAGGTAGTACATACCTAACTGCATGTCAAATGGCAAGTCGTCACTAACTAGGAATGAAATCCTATGATTTCGTTCCCCACCTCCATAGTAAAAGGTGCAAACTACGTCTTAGTCATTTACAACCATGCGCTCTTTGTTGGCCAGATGCTACAGATCTACCCGAGCGCTGCACCCAGTCCCCTAGGCGCAGTCTCTCAACGCAGTCACGACTTATGAAGTTCCACGTGGAGCCAATGTCTACGAAGGCACCACACTTGCGGCCACCTACATCGACTTCCACGAAGAAATGCTCCCCTTTAGGACCTTTAGACAGTGCCACCCAAGACTCTCGAGGGTCCCTTGTCGACCACTCGGTTTCTAAGTCTTCTAAGGCTTCAGACACATCACACGAACAGAGTGTCATTTGGTCTAGATGTGTCTGCGGGGTGACTAGTGAGTCAATAGCTTCAAACAACTCGTGACGTGGTGAGGGTACTTCAACCACTTCAGCATGAGTAGAAGCAGCGATAACTTGTACTCGTAGGATGTGTTTCCCCGACTGGCGCTCGTAGAAGCACCACTCTGGGCGGAAGATCCCCCAAAACCACTTATGGGCGGAATCTTTTGAGAGACTTTCGCGTTCTTACATTTGAACTGCTGGTGGCCGTATTTGCCGCAATTAATCCAAGCTCTTTGCGAGTACCGGTCCCTCCACACATCCTAATCCAGGCCAGCCCTCACCCAAGCCGGAATCTTGTTTGAGTTTTGTGGCTGCCCCTGACTCTTTTGCTAACTGCCCTTGCCGCGGCGAGCCGCCTTTCCTTTGGTTATGGCGGCGAGGTTGCCACCCTCTGCACTCTCCTCGCCACCTATCTCTGTCTCCTCCACAAGATCAAAGAGATCATCGATCTCGGTTTGATTCCCGTCGTAATCAACCATCATCAACCGATTACCCTTCTTCCATTCTCGTGCGGGCTTTTTCTTCCTCCCGTCCGTAGCAGGTTGTTGTGCTCCTCCTAGCTTAGCCTCTAAGTCTAAGGCCTTCTTGCTGAAGGAGTCAAGAGTGTGATAATCGATGCTTGCCTCGCTGACCATCAAATTCTTGACGTCTGTGGGAAGACACCTCTGATACATAGTCAGTAAGTGGATCATAGCGGACACCCGGGACAACTATGAGTTTCTCCACGGCACTGGTGAGCTCACACACGGACTTGTACCTTCTAGTATCAAGTCGAAACAACGCATCAGTGGCGTGCTGGGCCTGTTGTGGGTTGTGTCATCGTGTTTCAACCAACACCATGAAGCTCTCTAATGTGTGGGTCTTCGCCCAATCATTCATACGCCGGCTGAATCCCTCGGAAGCCACTATTCCATCTAGCCATCTTCCTGTCGATCCTCCAAGATATGAGGCAGCAGTGATCACCTCTTCTTCTAGCAACGTCCTCTTTGCCCTTACCCACACGGGAACCGTCCTCAACCAAGTGTCGGGTGCCTCATCCTTCTTGTCTCCTGAGAAGGTAGAGGGTGGTTTTAGTGGAGTCTTCGAGTACCAAGGTTGTTGTAGACACATTTGTGGAACTGGCTGCTGCCCCGCAGCGGCAGCTGCTGGACCTGAAGATGAAGAAGCAGCAGTCTGTGCTGCTGCTGCTGACGTACCACTCAGTGGGGTACCGAATTGAGTGGCAAATGGGTCTGTCATAGCCGATGTTACTACTGGCGATGGAAATGCTGCCTGCAGCCAGACACTGGGCCCACCAGCTAAGGAGGGATGTGGTCCTCCTCTTGTCTGCATGGCAATTAGTATCTGGTCAAGGGTATCCTGGATTGCGTCTAGTTTGTTGTCCATGTAAGCGTACATGCTCAACATACCCGCCTTGAGGATTTTACTCGTGTCGTCAAGGGTTGCGTCGTCTAACCCTTCTATTGCAGCCTTGTCCGCCCTTCTGCTCTCTAATCCGGCTTTCCTATTTTGATCTCAGTTTCTCTTTCGGTAGCTTCCTTAAGTTCCTTCTCTAACTGTAAGCGGATCAACTCCACCTACTGGAGTTCTATGGCCTCTCGTGTGCGTGGAGGTGGCTAGTTGTACTGCGAGCACCCATCTGACTGGAAGATGTGCCTGCACTCATCCCGCTAGATGTAGCCTGTGAAGTGGATGGCATGCTTAGTATCTGCTAACCCTGAGACATAGCAACAGAGGAAGCCATAGCTCCAGCAGTAGCTGCTGCTGCTGCTAGTACTTGCTCCGCCGCTGTTGCTGCCTCTCTAGCCCTTTGCAAACGTTTAGCAGTTGCCTCCCGTCGTATAGCTCTCTCGCCCTCAGGTGGTAAGGCTTGGTTCACAATGGGAATCCTAAGAGATTCCTGGCGTGTCACCCTTCTTCCTGCAGATCTATCCTCCTCACTACCCGATCCACTCATTGGCAGAACACTGTCTGAGCTAGTCCCCTCGCTGGGGTGTACCACAGCATATGTCTGACCGAGTCGAGAAAATAACTGAAAATAAATAAACATTCGGCAAGTCTCCTAGGCTACTGATCAAGTGGTGTCAACGACATTTACACAGACTGAGCAAATGATCTATTCCTACTTTGATCAATTCTCCTACAACAACTTTACTCAGAACTGGCAATGGTAGACTACTACAGTTCTAATCTAATGTTGTATGTCAGGTGTTAGCAGTCTGTCCACCTCAACTAGTCAAAAATAAAAATAAATCACATGTGCCGATGTATGCAGAATGGAAATAATTGTGTTTATATACGAGCACCAATTGGAACCTTCCCTCCAGTCCGTATCCAACAAGCCTGACTTGCATCATCAAGGAGCAGTGTCTGTCGTGTGCACAACGGCCGACCCTTGTGCCCAAAAAACCCGCTTATGACCAGTACTGCCCGTTATTTATCCTCGCGTGCAACGAGCCTTACACATCTGACTGATCTGGCTGATCAAGAGGCAGTTTAAGGATAGGCCCCAAGGTCCTCAGGAATTATTTACCGTCGCAGACAGGACGACGATCACAGCCAGCATTCATACCAGATCCCACCAGAAATAATTTATAGACGGTCTAGTAAACGTCTTGCATAGGACTGGTCAGTCCACGTTCCCTCTACAACGCCGCAAGAGCTTAAAGGACAAAGCAGCAAAGCATGCGTGCTCTACTCCCATGGGTTGGCATGGTAACCGTAACTCGTGCTTCAACCAGGGCCCTTCAGAGGCACCGCCCTCTCCTTCCAGATGCACCGTCGGGAAGAATGTCGACTCTCAAGGTAGAGCGCTCACGACTCCTGAACCAGAAGAGGACACTCAAGTTGCGGCCAACCACATATTTCTCATCAATTGAGCCGACGTGCATTTCGATGACCGGTCATAGCCTCGGTACCACCCACAATGCAATGCAGTGCCACCTCAGCCAAAATGCATGTCAGCATGCTCTCATCATCCCACACACACCCGCTGTTGCCACAACTCCCACACTGTGCCACAGCCTTCCTGCCAGCCTCCCTTCTACCGGGAGTGGCGCAAATAATGCCAACGCCAATGTATCCTTACTTCGTAGAAGCTTCGTCAGGGCACCAAGTAAGAATGTTGCCAGCGTCGTTAATGGTGATCTCGAACCAGCTCCAATACCAAATTGCACAGAATATGAGCGAGAGCGATAGACAGAGATCCAAGTTGCAAAATCATGATGTAGCTCAGATAGTCATGAACCAAGCAGAGAGTGCAATGCACCAAGATACCGTCCAAATAAGCGTCGCCACTCTCTGGTCACACCAACATTGTATCCAATGTCGCACCCCAGCCTATTCTACTCAACCTATCTAATCCTATCTACCTTCTTGCAATTGGAACACTCTGAAGTCGAAGACCGAAGTACGTGACATCAACACCTATGGGATCATCAGCATACACCAGGTACGTTCTCTCTCCTCTCGTCATCACCCCTCATCTTCCCATAACATGTGCCTCCTACCCGAAGACTTGCGCCCCTGCAGCCCGGCTATGGCTGCTGCGAGCCCGCTGCCCTTGCAGCGCCCCTCACCTCTGCGCCCATGCGCGCGTCCGACCAGCAGGCCCATGCAGATGCTAGCGCAGCAACGCAGCAGTGTGTCGGCATTGCCTGCCAAGGCCAGAACACCTCCCTCTGGGCTAGCCTCTTTCCTTTATGGAAAGTGCAGCCCGTGTGTGTCTGCATGGGCCTGGCTAGGAAGTTTCCAGTAGCTTCGAGTCGGCCCCCAGTGCCTGCGCCCAGGCCCACCCCTACAGTTAGGGGCACGGGCCTCGTGCGGGTAGGCCCTCTCAGGAAGCCACCGCAGCCTCTAAGTGTTCGCTGCTTCCTCATTGGCTCACGGCCCATGGGTGACGACAATGCTGCCTTCTCATTCGTCTGTGGCCGCTGCGTGGTGTCGGCCTTGCACTGCGTGTGCCCAGGGCGCAACTGTACAGCGCAGCCCATGTTTCTGGAAAGAGCCTGAGGGCTCACAATTCTCTGTAACCGACTGGCGTGCTGCAACTGTCTGAGTGCCCACACATGGGAAAATGTCAAAATTAGGCTTCGCGTGGATATTCAGGCCTGCCTTCACTTAGGGCGGGCACAGGGCTTGCTGGGGGCCTCAGCCCAGATCCCGTTGTCACGCGGCCACAAGTAGTGCGCCGCCTGAAAACGGCAGTTTAGGGGTTTAGGCTCAGGGTTAAGTCCGTGTTTTGACGGTGCTTTGGGATGACCGGGCTGCARGAATTATGAGAACTCAGGGTACCCCTGATTCTGCACGCACTAGATTTTAAGAGTAACCCCCAAAGACAGCAAGAAGGATAGGTGCACTGAGCACGACTAGAGACCGTCATTTCCG
>BFEA01000146.1:1561871-1576514 GCA_003427395.1 Chara braunii | reverse complement strand
AAATTCCAACTCTCTCCTCCAAAAAAAAAAAAACAAGTGAAAATTAGAAATTAGAAAAGACACGAAGATGCAAGTCCGATAGCGGGGCTGCGCTTACCAGTGATCTGCGCCATTTTCCTTGAAAACAGCCATTGAACGACCCTGTCCAGCCACGTGTCCCTGTATCTGGTCTTCATCCCCATGGGAGCTGGCTTTCCAGAGGGCTCGGCAATCTTACACGTCCATCGTCGGGAGGGGAATTGCCTACGTGGAAGATGCACACACGTGGAAGTACCAGGATGTAACGACGTATGATGATTCGATGAACCATCACCGAAAATACTAGATTTCGCCGAACTTACTGAAGGGAATGCCACGTGGCGGCAGGCTATGCTCAGACTCATCTTATCGCCCCTTCCCTTTCTCCTCGTGCTCCTCCTCCGTAGCTCAGCTCCTTATCTTTGGAGGTGCAAGGAAAGCGTAGACGTCCAATTAGTGCCGCCGGAGATGGCCTGGGGGGACTAAAGGCAAGCGCTGGATACCGAATACCAATCAGATTGGAACAAGATCAGAAAACAGATCAGATGGGACCCTGTGAAGAGACAGGACCTACCGGTAGTGGACAACTCCCCTCCTCTCCCTTTCTGCTGGTTGCTCTCTCGTTCTCGGCCCGCCTTTTTTCCTCCGGAATTCGAAATCCGACAGGCGTTATCACTGCGCGCCAGTCAGCCACACCGCTCTGGTCTGATTCGTCATCGAATCAGCTTTTGCATGATTCGCCGGCTTGTTTTCCCGCTCCACTGATACATGTGGCGAGCCAGTTTTCCCCCTCTTCACCGCCCGTTTTCCCGCTTGTTTTCAAAATCTGCTCGTTTCCCCGCGCGAACGCGTGCGCAAACGCGCCAGCTTAACGCGCGCTCGACTCCCAGAACACGCTTTTCTCTCTCGAGCAAGCGTGAACCGTCGCGCGGGCTTGACGATCAATTTGTCCGCCAATAATAATAATAATAAATAAAATTGTCCGCCATTTTTTTTTTTTTTTTTTTTTTTTTTTTTTTTTTTTTTCTTAAGTGTGGTCCGATGGACCACGGGTGAGATATTAAACTGATCAGAACAGATGCGACACTTGATCTTATCCAATTGTTGTTGCATGTGCAGATCGGCTTAGGAATCCACGTGGCAGCCGAATCAGCGGTTTCCCGTGCAACTGCCGCTACGATGATGCCGGTAAGATTGACGTACACACAGATTGCACACAGATTGCGTGGCTCGAAGAGCCCCTCCCCATGACAACCATGGCAGGAATCGAGGAACTGAAAGTGAAAGGATGAAGCTGCCGGCCATAGGGCATTGTGAATGCAATTGGCTCGCTTGCTCGGCGGATTCAGTCCCAAATGGCGTGGCTACGCGTGTCCGTCGGCAACTGATGGGACAGATTTTTTTTTTTTTTTTTTTTTTTTTTTTTTTTTTAAATGGTAGAGTTCCGTTGCAACAGTTTTCTTTTTTTTATCTTTTTTCTTTTTTTTTAATCAAGCGGCCTAGCTCAGTTGGTTAGGCACGCAAGTGGCATTCAGGAGGTTGTGGGTTCGAGCCCCACAAACGCCTGAGGCACACTTAGTGCCAACCACGGGTGATAGTCCACTCGATACCTCTGATCGGTATTAGCAGGGTCCTTGGCCAGCACGCGTGTGAGTGGGTGTGTGTGTGGCGTGTGGGACAGTGTTGGCCTTAGACACTGCTGTTATTCGGTTGGTTGGAGGTGGGGGACTATGAAAAGGGAGGCGCAGCTACTTGCAAAATGCTGGGTCTTTGCGTTAGCCGGACCCCCACCACACCCGCAGCGTCACCACATACTTGACCACCATGGTTGGACGGGGCCAACACCGGTCGGGTCACTTCTGCCTAACGGAAGCTTGTCTTCCGCTTTTGTGCTTCAAGGTTATCTTAATCAAGTCGCGTTGGGGAACTTTGGCGTCTTCTTCTTCTCTTCTTCTCTTCTCTTCTCTTTTCTCTCTTTTTCTCTCTTTTTTCTCTTTTTTTATCTTTGCTCCTTCGCTTGAGTTGCAGACTGGTTTGGCATTGTGTTTCATGGTTGCTGTTCGGTGTGGCGAGTATCTGTTACTACCATCTGGATGTCCATAGCTGACATACAACATGCATCCCCTCTGATGGCTGGAGAGAGACAACAAATCTATGTTCTTTCAGGGGTCCCCTGTATAAGCCTTAGGAGTAGTGGTAGGTAGGTAGTGAAGGTGAATTGAAAGAATTTGAAAGATGATGAAAGATTTGAGAGAAGAATATAGTGCAGGTTTTCAACCAAAAAAAAAAAAAAAAAAAACAATTCGTTTTTTTACAAAAAGAGAACTTTATTAAGAGATAATTAGCAAAATACCTCCATAAGTTGAGATATATGCCAGAATGGCCCTGAAAGATGTGGGTAGAGCGGAATGCCCTTTTGGGCCGAAATCTTTGTGTTGTGCCCCTGTCAGACGGGTGTGCAACTTTGCAATCTGGACCTCCCCCGGTTTGGGCCTTGGCCTTTTGGAATAGCGCCTAGGAGAAGTAGGCAAGTACTGGGGCATTTTGGAAAGTTGGATGGTACCCCGTAGGGGTACATTGCAGGGGTATTTCACAACATTGCAGGGGTGTTCCAACCGACAGCAGGGGTATTTCACAAAACACTTCTTTTGTCAGAGGGCCATTCCGCTCTACCCACATCTTTTAGCGGCATTATGGCGTATATCTCAACTTATGGGGGTATGTTTTTGCAAATTATGCCCTTTATTAAACAAGAAAAAAAAAATGAGGCCGGGAATCCCTCAACAAACACACCAGAAACAATTCACGGCCCGCCATTCGGGTCGCCTGTCAAAATTCGGACCATACATTGAAGATCAGGGCCTACCGTAGTCGCACCACCCGCCATCCGCCAGCATCTTGAATGCATCTGGTAACCACAGTTTTCCAGATGCGTTCACAATCTTGGCGGATGCGAGTGGTGCAACCACTACTACCAGTAGTATGCCCTCAGCATGGCGCTGCTGCTCAAGGGTAACCGCGAAATCAATCGATGGGGCTGCCAAATCCGGAGAAGACAAAAAACATGCAGAGTGTACCTTGCCCCCTTCCAGCTGAAGATACCCCCCCCCATTTCACACTTTTGGCGCGTAGTGCGGCTAGGCCCATGGCCCACTTTCTTTTCGCCACAAGGAAAAAGAAAGAACCGCACCTTTGTGATTTGTTTTTTTTTTGTTTGTTTTTTTTTGTGATTTTCGCCACAAGGAAAAAGAAAGAACTGTACCTTCGTGATTCTCACCACGCCGCAGAGGCCACACACATCGGCTCGTCCCGTAAGTGGGACTGGGACTTGGCCCCCACTCTGATGCAGATTCAAAATGTGGCCTCTCTCACGTCATGTGGCGGCTTCCAGGCATATCCCGCGCACCACATACGGGGTCTACACCTCAAAAGTGGGTGCACATTCTGTCTGCGTTGTTCACGAACTGCAAAGCGGCGGGAACCGTGAAAACGGCAGGCGGGCTTATCCTGACGTGGAACGTAGAATTTCTTGCGGGACACGAGGAGGATGAACAGTCATTCATTGACGTCTCCATGAGCACTGCCCATGCAGACATTGAAGGCGTACAGACGTCTGTCTGGGAGACGTTTGGGAGTAAGGGCCTAGTTGCACTACTCGCCATCTGTCACATTTCGTGGCGGATGCGTGGAGAGTGAAAAAAATGAGAATCGTGTCGAACTCGAGGCCTGGTTGCACTTACTCGCCACTATATTTCTTCTACAGAAAAGTTTAAAAATTGTCTACCTGATGTCGACTGGTGAAGCCCTGCACTCTCCATAAAGTTGTATTGTGGTGAGGTCCGAGGACCACCCTCCACAAACCGCCGTGCACAGGCGGGGAAACCGAATTCACTCTCCACAACTTGTGTCGACGGTGTGGCGAGCCGTCTGACACATTTTGCTTTCGCCAAGCTTGGCGAGTAAGGGCCTCGCCACACCAATGCCGAAAACTGCATTTTTGACATTTTCTCCTCGCCACACAGCATGTTGAAATCCGAGACGCAAAAAAAAATCAGGAGCTGTCAGGGAAAGGGTTTCCAACCTCCTCTCGAGAAGGGCTCGTTTCCCAGCCTGCAGCTTTTTTTTTTTTTTTTTTTTTTTGCTAGACTTCCCACCTTATAACTTCTCTTCCTTCACAACGGTACTCACGCACGGGGTACCCAATGTTGTGTTCACGCTTTTCAACACAACCCATCTCGCACGATCACTGACCATATCAAACCTCATGCGTCTTATCCGAAGCTGAGCTCGAAAAAGAGACAGGTAAAATGGAAAGCAAAGTTACGTTGTGACATGATTCAAACATCCAAGCCACAGACAATCATCAACTCATTTCAGGAGGCAATGAATGAATACACATCAAATTTGATCAAACCCAGCTCCCACACAGTCAGGGGTTAGGTTCAGGAAACAGGTACACATCAAACCCCATTCCTAACAACTCTGGCAAGGTTCAAGATCTGACATATTGTGATAACAACGGTACGTCATACATGCTTGCCCCTGCGCTGCCTTTTACGAGGAGTAAGTATGACTTCGCAGTCAAGACTGAGCAGATCAGGGCTGCGCACCGTGAAGGCTTAGCATTTGCCATTTGAACGGCAGAGTCAACTCGTGCACACTTATTGGCTGATTGGGCATGAACCCTGGGGGCTGCTCTTGGATCAGGGTGAGAGTGAGACTGTGCTCGTTTACCTTCGTGGTCAATGGTCAGTGACTGGGTCAAAGCATTCACTAACCCTAAACCTGCACCACACTCTCTAGCCTTTACCTTCATGATTGCAGAATGGTGGGTGGTATCACTGCATGGATCATTGGATCATGCCGCTGGGCTCAGCTTGTATACACTATGTCCAGATTGGCAGATGTGGTCGGGGGTCCCTTGGGTCATAGTCTGAGTCAGGCTCTGCTCACATGCCCCTTGGGTCCATGCGAACTTCATTGCGACACGAAAAGGCTGGGGCTGCACAGCCTGCCAGGCTGTGGCTCGGTCCTGGGCCAGTCCTAACTGGTATAGTCAACTCCCTTTCAGACAGGCGCTCCAGGTTGGAAGCCATAGTCCTTCTGACAGGCAACCTTTACTGATATTTGATGTGACACCATGGCGAAGTGTATCGGCGGGATGTACACTAACTTCGTGAAGCGCTGAGTCGCGGACTGTGCCTGGGCTTGATCCCTGGACCTGTCCCTTAGTCTGTCCTAGGCTGTAGGCTGTAGGGTCCGTAGGCTGCAGGGTCCGTAGGCTGTCGGTCCATTTTTTTTCCTGTTTTTCTGTCGAAGTTCAGACAGGTCGTAGGTACTGGCCTGGTAGACCATGTGCTGTGGGCTGGGTCGTAGCGTAGGGTTCGGTAGTCCGGGAAGAATTGGAGAAATAGGCCAGGAGGGAAGTTTTCGGGTTCTTCCGTGTGTTTCTCTTCACGAAGCGTCGGGGGGTTGTGAACGAGGCCGCTGCGCTAATACAGCGTAGGTACTGACCCGGTAGACCGTGTGCCTTGGGCTGGGTCGTAGCATATGGTCCGGTAGTCCGGGCAGAATAGGAGAAATAGGCCGGGAGGGAAGTTTTTTCGGGTTCTTCCGTTTGTTTCTCTTCACGAAGTGTCGGGGGGTCGTGAACGAGGCTGCTGCGCTAATACAGCGCTATACAGCAGTGAGTCTTCTGCTGGATGGGGCAGTGGCCATAGCTGGAGCCGTTCTTCCTGGTGACAGTGGGCACTGGGTTCATAGCCCTGAGTGCTGTAAACAGCTGCTTCACAAGCCTTCTTCGAAGGGCAGCATCTTCTTCTTCATAGAGTTGGTAGTCTTCCTCTTCATCCATGGAGCTGCGCACCCCTGCTGTGTGGACTTGCTGTGTGGACTCATCTTCTGCAGCCGGGGGTTTGGATTGCTGCAGACGGCTTTGTTGAATGGAGGATGGTTGTGTGGTGTTTGCAGGCTTGACAGACAGGCTGGGTGCTGTAAGTGGAAGTGGCACCATAGCTAGAGCTTGGGGATAGAGGGAGGAAGAAGAGGACTCCTAGATTCCTCGATGAAACTCTTATTTTGATTGGTTCATGGATGTTGTAATGTGGTTGGGATCCTGGGAATTTCGCGCTGCTGATTGGGTTGGGGAGAGATGGTATTAATTAAACAATTGAAATTAGAAATTAGAATTGAATACATCAGGAACTATAGACCTATATCCTTACTAACTCTCCCATACAAAATCCTGGCCAAGACCCTGGCTGCCAGAATCACGAAAATAGCTGATAAATGCTTTCACATTGATCAGACGGGCTTTATCCCTGGACGTTACATATTGGATAATGTGCTAACTCTAAACAAAGCTGCAAACAAAGTCAGAGAAAGGAGGATAAACACAGCCATACTCTTCTTCGACTTTGAAAAAGCCTATGATCAAGTCAACTGGTCTTTTATGGATGCAAGTATGGAACGCATGGGGGTGGGACCAATTTTTAGGAACTGGATCCAGCTGTTGTATAATAATGCCTCAGGCTGCGTACAGATTAACGGGTTTCTGTCTGACAGTTACCCAATTTCACGATCTGTCAGGCAAGGGGATCCGCTAGCCCCCTCGATCTTCCTATTTGTGAYGGAGGCCATTGCTTCCTTCCTAAGGAAAGACCCCTCCATACATAGACTCCCAGAGGTCAATGTAGGGACATCTCACCATCTCAAGTTCCCGATAGTTATTTTGTTTGCAGATGACATGACAGTACTGATTAGAGCTTCGGATTCGTCTTTTAAAGCACTGTCCAGGGCAATGGAAGCATTCAGACTGACATCGGAAATGAAGATCAATTGGAAGAAGACCATAGGCTGGTGGCTGTCAGATGAACAAATTCCCAACGTGCAAGGACCGGAGGCTGCCATATCCTGGGAAACGCCAGAAACACCCACCCGTTACCTAGGCATCCTCATGTCACGGGAGGGTCTGGTTCCTCAGATGGCCCAGAACATGTTAGCTAAACAGTCAAACAAATTGGGGAGATGGGAAAACACATTCACCTCACTGATCGGTCGGGCATTGGTACTTGACACTTCTGTCTTCTCTATGATGTGGTACATTGCGTCGGTCTGGACAATTCCGGACGACTCACTAAAGGAACTTAATCGAGTGGTCAGGACGTATTTATGGACGGGAAACCCCAACAAGGAAGGTTGCATCCCAAAGATAGCCTGGCAGTATATCACAAGAAAACCAATACAAGGGGGCCTAGGAATCATCGACCCGAGGTGTGAAACGAGAGCTCTTCAAGTCAAATGGATAGTCCAATTGTTGACTAAACCAGAAACGGCATGGAATAAACTGGCCTTGGATAGCATAAGGGCCTTAGCTCCGGTGGCATCGCCAAATAACATGACAGGGCTATTCTGGGTAATGAATAAGGAATGGTCCTTGAAAAGGGCGAGACGAAGACCCAGGAGGGAAGTAGAAAGGAATATAGACAACCGTCAAACACTGTACTGGGCATCCCTAATCCGGATTTGGAGGGAAATAATGCCAAAAAAGATCAACAGACCAAAATCTAAGGACGAGGTGCTGAGACAGCCTCTCTTTGGCAAYGAATGGTTGAAGGGCGAAAGTGATGAACCCCTGTTCTTGGACCACAAATGGCASTCATGGGTAAGGAATGGAGTCTGGTCAATCAGTCACTTGTGGAACGAAGAAAGGAAGGATTGGGTCTCTGAACAAGAGTTAAGTGAACATTTGAAGGGATGCCATAGAAGAGGACCCAACTTGCAGTACATTATTAATCTTGTTCCTCGGGATTGGAAAGATATGCTAAAACAAGGGGAGCCATGRAAAAGTGGTGAATGGGGGATCAAAGTGCAAGAAACTTCCCCCTCTAGGGCCTTTCAATTCTCACACCTACATCCCGGATCAGCCACTCAAGCGGCGTTCACTTCCTTCCCAATTGACCACTCCACGAAGGGGATGACAACGATTAAGAATATCAACGTGGAAACGACAGTCATGGATTACTTCCTGCTCAGGAAAGTAAGGGTCTTAGGCACATGGCCGGAGTTCATCTTCAGTATCGATACGGTCTTACACAACCTGGAGTTCGACTCGATGGAGTGGGCATGGAAACCAGAAAGGAGGGCAAACATAAAGAGACTCACCCCCATTCAGGATTACACGGTCAATTTTGGGTAAAAAGACCCAGAACCGGTGATCAAGGCCAGGTGGCAGAAGCTAATAGGACAGGAAGCAGACAAGATCATACAGATCCCGTGGAAGATTTATAAAACAATCAGACCAATCAAAATCAGAAGCCAATGGCTGATTATATATGCGGCACTTCCAGTTAACCAGTGGCTACACGTGAGGCGGAAGGGTTCAGATCCCGACAGTTCAGATCAATGCAAAGTATGTACGGAAGGGGCTGTAGAGGATATAGTACATTGCTTAATACTCTGTAGGGGGGCGAAAGAATTCTGGGCAAGAGCCGCGACCCTATGGGACTCCCTGTTCCCGACTCCTTTCCCTGAACAACCCATCCAACTTCTCCTTCTGACTAACATTCCTGAACAACTCCGGAAAGCGGAAAAGACTTGGTATGGACTCATCAGGAAGGTGACACTATGGATCATATGGAAGGAAAGATGCAGCAGAACGATCGAAGGAGTGTCCAACCCACGAGAGATGATTTGGCTGGAGACGAAAGCAATGATACAGGCGGAAATCATTTGCCGTTGGCGAAAAATCAAACAATCATGGCCAGAGGATGAGGAACAGCGAAAGAAGGCAAGACGGAAGTTCAGCAGGATATGGTTGATAAGAGGGAAAGTTGCTGATCTAAGAGACGACCGCATCTACTGGAAGGACTGGCACAACTCCAACTCGGGAAGCAGTATTGGGCAGGGTCGAACTGCGCAAGGGCAAGGCACCTCCGGACCAGAATCCTGAAGAGGAAACGGTATCAAGCAAACCTCGGCAGAAGACAAGAAACAGCGAAAGAACAGGAGACTGAGACTGTACAAGAATAGGTTGTGTATACGGCAAGTCGGCCAAGAAGATGAGAGGACTGTATCTACTGGAAGGAGAGGCATAACTTAGTGCTTCCAACGGAGGTTAAAGGCGGATGCATCAATCACTTCTTGAACACGAGATGACAACACTTACTGGAAGTTTTTGGACACGTCTCAAACTTAGAAAGAGGCAATCGAGAACAGATAACTGTGGACGGGCAAAACACAGCCAGATCAGACTTCCATGGGATTTCGACAAGCCTAAACTGCTACAGCTATGGATTAACAACACAGATTCGGATGGACGGCACCATAAGGTGTAGGACAGACAAAACAGGAAAGGGGTTATTAGGATGGGTTTAGAGGACACGTCTCACGGTAATACGGGTTCAGAGGTTGAGGGTTTAGGGGTAAGGGTTTTAGGGATGTTTTAAAAAAGGCGAGGACAGACAAAACAGGAAAGGGGTTATTACGACTCACGGATAAAAAAAAAAAAAAAAAAAAAAGAAAGAAGTTAGACTATGGGACGTCGGGGGCACAGGTGAAGGGTTTAGGGTGTAGGATTATCATAGATCTTCCAAAGGGACAGGAAGGTGCGTAGGGAAGTTACAGGCCGGCAAGGTTAGCGGATGAACTCTTTCTAGGGACAATGGTGCTATCTGGCAGACCTGGATCCTAGGTCTGAGAGGAAAGAGTGGGAAAAGGCAAGCTGACAGTCAATCCTTCACCGCGGTGGAGCAATCAATGCTGTTCAGGGATCCTTCGGCCTGACGGAAGGAAGCGTGTGAGAGTGTTTCTTGATGTAATGCCCATTTTGACTTGCCGGTGGAATAGGAACCGAACTGACGCTCCCCAGAATAGAAGGAGCCAGGACCATAAGGCCCTGTTTCGAAAAAAAAAAAAAGAAAAAAAAAAGAATTGAATAAATCAATTCTATACTTGGTTTTGTGAGCTTTCCACTGTGTATTCTCCTCACCTGGTTGGTGTGGATTGCTCTCTCCTTGTCTGCTTGTCATTGTGCATGTGTATGGGAACGTGTGAATGCCATGCTGGATTCGTTTTCAATCAGGCACATAACAAACATCTGAGTGTTAATGGAGTCAGCTGAATCTTTGTAGGAGATCTACGGTCCACTTGACATTACCTCTGGACTTAGCTTCAAAAAATAAGAGGACAGTAGCTGGGGGGGAAAGGAGGGCTTAGCTTCAAAAAATATGAGGACAGTAGCTGGGGGGGAAAGGAGGGCTTAGCTTCAAAAAATAAGAGGACATTAGCTGGGGGGGGAAGGAGGACGATGATGATTGAAACTGTTTGTTGGGGGGGGGGGAGAGAGAGAGAGAGAGAGAGAGAGAGAGAGAGAGAGAGAGAGAGAGAGAGAGAGAGAGAGAGAGAGAGAGAGAGAGAGAGAGAGAGAGAGAGAGAGAGAGAGAGAGAGAGAGAGAAAGAGATGAGAGATACAAGGTTGGGTTACACGTACCTGCTGCTGTCTCTTATACACATCTAGATGTGTATAAGAGACGAGAGAGAGAGAGAGAGAGAGAGATCTGCACTGTGAGGCAGAAAGATGGAAGAGTGAGAAGTTTAAGCAGAAGGCTGATTAAAAATGTACATGGAGCAGAAAGATTCTACAAATAATAACTGAATCTGTACAGAAATGCAGTTTAAGCGGAAGGCTGATTTTGGGTTCAATGAACAGCAGTAACTACCTAAGAGAGACAAGACTTCCTACCAATATCTTGAACTACCATATGTGCATCCATCCAGGTCACCTTAGAGCAGCCATCCCCTGGAAGAAAGAGGACTGTAAGCAGGAGAGTCAGCCAGCATTGGAACGATACACAAGGAGGGGGTCTGGACAAGCAAGGGACAGACGCCAAGGGGACACAAAGTTGGGGGCTGTGCAGAGCACAGCATTGCAGCCATTAAGTCAGACAGAGGAAGTCTTTGCGAGAGAGATTGTCAGGAGGGATCATTAACACTGACGACAGCAGGAAATGATAAGGGAGGCAGTCTCAGATTGGAACTCAGAGGAATGACCCCCACTTTACTATCAATTCCTAGAGGTGCGCTTTGGCAGCTCGAATTATCGACCCTGTACATTTCCCATTTCTTAATTCCTGTGCTCTCTAGAGCGTGTAGAATTCTTTCCTCGCTCTCTTCTCTAGGCCATTTCCCATCTGGAGTGCAGAGGACCGCACCCATGTATGATTGCCCCGCTGCAGCCGCAGCTCCAGCATAGTAGAACAATGCCCATGACAAGTCCTCTGCCACATCCACTATTCGCCAATACTCCAGTGAGATAACCCCATTGTCCAGCACGGAGAAGTGGAAGGTACCGGGAACCTGGGCTCTGCGGACGCGGTAATGTCGTCGGCGCCAGACGACATGCTGGTCCAAAGTCCGCACCTGAAACACTGGATCATACCACATCGCATTCCGAGCTCTCCCGCGGTAAAACAGCTGGTACTGGCATGGGAACTGGTCGTACGCCGCATTCTGTCCAGCCACGACCCTCCAACTGTACTCCTCCTCTCCCAGCCATCCTATGAACAGGTCTTCAGCCATCTCGTGGGTCAGTGGGTGGCCCCTAAACGAGGTCATGGGCTGGACCTCAGGAGAGGAGGGGATCTCTGCACTCAAGCCCAGGCAGTTATTTTTCTGCAAAATGCACAGAGAAAAGTCTTCCAACAAAGGACTCTCGTACGAGACCAGGCATCTGTAGCTGCACACTTGATCGTTGGGAGGGCATTTGTTCAGACACTCTAGAGCCTTGCTGCACGTAGGATCCGCCAGACAAGCTGCAATCTTGGGCCCGCACTTCGTTACCATACACCACAGAGCTGAAAGATTGTTGGCCCTTAGGTTTTTCAGCTGTGGGATGTCCACCACGTAGCTGTCTATCAGCAGCATCAACACGAAGAGCACGTCATCAGCCTTTCGCCGCTCCCAGGCTTGCTGCACTGTCTCGCTTGTCCGTTGAGCAGCCTTCATCTTCTTAGCAGCGGAAGTCCATGGCAAGGCCATAGCCAACGACCCAAGCAGTGTTTGTCCTGCTTCTTCCTCCCCCTCCTCCTCCCTTTCCTCTTTCAGCAGCTGGCAAAGATCTGCAGTCACACCCTTCTCCTCCTCTCCCGTGACACCTTGTTGATGAGGTGCCACAGCACTCTGCGCTGCTGATGTCAACTGAATGCCTCCCAGGCGAACACAGCTCAGCGGCTGCGGTGCAGAGTCGAGTGCCAAGAACGTGTCCACAGATCGGGACCGCACCATTCGTGCGAGACAAGTGGCAGCCTCCTCGTCTCGGACTTCCACTACAACCACGACATCCGCTTTCTCCAAGGCAGACTGGAACCGTTGTCGGGAACTTGGGGATTCATCTCCATCAGTCGGAGACCTGGACTGGCGGAGTTCTGCTCTGAGAACATCATCAGTGAACACATCTGTTCTAAATTTAGGGTTTATCCAACGAAGCCGTTGACCAGTGTGTGTCATCACCTCCTCCCAGGGAACACCATCAAAAGGGCTTCTTGATCCAGCACCCACCACGACAAGCAGGCGAGCCAAGGCATCATCATCAAGAGGGGCCAGTTCCTCTTCTTCGCTTGGAGCATGTCCTTCCCAGCTACTGCTTCTGCTGTCATACTCAGCAGCTCGTGGTTCTGATGTTTCGTTCTTAGAATCCACAGAGTCCGAGGAGCCCGGAACACCAGAGCCCAATGCCCTAGTCACAGCACACCTGGTCCAGTGAGGATTTCCAGCTGGTCCCGGATTAAATTTTGTGCCCATTATACTGCTTGTTGATTGCGGAATTTTATCCAATGCGAGGAAAGCTTTGAAGTGGTTGTGTCGTCCATTGCCTGATGTTGGCCTCAACCTCGACAGCCTCCAATTTTGCCCACAGAGGGCGCAGGAGGCCGGGGGCTGGAGGAAGCCTCCAATCTGCGAAGCAGGTCCACACCTCGTCAAAATCCCAGGGAGGCAAGCATGCAAAACAGGCACCTCGTCATAAAAACTACTACCAAAACAGAAAAAGGGAAAGGAAAGGAAAGGAAAATGGCAATCAGCAATGAATTCCAAATGGAAAGGATGACATAGGAAAAGTTGTAGGTGCTAGCCTTTTGTTAAAGCACAAGAAATGAACTTTTTTCAAGTTTTTTGTTAAACCGCCAGTACATGGGCCCAGCGGGCCGTAGATAAAATGTTTCGTCGCCTGGTCCAAAAAAGTCGGCACCAGCGGGCCGTAGATCAAATAAACCGGTGGCTGGCATCGCGTTTCGCCAAGTCCAAAAATAGTCTCCCCACCGAATGTCCAATCAATGTCTGCCACCAAAATGTTGAATCAGATCCCGGGCTCATAGCCCGAACCTCTGCCTGCAAACTCTCCCTCTCTCTCTCTCTCTCTCTCTCTCTCTCTCTCTCTCTCTCTCTCTCTCTCTCTCTCTCTCTCTCTCTCTCAAANATTGGACTACTTTTTGCAGTGCACCTGTTCATGGGCATCAAATGCCATCAATCAATCAAATTCGTTGGACAGGTCAATCGATCAACCTCTCAGTCCTGTCTCTTATACACATCTAGATGTGTATAAGAGACATCTCTCTCTCTCTCTCTCTCTCTCTCTCTCTCTCTCTCAAAGAAGAAGAAGAAGAAGAAGAAGAAGAAGAAGAAGAGGAAGGTGTGGAAAGGAGGAAGGAAGAGGGAGGACGAGGAAGAAGAAGACGGAGTCGTCCTCCTCGCTGTCCTCACCTGCGAAGGTGGCCGCCGTTATCTCACAGGTCGCCGGCGCGGAGCTCGGCTATGGCGCCCAGGTACGTGCGCCGCTGCAGGGTGGCCTCCGCCCCTCGCTCTACCTACACCTCTACTCCCTAGCGCAGCGCCGTGTCGTGCTGCTCCAGCAGTGTGTCGCCCAAGAAGTGAGCTACTCGAACTGTGTGTCTGCCCTGGCCTGGACCAGCTATAAGCAGCGTTGGGCCTCACTGGTGTGCCTCTAGTCCTTGGCCTGAAACGGTCTTCCTGGGTCCCTACCGGACGTCCAGGCCCTCACTGCTGATGTAGCAGGGGAGTGTCCGCTACTGGACAAACACGAACCTGGCCCAAATGGGCCTGACTGCTAATGAAGAAGGCCCAAAACCTAGCCTTTGTCTGAACAGACTGGAAGTCTGTTCGGACGAACTGCAAGTCCGAACCGATGCCTGGACAGACAAAAATAGGACAGCAAAATACATAAATAAATAAATGCTGCCTCAAATCGAATCCTGCGGCCCTCAGGTCACCCGTGGGCCTCTAGGGCACATGTCTCAATGTCATGCGACCTGGGGGCCTCCAGCAACCGTCGGGCCCCAGAAACGGGGCCCGTGTGCAGGCTCAGCATGCAACACCCCCCCCTCCTTATGAACTCAAGCCGGGTTGAGGGCGAAGCTGACGACACGATGGTGGAACCTGGACGTGAGTATGGCGTGGAGTCGAAGATACTGGCTTGCCTTGCTGTTTGCGTTTGTAGCAAGCACACTGCCAGAGAGCTTCCTCGTCCCTGTTCCCTCACCCCCTCTGCCATCCGATGATGATTCCTTGGAGTAATCTAACCATGGTGATGGCCGAAAAGGTCTCCATCTCCCG
>BFEA01000146.1:1536407-1559006 GCA_003427395.1 Chara braunii | reverse complement strand
CACACACACACACACACACACACACACACACACACACACACACACACGCACATGCACACACACAAAGTGCCACTCAGGTAAAAGAGTGAACTGGGACGTTGGGCGATTGTGCAGCAGTGTTATTGGGCTGCGGTGGGCGCATGGAAGTCACTGACGGCAGGCACATGGCAGTGCGTGATGGTGCGGCGACAGCCCAGCATGGCCAGGTGCCACACTTGCCGGGCATCCAGAAAAGTTGATGGGCGTTCCATGGGAGGTACCGGGTTGACGGGCGGACAGAGGCGGTAGGACCTGCTCACCTCTAATCTGGGCCTTTGCGCCTGTCGTATGGGCTTCTCATCATCAAGAGACTTCAACATTGTCAATTTGTGTGCCGGTGTGATAACTGCTTTATCGTTTCTGCTAATTGCCTCATTGCCATATGCATGCTGGTCATGAGAGTTCATCGTGCTTGTAGATTAAGTTCCTCCAGTGCGGTTTCTTCACACACTTTCGTAGAGCACTTTTATTCTAAATTTTAAGCTTAGACACTTTTCTTCTACTTTTAAGCACTTTTCTGCTTTTCTTCTTTTCTTCTTTTTCTGGCACCTCGATGCCAACTTCCAAGTGCAGGATCAAGTGCATGATCAAGCGTCCTCTGAGCCCTCTTCTGAGGATCAGGATGTGTTTGAATCATGATGAACTCAGCAGAGAAATTGATAACACTGGATAGAGCTCTGAGATCCCCACCAGTTTCTTAATGACTTCCACGAGTTGAAAAATATGTAACTGGGTTGTAATCGGGCGGGGAAGGGAAAGTCGTGAGAGGGCAACAATGCATTTATTCTGGGGCTTGACGAAGGGCCAAGGGAAGTGGACAAGTAGAAAAGCACTCCATAGACGAACCAATTCCACCAGTGTATACTAAGTCTGTAACCGGAACTGCCTGGGTGGCAGATAGCGTACCAATGATGGAGATGGAGAAGGAGGAAGGAGGTAGAGATGGAGATGGACGAAGGACACATTATCACCACCAACTGACTCACACACTGCACCTTACTCCAAAACACGTACAATGTAGAATGACAACAATACAGACTACAACTGGGGTATACCCCAAGCGGACTGACTGGACTGGACTGGACTGGACTGGACTGGACTGGACTGGTATCGAGGGCGGTAACAAGGCCTGTGGGCCTGGTCCCCTAGGGCGAACAGGCACAAAGCCAAATAGCCCCGGCTATAGGCCGGGGTGAATAGATTCCCGCTGCAGAGTCACACCTTTTCCGGTGCTTCAGGTGGCAGAGGGGACATTCAAACTGCTCGAACAACTAACTGCCCGCTCTTGTGGTGGCTTCCAATCATGGATGGCAGGCTTTCTACATGGCTGAGGCAGTACAACTTACTTGATATTCAAGCCTTGAATTTCTAGAGGGGATATTCAAGCCCCAAGGGAAAACAGCAATGGCTACCATGAATGCGGTGTCTCGAGATTCGATCTCCAAGGGATTGAAACGAAGAAGGAAAACCGCACCATAGCCTGCATGGAGGTGATTGCGCACTCACCATTTCGGGTGCTTTAGGTGGTAGAAGGGACATCAAAACTTCTCTAGCAACTGCCTGCATTTGCGCTCGAGTCCGACCAAGCATGACCGCTCTAGAGATGTCCACGAACCCATCATATCCGTTCACTCCGCCCTTTCTTCCTGTCCAAACAACCAAGTTCCACGCAGCAAACACACATTTCCCTAAGCATGTGCATGCAGAACACGAGCAGCTATGCCGAAGGCCTTGACGTAAGGCCCCCTGGGCGAGGTCCCACGGGTAAGAGGGTTGCATTAAGCGCCTGAATCGGCATGTGTTTTATCCCACTAGCAAGAGGATTGCATTAACCGCCTGAATCTGGCTGTGTTTTCTGCAGAGATGCAGAAAAGCATGTCAATCACGATTTTCTGCACCTCCCCAAAAACATGTCCACATTCAAACGTTAAATCCAATCCTCTTTGCCAGTAGGACCTCGCCTCCATTGCCAAAGCACACTTTTTTTACACCAAATTCACCAAAAAAACTGCGTAATATTCTCTCTTTGTTTTTCTCTTTACAAAAGTAATCTGCTCTCCCAGAGATACTAATTACAAGACTCAGTTTGTCTAAAAATAGAACATGACAAATGCATGAGGACAGTCCTAGAGTGGGTATGCTCCGAGTACACGTGCATGAATCTGCCATATTCGTGATGGATGGCTAGCCTTCCTGCCTACAATACAAAAGAAAAGGAAAAACAAGTTTCAGAAGGCCAGCGAGTACAACAAAGACATGTGAAAAACACACACTCCATAGTAACTGACACACTCCCCCAAAAACTCACACTTGCTATCATCACACAACCAAATAATGTGGTCTCTGTATGAAAAAAGACAAGGTGGTGGAGGGATGGATGGATGGGCGGACGGATGGATTGATGGATGGATGGACAGATGGGTGGATGGACAGATGGACAGATGGACAGATGGACAGATGGATGGATGGGCAGACGGATGGATGGATGGATGGATGGATGGATGGGTGGATGGATGGATGGACAAATGGACCGATGGACCGATGAATGGATGGATGGATGGATGGATGGATGGATGGATGCATGGATGGATGGATGGATGGACAGATGGATGGATGGATGGATGGATGCATGGATGGATGGATGGATGGATGGATGGATGGATGGATGGATGTGTTATGTACCCGATTGAACTTCTTAGTGGCCTTGGTGCGGACTTTGTGTGTGGTGAAGAATGATATGCATCCAAGTCCGACGGGGGTTTAAAAAAGAAAGAAAAAAAGAAGTATATTCTTAACTATTTATTACTAAATTATTAGGGAAAAAAAAGTCCATTTAACATACATGTATATGTTCTATGGATGGGAAAGTATGTTTAGGTTGGGGTTTATGTGTGGTGAAGCAAGATATGGATCCAAGTCCGACAGCGCCCCCAACCCCCCACCCTGCAACTTCAAAAAAAGAAGTCCATTTATGTCTGTGTGAGTACTTTCTTTACCGCTTCGATAGTTTGTTATGCGGGCGTAGCCCGCACCGCCCACACCGCGGGCGCTAAGCTAGTAACAGTTATAGAGGGGGGAAATTGCACTGAGTCTACACACTGCTGGGCAAGAGAAGAAGAGTTTCATTTCCCCTCAACAAAGATGATAACGGAAAGGTCATCCATAGACTTATCAATACATGTTCAGATAAATCAAAGCTGACAGTCTTCCTGCAACACGAGACACATACATTATGTTTCCCACACCTTCTTCTCATCCGCATCCACTCCTTCCCACTCCTTCTCTTCATCCTCCACTACTTCCCAAAAGCTAGCAAGGAGCTGCAGACCAAAGAATCCCCCTCTTCCTAGTCCTAGTCCTCCAAACCTCCACCTCCTCCTCCTCATCATCATCAGCAGCAGCAGCATCCTCATCCTCTTCCTCCTCCTCCTCCTCCTCCTCCTCCTCTCTGTTTCTTGGATCTTCCATTCTAATTTGATGCCGAATTGCCAAATGATCCGCTGGTTAACAAAGGATCCTCCTCTTCCCCAATCTTCCTTGTCCTCCAAACCACCTCCTCCTCTTCCTCATCATCACCAGCCTCTTCCTCTTCCTCCTCGTCTGTCTGTTTGCCGTATCTTCCATTCTAATTTGATGCCGAACTGCCATATGATCCGCCGGTTGATGATGGTTTCCAGTTCAAGAGTGCTGCATCAAACACAAACTATGCATTTTTTAGCATGAATTAAATGTCTTTTTTTGCCAGAGAAAATGTGCATGGGGTCCCTCCGGAGCAAGTCGTCGTATGTCAGTTGGTTAGAGCTATGGTGTGCAAAAGAGAGGTGGGTTCACCTCTGTCAACCCTAAGCTTCTCCGACGATGCACTTCCAGGTGGTTTTAGGTTGCACCCCACACACTTGTCCCCCAACCTACTGTCTCAACCCCCCAAAAAAAGTATGTTTCCTTCACTTACCTCTGAAAAACAGGTTCTCAGAAATTACTCATTTTTTTGAAATTTTTCGGAAAAGAACTTACGGTTGAAAAGTAATTCAACTTACCTCTGAAAAAAGGGTTCAAGGAAATCGCTGATTCTTTCCAACTAGAATGTACGGTCGAATATATCGACAGTACGTTGTATTTCAATACAATGCTGTATTCAATTTTTTGCAAATTTCAATTTTTCAACAAAATCAGAATTTGTTTTTAAAAAAATTGAAAAAAAGGAATGATGTAGAGCATTGCACTACAAACAACTTTTGCCTGAGGTTCATATTGAAATCCACAACCAAATTCGAGAAGAAAATAGAAATGAGTGCAAGGAAAATGAGCAATAGCGAGATGACAATATTCAGATTGCACAATCACATTGAAAGCCAGATCGTATCCCAGTGTTCAGAAAGCAGCATTGCACCAATATGACACCAATGGAGAATCGTAACACTGAAAACCAATGTCAATGAGAGCTTGCTCTBGCCACCACCAACATATGTATCCAGGTCCTTCTCCCTACTTGGCGCTCGGCGCCCAGCCTGCTCGCTWCACAGCTACTACTAGCCTACTAATTGACCATGCAACTGTTGACGTCAGCAGCCAACGAAGTACTTGAAGTTGTCGCCTGTAGCAGACCACCGCCAATACCAGGTATGTGCTCTCACATCATCATCATCATCATCATCCTTCTCTCCCTCCCTTGTCTGACACCCACGTCTTCCCTCTATAAACCCGACGACCACCCCTGCGCCTCACTGTACATCCAAGCCCTCAGCCAGCTATGGAGGCTGGGCTATGGCGCTGCCCTCAGCAGCGCCCTGCTTCCCCACACGACCGCACGTGCGCAGCACCTTGCTCCAGTGCTAGCAGCCAGCACGCGAGCATGAGCTCCAGCAGCGCTGCCGCCAGCCAGCAAGTGCCCGAATGAGAATCCGGGCAGCGAGCTTTTTCCTATATGGAAAGAGCCTGCCTGTCTTCGCAGCCTGGCTGGCTTGGGCCTGGGCCCAGAAGCTTCCGGTAGGCCCCAGGATGCGGCGCCTCTCTTGCAGCTACTGGGCCTCATTCGGTTGGGCCTCCCAACTGTCTGTGTATGAGGCTGCGATTCTCGTCCAGGGCCTGCATCATTTTGGAAAGGCCTGGAAGGCCGTGGAATGTCTCGCTGCTCGGCCTGTGTTTTCCTGCCTGGACCCCAAATACGATATTGACAGCTTAGGGCCTCTAGTGATTTGTCAGGCCTGCCTTCACTTAGGGCAGGCACATCTGCAGCAAGAGGCCCCTTAGGCCTGCCAGGGACCCAGATCCTCGCATTCCCTCGTCCTTTTCTTCGATAGTCCTCTGAGAAGTCTTCTAATCTGCAGTCGTTTTTCCTTTCAGTTCTCTTTCATAGCCTGCAATAACTTGGGGTGCTGTTCGCATGAGCTCTTCTCTGGTGAACCACCGATCTTCCTTAGGATCCAGATGATGTTTGAGTCTCACACGGTACTGCATTCTTGGCTTAGGAGGGCGGCCTCTGCCCGGCGGTTTAGGCATTGGCATCACTCGATGCTCTATGATTCCATCGATGTCGACTTCGCCATCCATGGTTGGGGGCAGCATTGACCATCTGGAAGGAAACTGTGCAGTCTCTGTAAAAGGTGCCAGCTTAGGGTGTGTACGTAGATGAGGTGGGACGTGAATCATATAAGAAGGTCCGTCCACCTGTTCCCCCACTATGTCCAAGACCTCCCAGGGACCGAAATACTGTGGCATTAGTTTTCTAGATATTCCTAGTTCCTGTCCCAGTTCATATGACTTTACCCAGACCCTTTCCCCTACCTGAAAGTTAGAAAGTCGTCTGTGTTTGTTCTCAGATGCAATCATAGCATCTTGAGATTTCCTCATGTGCTCAACGGCTTGCTGCAGCATCTGTTCGTATGTGACAGCAAATTCTATGCTACCGGGTGCTGCAGTGGCCTGTTTCTCAGGTAGTAGGAAATCAAGGGCGGAACGGGGCTTCCAACCAAGATGCAGTTGGTTGGGAGTCATGCCAGTAGCGCTATGTACAGCGTTGTTGTACAGGCTGGCGACGAGAGGCAATTTCTCGTCCCAGTCATCCTGGCTTGGATTGATGTAGTGCCTTAATAACTGTTGCACTACTATGTTCATCTGCTTCGCCTGTCCATTTGACTCAGGGTGATTCCCTGATGTCATTTGCAGTCTGGTTCCCATCTGTTGGGCAGCGTTCTGCCACAGTTCGCTAGTAAAGCGAACATCCCTATCAATGATTATGGACTTAGGTAAACCAAAATCCCATACCCAGTTATCCATAAACAGTCTGATGACGTAATCAGTCTTGGCAGTTTCAGGCATAGCGATAGTCTTGCATACTTAGAAAAGTGGTCTACTATAACAAAGATGTGCCTTTTTCCAGACCTGCTGATCACAAGAGTATCCATGAAGTCCATGGGCACACTTTGGCCAGGACCTTCAGGAATCGGCAATAGCTTGATAAGCCCAAGCGGAGCCTGAGTCCTGGGTTTGTCCCGTTGACAAACCTGGCAGATTCTGACATACTTTTTGGCATCTTCCATCATAGAAGGCCACCAAAATTTTTGTACTAGGTTCGCTGAAGTTTTCCTATACCGAAACATCCAGTTGCATCGTGACATTCCCCTAAAAATAAACTACGCAAAGACTCACTATTAGGAACACACAGTCTTTTATTCCCTGCCTTTTCAAGAAACAGCAAGCCATCTACCATCGTAAATTCATTAGAAGTTACTTTATCCTTCTCTTTGAGCTTACAGATGATCTCAGACATAACTGAGTCTTGCCGATAGGCTTCCACCAAAGATCGAGTTAGATCGTTAGATATACCGAATTCGGTCACTAGCGTGCCCAGGTAATCTGCCCGACGTGATAGTGCATCAGCTACTTTGTTGTACTCTCCCTTGATTGGATCAAGTTGATATTCATACATGTCTATCACTTGAATCCATCGCTTGAGTGCGTCAGAGAGTACAGGTTGTGTCTTGATCCAGCGCAAGGTCTCATGGTCAGATATGAAGTAGAAGAATCTGCCTATGAGAATCTGCCTAGGAGATGGTGTCTCCAGTGGACCAGGGCTCTATAGAGAGCATAGAGCTCACGCTCATACGTGGACTTTGCTAGTTTTTGAGACGGCATCTTCTTACTCATATACTCGATGGGTCTAAACTTTGGCCCCTCCTTTTGCGCAAGGACCGTGCCTATGCCATATTGGTTGGCATCTGTGGTCACAACAAATGGCTTATCAGGATCCGGAAGTTTAAGAACTTCATAGTGTGTTAGAGCGTACTTCAATTTCCTGAAGCTTGTTTCACACTCTTCAGTCCACTCCCAAGGGGTGTCAAGTCGAGTTAGATCAGTTAATGGGGAAGCTATAGTACTATAGTTTTTCACAAACGGGCGATAGTAGCCCCTCATCCCCAAAAACGATCTGACCTCAGTGACAGTCTAAGGTCTCGGCCAGTCTCGTATGCTGGCCACTTTAGCATCGTCCGGCCTCAAACTATCCGCAGAGATTTCATGACCCAAGTACAAGATCTTGGTGCGACCGAACTCGCATTCTCCAAGTTAACCTTGTACTGGTGCTGTCTTAGGAGACCTAACACTATTTTCAAGTGCTCAGCGTGCTCCTCTACAACCTTACTAAAGATAAGTATATCATCGAGTTACACGACGAGAAATATCCTATTCATTGCATGCTGGAATGTACCAGGAGCATTGCATAGGCCAAAGGGCATCACCACAAACTCGTACAGACCGTACCTGGTCTGAAAGGCGGATTTTTGTTGGTCCTCAAGTCTAATGGCAATTTGATGGTATTCAGACTTCAGATTTATCTTTGTGAAGTACCGGCATCCATGCACTCTATCCAGTAGGTCGTCGATGCGGGGTAGGGGCTCCGCGTTCTTAACGGTTATGGCATTGAGGCCCCTATAATCAATGCACATCCTTAGTGTACCCGCCTTCTTTGGGACAAATAAGACTGGCGCACCGTAAGGGGAGGTATTAGGCCGAATCCATCGCTTTTCTGTGAGCTCCTTGAGCTGGCGGCGGAGCTCATCCATCTCCGCAGGAGACATCCAATAGATGCGTCCTCTAGGTACTTTACTCCCTGGGACAACCTCTACTGCATGGACCACCTCCCTTTCTACCACGCCTGTGGGCTCCTAAAAAAGGTCAGAATATGTTGCGACGACTGATCCTATCTCTGGGGTGTTTTAACGGCCTCCCCTTTCTCAGAGACAAAGACTAGATACATGCCCTCCTCACGATTCTGCTTATAGTAGTTACAGAAAGAGGATGCACACATGCAACCGTAGTTTTCCACTAGACTACTAGCTTTATACTTCTGCAGTCTAACAGTTCTATTGTTCGGAAGCTTGTGTATCAACACCTTCCTATCCCAGTCAAACTGAGGTTGAGCGACCTCGAGGTAGTACATGCCTAGTAGCATATCGAAGGGTAGTTCGTCGCTAACGAGGAAAGAGATTTTGTGTCTCACTTCCCCTCCTCCATATGAGAAGGAACATACTACGTCCTTCACATAGTCTTTAACTAACATTTGGTGTTTGTTGGCTAGCGTAGAAGCTACAGATCTGCTAAGCCTCTGCGCTTGGTCCCCTAAGCGCAGTCTATCCACACAAGCACAACTGATGAAGTTTCGTGTAGAGCCTATGTCTGCGAAGGCGCCCACTTTGCGGCCACCTACATTGATCTCTACCACGAAATGTTCACCCTTAGGACCTCTACTGATCATCGCCCAAGAGTCTCTGGGTCCTTCCTTGACCACTCAGTCTCTAACTCCTCTAGGGACTCAGACACATCTCTCGAACAGAGCGTCGGTGGGTCTGAATGTGTCTGCAGGGCGATACATGGGTCACTAGCCATGGACAACACCTGAAGTAAAGAAGGCAACGTTACCACTTCAGCGCGAGTTAGAGCGGCTAAAACTCCTATTGGTCCGAGGTGTTTCCCTGTGAAGTGCTCGCAAAAGCACAGTCAGGGTTCGAAGATAGTCCCACCACCGTTGGAGAGGCTACCCTTGTTAGGACTTTCTTGCCTCGGCACGTTCTGGAAGTGTGGCCATAGTTGCCACAGTTCATCCACGTAGCCCTAGCAACTCGGTCCCTCCACATCTCATACTCTAAACCAAGTTTCACCCATGCGGGCGTTCCTTGGTCGCCCTGACCCGTGGACCGTACTACCTTTTTCTTCCCGGTCCCCCTAGCCTTTTCTTTGATAGGCGCCACGACTCCCCGATCCGGAGTCTCACTGGCCCCATCATGCTCTGTCTCATCCCCTAGATCTGGGAACTCGTCAATTTTCGTCGGCTGACCGTCATGGTCAACGAACATTAACTGACCCTTCTTCTTCCAATCCTAGGGAAGCTTCTTCCTCCTACCACCTATTGGACCCTGATGCGCGGACCCAAGCTTTGCCTCTATATCTAAGGCCTCCTTGGTGAAAGAAGTGAAGTTGTGTTGGTCAACATAGGCCTCATCTACCAGCTTAGTTCTTACCTCTGAAGGCAGACATCTCAGGTAATCAGTAAGGCGCACCTGCTGGTCATAATGCACACCAGGTACCACGAGCAGGCGTTCTACGGTATCTGTGATCTCGCGAACATTCTTGTACCTTCTTGTACGGTATCTGTGATCGTATGTGTGGCCTTCTGAGCCCCTTGAGGGTCATGCCACCTGTTATACACGGACCGTACGAAGTCTTCCAATGTCTGGGCCTGGGCCCAGGCATCGAAGTTCTTACCGTAGCCCTACTGCTGCACTAGGCCATTCAACCAGCGGGCTGCTGACCCCTCTAAACAGGAGGCAGTCACTACAACTTCTTGCTCCAGCCTGCCTCACATATGTGGGCACAGTTCTCACCCAGGTGTCCAGGTCCTCGTCCTTTTTCTTGTCGCCAGAAAAAGGTTTAGGACTCAGCAATGGGATCTTTGGCATCCACTGCATGGGCTACATTGGCCCAGGGGATTGCTGGAGTGGCTGCATAGCCACTGAGACAGGTTGTTGTGCACCAACCTGAGCTTGTACTGACGATGGGACTGTAGTTACCACCGTCGTAGATAGTACGGTAGAAACTCTAAGAATCGGACCACTAGTAGCTACATAACCAGCTGGAGGGGGCATGCCAAACATAGGTTCGGGCCCAACCGGTAACGAGATCATTGATGGACTCGCAACCGAAGGGGGAGCTACAACAAACTGAGGCTTCCTCATCACTGGACGAGGAGACTGTAGTGCAGGCGGAATTCGTTTCTGGCCTGCCACTAGTTCAGCCAACACCTCCTGTTGAACAACCTGCGTCTCCGCCACACACAGGAGCGAATTTCGCAGTGCTCGCATAGCGAGATCAAGTGCGGACTCATCTAGTGCCTCTAGCTTGCCTAGTTCCTGCAGTCTACTACCTAGTCTAGCTTTTCTCAAGATAGCTCTTCTTCTTCTCTCTGCTGCTTCATCCAACTGCCGCTGCAGCTCATCCTGAAGTTCTTCTGCTTGGAGGATTTCATAATCCTCCAGCGTGAGTTGAGCTTGTTGACTGACTTGCGAGCCAACACTCTGGCTAATGGAAGCCTGAGAACCACTCTAACTGACTCATGACGAAGTGGCCTGAGTAGAGGCCTGCAACATGGAGGAGGTGGTCATGGTTGCACTTGTGCTAGCTATAGCTCTAGACCTGGCGCTGGTCGCGGCATCCCTCGCTCTCCTTGTTGCTGCCCTTTCTCTAGCCTCTCTCCGCAATCTCCTCTCGTCTCCTGGACCTAACTCTAGGAAAGTCAAGGGTCGACTGAGAGCAGTTCTACGAGTGATCCTAAGGTCATCCACTAACAACTCCTCCTCACTAGTGCTTGCATCACTCATGAGCTACAGTGTGTGTGATCTAAACTAGAATCCACATTGAATCCTACCTCAGCATGACACACAACCGAGTATGATATACAACTAATTCCGGTCGGCCTGGACAGAGACAGTTAGGTAGTTAAGTGTCAACTAATGTCGGATCCTACACGGAATGCTAAATCTATTTTTAGATTACTCTACTACAGATTGCAATGCAGCAAAGAATATACTACTCTATCTGCAGTTGTCTGTCAGTTGTTAGACAAGTCCGTAACAACTAAATAATCAAAAATAAAAATAATGTCCCCTGCAGAGATGTATGTTGAATGGCATTTATCTAATTAATGCCTCGGCGAACAGTTTAAATCCAACCCTTTCCCTGTATCCCTCTGAGTAATCACTTTGTGTCAACGCCCTGAGCATTTGGTTGAGCAGCGAGTCTGAAGGTGTGCAATCCGACCCACCCCTGTGCCCCAAGTCTACGCTGAACATGCCAGCCCCTGCACCATATTTATCCTCGCATGCAACAAGCCTTACACCCGGTTTGATCTGGTTGATCAAGAGGCAGTTTTAGGACAGCCCCCACGGTCCTCGGGAATTCTTTAACTTCGCAATCAGGACGACGATCACAACCAGAATCAACACCGAGTCCCCACCAGAAATATTTAAAGACGGTCTGGAAAGCGTCTGTTCAAAGGGTTGGCATGCCCCGCATGACCTCTATTGTGCAGCCGCAGTACCAAGGACTTGCGGCAAAGCATGCGTGTTAGTCCCAGCGGGTTGGCATGGTGATCGTGACCCGAGTGCTTCGTCCAGGGCCCTTTAGAGGCATCGCCCGTCTCCCACCAGCTTGCTGCCCAGGAAGAATGTTGACTCTCAAGGTTGAGCGCTCGCGACACCTCACAATGAGAGGACTCTCACGACAAGACTCACTTCCTCACGGTAAGAAGCAATGAAGAGGGTAGATAAGGAAGGAAGCAGTGTACCTCATAATGCTGCCCCCAACCACAGATTTCTCACCGGCAACCAGATGTGCATTTATGATGACCGGTCTTTGCCTCGGCACAACCAACGACAAAATGTAGTTCCATCTAGGCTTAAATGCCACATCAGCGAGCTCTCATCATCCAGCGTACACCCCTAATGTCACCACATAGCTTCCTGATGCGCCCACACGACATTGGGCTGCCTCACATTCCACGCCCAAGGCTTATCACTGCCCCACACCTCATGCTAAGCACCGAAAAGTTATTGCGAAGAACCAATGAGCGCAGTTCAAACCAGCTCCAACACCAAATTGCAAGGAAAATGAGCAATAGCGAGATGACAATATTCAGATTGCACAATCACATTGAAAGCCAGATCGTATCCCAGTGTTCAGAAAGCAGCATTGNTTCAGATTGCACAATCACATTGAAAGCCAGATCGTATCCCAGTGTTCAGAAAGCAGCATTGCACCAATATGACACCAATGGAGAATCGTAACACTAAAAACCAATGTCAATGAGAGCTTGCTCTCGCCACCACCAACATATGTATCCAGGTCCTCCCTACTTGGCGCTCGGCGCCCAGCCTGCTCGCTACACAGCTACTACTAGGCTACTAATTGACCATGCAGCTGTTGACGTCAGCAGCCAACGAAGTACTTGAAGTTGTGCCTGTAGCAGACCACCGCCAATACCAGGTATGTGCTCTCACATCATCATCATCATCATCCTTCTCTCTCTCCCTTGTCTGACACCCACGTCTTCCCTCTATAAACCGGAAGACCACCCCTGCGCCTCACTGTACATCCAAGCCCTCAGCCAGCTGTGGAGGTTGGGCTATGGCGCTGCCCTCAGCAGCGCCCTGCTTCCACACACGACCGCACGTGCGCAACACCTTGCTCCAGCGCTAGCAGCCAGCACGCGAGCATGAGCTCCAGCAGTGCTGCCGCCAGCCAGCAAGTGCCCGAATGAGAATCCAGGCAGCGAGCTTTTTCCTATATGGAAAGAGCCTGCCTGTCTTCGCAGCCTGGCTGGCTTGGGCCTGGGCCCAGAAGCTCCCGGTAGGCCCCAGGATGTTGCGCCTCTCTTGCAGTTACTGGGCCTCATTCGGTTGGGCCTCCCAACTGTCTGTGTATGAGGCTGCGATTCTCATCCAGGGCTGCATCGTTTTGGAAAGGCCTGGAAGGCTGTGGAATGTCTCGCTGCTCGGCCTGTGTTTTCCTCAACCAACTGGCGTGACGAAACTGCCTAGACCCCAAATACGATATTGACAGCTTAGGGCCTCTAGTGATTTGTCAAGCCCGCCTTCACTTAGGGAGGGCACATCTGCAGCAAGAGGCTCCTTAGGCCTGCCGAGGACCCAGATCCTCGCACGAGAATAATTTTTTTTTTTTGACAGCAGGCATGGTTACCAGCCCGTACCTATGGAGGCCCCCGGGCCAACCTCCGTACGTGCGGACGTTCTGGGTCTGAACCTGAAGGGGTTCGGCCCCCACCAAAAATTATTTCGGGGCCTTGAGAAGAAAATAGAAATGAGAAGAAAAAAAAAATTACGGCAGGCATGATTACCAAGCCGTACGTACGGAGGCCCCCAGGCCAACCTCGTACGTTCAGGCATTCGGGGTCCCGTTCGGGGTCCGAACCTGAAGGGGTTAGACCCCTGCCAAAAATTATTTCGGGGCCTAAAAATTATTTGTTTTTTTTAGTTTTTTTTGTGAGTTCTTTATGATGTGAGTTACATGCCTATAAATTTTGAAGGCATTTTACTAAGCCAAAAAAAATGAAAAATCGCCAAAGATGGCAGTGTCAAAACGTGCTCGCCCACTAACTACGTTGTCTTTTTTTTATCTTTTCACTTTTTGTCTCACTTTATTTCCAGGCCTAAACAATTTTATTACTATTAATTTTTTTTTTACGAGTTTTGAATAGTGTGAGATATACATCTATAAATTTTCAGGGCATTTGACAAAGCCAAAAAAAAAAAGAAAAATCGGCAAAGATGGCAGTGTCTAAGGGGCAAAGGGCAGGGCAAAGATACGCACACCAAAACACGATATGCAGTCACAAGTTGACAAACGACAAAAAGACCCGCTGACAGCAGGATGTCTGATTGAAAAAAATTCTCATCATGGACGTCGCATCCCGTGAAAAGCCCCCGCCATGCGTTCCACATCCCCAGAAACCGCCGATACTTTCCAGACAAACTGAAAAAGGTTGCTGCCGACAAAAGTCGACAGCGGGCGGCCATCAACAGTTTTTCAACTGAAGAAGGCTGCCGAGAGTCAGCCGAAGAGGTCGAAAACAGAAGTAAGAAAAACCTATATGCTACCCACCACCTCTAAAGTCCAAACGAAAAACGCCTCAACAGGCTTGCAGTCAGTTTCCAGATAGGGCCCCGTCTGATTGCAAAGTTGTCGAGGGTCTTCAAAAACCTGTTCGCTGGTATACCAATTTCAGGAGTATGACCTGACCGGGTATCTTTTCACGCATAGAGGTGTTAATGTCAATCTGATTCAGCCAACCCGAAATTGCCGCTGCTTTCTGGCTTCGGCTAGACCATGAAGAAAAGTCCTGGCCTGCCCTGATTGCCATCGTACGACCCATTTTAAGATCGTCCTCATTTTTATCCTCTGAAAACAGCCCACAACAGGGTACGTATTCAGACGATGGGTCCGGGGGTTGGGAGTTTTTGGGATGCGCTTTGGAGATCAGGAATACGTACCCTTTTGTGGGCTGTTTTCAGAGGATAAAAAATGAGGACGATCTTAAAATGGGTCGTACGATGGCAGTGTCTAAAACGTGCCCGCCCACGCACTGATTTTAATTCTCTTCATTTTTTCTTATTTTTTTATTATTGTATTTGTTTTCTGTATTTTATTTTAATTTCAAATTTGGTAAAGAATTTGGATGTAATGGTGAGGCAAATGTTGTTCAATTTATTTTTCTGCATAACATTTTTTTTTTTCATATCTTTTCTGTTTTTTTGTTTTTTGGGGTCTGCGTTTACAGGGGGGCGTTCAGGTTCAACCGTTCGGCCCTGGCCGAACACCGGCTACCATGATGGCAAGGACATCCTATTTCCTGATCTCTTTGGATTTCTTTTTTTTTTCCCCTCAAACTTCAAAATTTCTTTGAAGTTTTGATGGTAGGGACATTCTGTTTTCTGATTTCTTTTTAGAATTTTAATTGCTCAAAAAAAAATCTGAAAAAACTTTGTAGAAAATTCCAATACAAACAACTTTTGCCTGAGGATGTCAGCAAAATTCCAAATTAATTGTTCAAAAAAAAATCTGAAAAAACTATGTTGTAAGAAAATTACAATACAAACAACTTTTGCCCGAGGAACCCAATTCGAGAGATGAAACAAAAACGACGGCAGTAACACAGGCTCCTGCAAAGTTTTCCCCTAAAACTCATTGTATAGTGTACGTATGTGTATTCACATACAATGTACCCCAGCATCAGAACATTTTTTTCCGGGTTAAAGCACCAATACACGACACATCAGCCCGCGCGTGTCAGCATGAAACGCGCACCACTTTGAAGGCCACCGATTTTTTTTCCCAACGGCGCCTCTGAGTTTTGCTTGTGGCGATAAAAACTTTATGCAAGGCTGGGGCCGTGTACTAGCAGTGTAAGACAGTAGCGGAGTACACATGACGGAGGTTGTCTGAAGGGATGGGGAAAGGAGCATTGCTTTGTGAAGGCTTCATCATGCACAACAGTGAGGTCCCTGAAGGAGGGATGAAGTGAGGCCCCTGGAGGAGGGAGCGAGTCCTGGAGGAGGGAGCGAGTGCAGGGTAGGGGAGTGGTCTACACTGAAAAGCAAGGACATGGGTGGGGTTTGTGGGATCTGCACCTTATCGGACCCCTGTCGAGTGGGTGCTGGGTAGTTCTAGTGGGTTAGGCAATAGTTGAGAAGGAGGATCGCGGGGCCATATCCTTAGAGGGAGGGAGTGCAGAGTAGGGGTATAGTCTATACCCTGAATCGTGAGGAGGCAGGTGGGGTTTTGAGGGAATGGACCTGTATCTGCGTCCGTAATTGTGGGCCCCTGCTGCATGGGTGGTGGGCTAGTTCTACCAGGCTAGGTAGCAGCATGGACGAGTGATCCCCTGGAACAGAACATACATGTGTGATACAACTGACATATCTAGATTCACAACAGACATACGAGTGATCCTGTCGAACAGAACATACATGTGTGGTACAACGGACATAAGATTCACAGCAAACAAATGCAAACTCACAGATCATGAGGCTAGGGTCTTCAAAAGAGATGAATAAGTGTACAACTACAAAAACGGGTTGTATATATACATGAAGAGGTAAGTACGTTCATGTCACCTTTTGACTATCGAATGGGCAAAAAAAACATGCGCGGGCAAAGAAAATTGTGTCGAGTTCAAAAAGGCGATTGAAGTACTGATGGCCGCGGTGTCAGACCGGGTGTCATATTTACAGAGGTTGCCCGTGGTGTCAGAGGTGAAAAAAAAAAAAAAAAAAAAAAAGTCCAATGGATACTTTTGGATCGGAATCACTCATTTCGAGTTGGCGTGTGATTTCTTTGCCGGCGCAAGTTTTTTTTGGCTTTAGGGTTTCAAAACATGCCGCATCCGCCGGTATTTCATAGATATATTGTCACAGAACTATTGACTAAGAGCGTAAGCACATGAAGTAGAAGAAGAAATGAGATGAGCGAAGAAAATAAAAATGAAAGAACAGACAGGCAAAGAGACAGACAAACCAGAATAACACAAAACAGTGTCCTCTTATTCTTTGTTTCACTGTATTTTTATTTCTTTCAGTGTTTTACAAAAAACATTACACTGAACAAGGGATGAAAATAAAAAAACAAAGACACATTGAAGTCATTCAGTTTCTCAGTCTTCTTAATGCCTCCTCCACTGTGCCTCTAACGTACAAGGCTCGCCACATTGATGAAGTTTAGTGCGAACTGCCCCCATCCCTGTATGCCATAACAGCCCACTTGCATGCTATGAGAAAGAGGCAGAGGTGTTAAACACAAGGAAGAGAGGAGCAGAAAAGGAAAACTGATAGGCAGAGGGAGAAAAAAAAAAAATAATAATAATAAATTGACACAAATATCTTCTTTCTTTTACTGCATTCTTCTTTCTTTCACAGTTTTGCAGTTTTGGTGAAGAGTCTACCACGTTCGGTTTTCAGCGCACCTGCACTTCTTCATTTTTCATTCTCATTTTCACCCTTCGGACTTTTCCTTTGAGGGTGTAAGGGTGTAGGGTACAAACAAAGTAAAATGGCACAAACTTATGTTCTTCTTTTACTGCATTCTTCACTGTTTTGCAGTTTGAGTGAAGGGTTTCCCACCTTTGCACATTCTTGTACACTCTTTTCAGCACACCTCCACATTTTTATCAGGGTGCAAGGTACGTCTAAGTAAGACCCTCATGACAGATAGGACAACTGTCATAAGGATGCGGACGATGGTAGCAGCCCTCTCGCTGATCTACAGGACGAAAACCATTAAGGTAAGCAACTTCGTCACAGCAGGAGCCAGGGCGGCTAGCATTAACCATACCTTTGAAGCATGCACGACATAGGGCATGCCGGTTGCAGGCCATGACAATTGTGGGGCGTTCACCATCATAGTTAAGTGCACATTCGCTATAGCGCCCGCAGGCACAGATGGGACATACTGCATCTGGATGTAGAGGATGTTCACAATCCGGATAGAGGTGGCATCCCTGCCGACAGCGGGCCCAAAAAATTATACGCTTGTAGTGATGTCGACAAAGTCGATGTTTTCCACAACCAAGTGTAACTGTGTCAGTGATCTCACAAAGAAGGAGGTCACAAGGTGTTAGTGCACCATGTGGGGGAATGAAGACTAAAGCAGGCACGGTGACAGGCATGGAGGTCAATAATCTGGAAGGAGACAAACACAGAAACAGGCACAGAGACAGGTACAGAGGCAGGCTCAGAGATAGGCGTAGAGGCGGGCATCGAAGTACACGAGGTACCCATAGGGTCAATGACCTGGAACAGTTGCAGGTTAGGGTAATTACGCACGAGATCACAAATGGTAGTAATAGTTTGCACCATAGCACCGTCATTCCATAATCCCCAAGAACCAGAGGCACGAACAAGAGCGGTGTAGTGGCCAGGAGCATGTAGAATATAGGCACAAACGGAGGGGCGGACCCAGGTGCACAATACAGATCCGTTTTATGGCTAAGCAAGGAATATGCAAAATCTAGCAAACTGCATATCTCCACAGACACCAATTCAGAAAAACATATGCAGGGTGCACTTGTGCTAGGTAGGGGGAATTGCTTAGGGTAGGGCTCCCCTTGTTCAGATGGCAATTAGACACTGCCTGTGGTAGCTTAAACCGCCAGTACATTTCTCATATTCATACATCAGCCGCGGGCGCTGTGTGCCAAGGGCCGCCGATGTACCTGGTCGGCTCTGGAGGCCGAATAGGGCCTCCGTGTTAACCACCGGCCTCGGATTTTCAAGCAGGGAAAGGCACTGGTGGTTTAAACCACCAGTATTCCCCTTCCGGGCCTGGACACACCCTGTGCAGCAAAAGAAAAAAGGAACCCGCACGTCACTTCTTTTGGCTGGGGCCGCCAGCCCAGCCATTTTGGTCCAGTAGGCTGACCCTGCAATTTGTGCCACCTGCAGCCGAGCTGGTGAAAAATGGCTGAAAAAAGGAGCCCACAAGTCACTTCTTTGGCTGGTGCGGCCAGCCATTTTGTTCTGGTAGGCCGACCCTGCAACTAACACGGCATGGCATGCAGCCACGCTGGTGAAAAATGGCTGGCAAAAGTACTGGTGGTGCTCCAAACATGGACCCCTGGATGGGGGGCACATTCTGCGGTCTACTCAAGGGACCAGTAGAGAGAGCAATTATTGCCTCACGTCCCAAGTACGCGACAAGGCTGGTTCGACAAGAGGCCTCAACCAGGGCTGGATAGCGCTTGACCACAGCCTGGTCCGAGCGGCCCAAGAACTGGTAGATTGATGATGGTCCGGACTGGTAGGCACTGAGGTCGGGTGGGGGGTATACCAGGAAAAACTGACGTGAGGTAGAAGGTTGGGGTCTCTTGAGTAGTAAGACCAGGATTGCAACCAAAAAAAAAAAAGGGAAAATTGCATCTGTACCCCATTTAAAGATGGGAATACCTGCTATGCCCAGTCCCAGCAAGAACTTGCATCTACACCCAGAGCCCGTTCAACTTTGCATAGCACCCAGGTTTTTAGCCCCTGTGCAAAATTGGAGGTGTACCCAGTCCTGAGGGCCCTCTGTTGGACCACCAAATTATGTTTAGCCCCTGTGCAAAACTGGAGGTGTACCCAGTCCTGAAAGGCCTCGGTTGGACCACCAAATTATGCCCATGCCCACCAAGAGAACCGTTACGGCCCACCGCATAATTTCAGCCATCCGGTAGTAGGGTATATGAATAATTTGGCCATTTCCACATCAGGGCCGGAGGCTATGCTTATAATTTTTCCTGGGTACGTCCATAAATTGTGCATAAATTTGCCTGGGTATGTACCTAATTTGTGCATTGGGGTAGAGCAATACCATTCTGGGTCCACCTCGGTCCCAGGCGAGCAAATGCAAGTTTGCACTGGGACTGGGTATACAGATGCAACTTTCTCATTCCCAAAAGAAAAACATGGGGTTCGGAGGCTAGGATGGATCACAAGCACAAGCCTAGAAAATAATGAAGGGGATACCCACACTACTTAGGACTTCTTGGACTGGGCTCCGAAAGTGATTGCATGCACGTCCCCTCCCGCCGTAAATTGCGGTCACATACACTACTGTCGTGCTGTTTTTACGTGCTACGTACAGAAAAGTGCTACGTACTACAGAAAAGTGCTACGTACTGTGAGCACGCCCGAATTAAACGGGCTTCTATTTGCATACAGTACTGTCGTGCTGTTTTTACGTACTCTGCATGCACTCATTGTACAACTCTCTCCTCCCCGTCCTTCGCGACATCCAATTGGAACGGACAGAGAAGATTAAAAGGGCTTCTATTAGCACGGCCCCTGCGCCAAGGACGACACGCATGAATCGAGAAATGGTCCAAATTAAAAACAAAGGTCCGGGCCCCAGACGGCCGTGAGCTACGCATAAGGGAAAGAAGCCGCCCTGTCTTCTCAGTCTATGCCCAAGTCCACGTCCATCCAGATCCAATGAGAAGTTGATGACCACGTAGGTCTGCTTTTTGTAGTCTGAACCATGTTTTTTTCTTGTGGCCAGAGGCTGTACATTCTTCGACATCAACGATTGTTATTTCATGGGACGATGGACCCGGTTTCCAGCAAAAAATATATATACGAAACAGTTTGCCACAGCCCCTCGTTTGTTTTCCTCTTCTCTCTCTCTGCCTACGGCAAACGAGGGGCTGTGACAAACTGTTTATATATCGTCAAACAGAGAGGGATATATAGATATATATAAATAACTAAATAAAGGTCCAAAAAAAAAAAATCCCCCCCCGAAAAAAAACTCTCCTCCGGAAAAGAATAAAAATTAAAAATTAAAGAAAAACGCGAGGACGCAAGTCCAATACCGAGGCTCCCCCTTACCAATGATCTGCGACATTTTCTGCGCAAACAGCCATTGCACGACCAGCCACGTGTCCTTGTACCTGGTTTTTATCCCCATGGGAGCTCGCTTTCCAGAAGGCTCGGCAATCTTACACGTCCATCGTCGAGAGGAGAATCGCATACGTGGAAGATGCGCACAGGTGGAGGAACTAGGACGTAACATTGCATGATTAGATGCGTCATCAACGAAAATACTATGCTTCGCGGAACTCACTGACGGGAATGCCACGTGGCGGCAGGCTATACTTAGACTCATCTTATGGCCCCTTCACTTTGTCTTCGTACTCCTCCGTACCTCCGCTCTCTCTCTCTCTCTCTCTCTCTCTCTCTCTCTCTCTCTCTCTCTCTCTCTCTCTCTCTCTCTCTCTCCCCCCCCCCCCCCCCCCCCCCCCCTCTTCTCCCTTTTTGTGCCGGTTGCTCTCTCGTTCTTTGCCCGCCTTTTCTCCCTGAAATTTGAAATCCGGTAGATGTGATTACTGATCGCCAGTCAGCCACAGTACCCTGATATCTTAAAGCCGCCCGCTATCATTCGTCATCAAGTCCGCGTTTGTATGATTCGCCATCCGATCACCGTTTGGCCTCGAGGACGACGCTGTCCGTCAACGATTTAGGCCGTTCTCGAGTGAAACACGTGGCAAGCTAGTTTGCGCTCCTGTTACTGCTCTCTCTCTCTCTCTCTCTCTCTCTCTCTCTCTCTCGCTCGCTCGCTCGCGGGCTATGGCGTCTTCCTTCCCGCCTACGTACCCGTTCGCTTAGCACCGCTTGTTTTCCCGCTCGCTTTGCCGGCTTGTTTTCCCGCTCGAGAGACACATTGCAAGCCAGAGTCCCCCCCTTTTCACGCCAGTTTTTCAGGTCGCTTTCAGACTCGTTTTCAAAATCTGCTCGTTTTCGTGCTCGAATGCGTGCACAAACACGCTAGAACAGTATTTTGGGCCTCGTTCCACACCAGTACACTACACTCGAAACCTCAGTCCGGCACTGTTCCACAGCGCGCTAGAGTTGCATTGTTCCACCCTTTGGATTAGGCCCGCTTTGCATACCGCTACACCACACTCAAAACTGTAGTGCGCGCTACGGTAGACTTGCGTTGTTCCACAGCGCGGTAGAGTTGCACTAATCTCCTCTGGATTAGGGTCGGTTGCGCTAATCTCCTCTGGATTAGGGTCAGTTGCACTAATCTCCTCTGGATTAGGGCCTCTTTCCATACCGCTACACCACAGTCACTGTAGTGCGCCACCACACCGCATTGTAATTAAAAAAATACTGGAGTCCGTCGTCGTTCCACGCCACCGGCGCCCAAGCTTTCGGGGTTCGGGGAAACTGCGATGGCGAAGGAAGCTGGTGGGCCCAACAAAAATAGACAGCGGGCAGGATGCCGTCTCCAGGCCAACCAATTCAATTACCTGTCGAATCTGGACAGGACGGCCTTTCACGCGGTTTTTATTGTCATTATAGTATTACGGGGAACCCCGTAGCAGCCACATCCGTGCTCAAGCCTCCAACGAGGGAAACATGCGGGAGCTGCACCCACCAGCAGTGCGATACCTGCTACAGCAGGTGGGCGATACGGACCAGGGGCCAGCCGGTAGCATCTGCCACATCCGTGCTCAAGGCTCCAAAGAGGGAACATGCGGGAGCTACACCCACCAGCAGGTGCTATACCTGCTACATCCGTGCTCAAGCCTCCAACGAGCACCCACCAGCAGTGCGATACCTGCTACAGCCGGTGGGCGATACGGACCAGGGGCCAGCCGGTAGCATCTGCCACATCCGTGCTCAAGCCTCCAAAGGAGCTGCACCCACCAGCAGGTGCTATACCTGAGAGGTGGGCACCGGGTGCCCACAGCCGCACCCACCTGCCCACCCGACCCACAAGGTGATTGGGTTGGGCTTGGGTCTACCTATGCCTCCTTGGGTGGGTGACGGGCGCGTGCAGCTAGTGGGCATTTCTGGGTCATGGGCGGGTCAATATTTGCTCTGGGTCACCCGTCGGGTGGGTGACAGGTGGGCGAAGCATTGGCCTCGGTCACCCGATCCATAGACTCACGAGCACGCAAGAAAATCCCTCCCCTCCCTCCCCCTTGGGCCCTTGGTGCCTTTCAGCCCCCCCCCCCCC
>BFEA01000146.1:1520970-1536144 GCA_003427395.1 Chara braunii | reverse complement strand
GGGTCTGGGTACAGTCACGCAGGGTTGCTTGTTGCATCGGGGCCAAGAAAAAAAAACAATGAGCGTACTCCCACAGTTCAGCCCCTCACCCAGTTTTTCTCTAAAAAACGGAAAGAGCGGTTCTAGCCACAGTACGCGGCTAGACCCGTCCTCTTTGAACTTCGCCCCTGGTTAGCGAACTTGGTGATTTCGGAAGCCCGCCCCCAACTTACCTAGCCTTACCGCTGCGTGACACCATGACGGAGTGACACTGGCAAGCGATGCACAGTTGAGAGGTGGCGACACCGGTGGAGTCGTCGTGGGCAGGGCTGCATCGACACAAGCGGGTGCGGACGGCAAAAAAATAGTCTTGGGTGCGAGCGGGTAATGATGTTCTCACGGGTGCGGGTGGGTCCGGGTGAGGACCTTTTTCAGGTGGTGGGCAGGTCGGGTGTGGGGCTGAAATTTCAAAAAACATTCTGGGTGGGGGGGAGCGTCTTGAGGTGGAAATTAAAATTCTTGGGTCGGGCGGGTGGCACAAAAACAAAATTGGGCGGGTTGGGTCATGGGCGAGAGGAAAAAAAAAATGCCCACCTCTGCTATACCTGCTACAGCAGGTCTACAGCAGGTGGGCGATACGGACCAGGGGCCAGCCAGTAGCATCAGGACCGAGCTTCTTCGATGGGCCAGTCACTGTGTCTCCCCTCCGGTTCCCTTCCCCTACGAACATCAGCAGTCTCTGCTCAATGCCACTCGGGGGGATCTAGGTGGTGGACGCCAGGAAGGTGCAGGAGGCCAATGGGGATTGAACCTAAGACCTCCTGAATGCCAGTTGCATGCCTTACCAACTGAGATAGGCCGCTGGATAGTCTCCACAGGTTGATTGTGCGTCTTTCTCTTTCTTTCTTTTTTCTTTTCCTTTTTTTTCCCCTCAAATCAGGGGTCTGGAGCCATTAGCGAAGTATTCTAACCACTTCGTTCAGGATTTCTATCACGTGTGGCCTCGAGTGACACAGTACGGCCGTCGAATAGATCGGATCTCGACGGCCTGGTAGTTTCCGAGCGGGGACTGTAAAGATGCCCACCTCCCGTCCAATGAGATGCGTCGAAAAAAACAACAACAACAAAGTTGTACATGATAGCTCTTGGCTTTGCGTGGGCAGGAAGTCTGGATTTTATGGACTCGAAAGAGGGGGGGGGGGTTGATTTCCAGACTTCGTTTTCTTTTTTTTTGGCTCTGACAAATGGAACTTGGGGCCTCGTTCGACACCACTACAAAAACCCTTACATGTAAGGCTTTCATGGCTCCACCCCTCCCTAATCACAAAGAAAAAGAAGTTGAACTTGTTGTCACATTCGCGGCCGTAAGGGTGGGCCCTACGAAAGTAAGGACTCCCCAGCCAAAACGGACCTTGACGTACGGACGCCCGTGGAGGTGACTTGAAAAAAGGGGTGGCACCCTTACATCCGCGAAAAAACCGTGTTTTTTTTTTTTTTTTTTTCCCGTCAGCTCTGTCTTTGGCATTCCTGGTCCAACGGCGGTTTTGTCCGCTAGACTGCGGGACAGCCACGACAACTTCCAACGGCCGTGCGGTTCGCCGCCTGTGCCCCCGCAGTCCCTCCAGTTCACCGTTTCGGCTGGCGTGTGGAGGCGACCGTTGCGGGGGTCCGTGTGGAGGCAGTTGAGATGTCCGTTGGCGGTCTTAGGTTCGAATTCGAACGCAGCTTGTCCACGACGCCCGACGGCACTGCCGCCCCTCCGCTGTCGTACTTTCCTGTGATCTTGTATATTGCAGTCCTCTGCCTCCCTTGCTTTGTCCTGATCAAAAGTTGACAGCTCCGTTCCTTGTCCTTTGCTGGAGGAGTGCATGGCTGACATGGTGAGGAAGACTGCTCTGCTATTGTTCCTGCTCGTGGTGTTGAACTTGGTACTGTTGATCATCCTGCACTTGTGCCAACTGGCCGGTTGTCGCAACCGACGTGGAAGGAGGAAGGGTTTGAAGAGGCTTCAACAGGGATTTTTGGCGAGCAAAGTCATAGGGGATGAATACAGTAGGGGGGCACATGGGTATGGGATGGGTGTGACGAACCATTTCCCGACCCCGTGCTATCTTTCGTACCCCCTTGACCCAATACCCCTTTGTGTATCATACCGACCCCACAGAACCCTTGTCGCTTTTCTTGATTTTAGGCGCCTTGTTTGGGCCCCCATTTTTCGGAAGTTCTGTTGATTCTTGGAATTCTGCTTGTTGTAATTCGGGAAATGCACGGGAAATTTCGCGCGCCTTAGCGAGCGCACTGGGAATCGGGCTCGACAGTTAGGAACTACGGAATAAGCGGAGCCCGACGTATCTTTTTCCTTGCATGAATGTTCTCGGTCACAGCGGAGAAAACTCTAGGAATTTTGTGAGAATACAGATAGGCATAGAAATTTCTTTTCCCGCGTCGACTTTCGCGCACGGATATGTTGATTTCAATTTTTGAATTGGTGTAGAACATAGACAAGCTGTAACTGTTTTGGTGCCCTTTTCTCTTGTTGTCGGCACCGCGCATGCGAGCTTCCTCCTCCTTATTTCCCGCGCCCTTCTTCCCCCGCGCACTCTTCTCTCTCCCTTCCCCCCCCCCCTTCTCTTCTTCTCCTATCGCAACTGTTTTTTTTTCCTCTCTCTCTCTCTCTNTAAGATAAATTTATAAAAGTATTTTCTTTATTACAAAGAGAAAATAAATCTTTACATGACAGATAGATAAAAGGCATATAACTAGCTTCAACAATAACATTTAAAAAAGCCTTGTTTTACAAGCGGGAATTTCTTCCCTCTTATATGGCACAATATTCTTTCTGTAGACATTCCACGGACATCCGATTCACATTCACGACGGGAAGAACCCCCCCATTCTGCCCCCCCCCTTCCTTACCCCTCTATGAGGACCCCCGCCCCCAGACCTTCCTGGATCTCTCTTCTCCAGTCTCTTCTGCCCCACCTCCTTTCCAGATCCCTTTCTGATTCTCCCATTTGTCGCCTTCCGGTACCCCCTTTAAGAACCCCTTTAAGAATGCCTGTGTGTGATTACATAAAATGGAACATAATAGAAGAATGATGTGAAGAAGATGATTTGCGCTTTACTATCATGGCGTACATCATCTCTCTTCCCCCCCCCTCTCCTCTCAACCCCCCCCCCTCAACTCCTTGACGATACTCACCGCCTAGGAACTCAACCCTTCCAGTGCCCTTGTTTGTTTGTTTGTTTGTTTGTTTGTTTGTTTGTTTTTTGTTTTTTTTTTAATTTAAGAAATTTGAACCATTTCTCGATTTATGCGTGTCATCCTTGAATGCGCAGGGGCCGTTTGCTAATTACCCTTGTCTTTCTCTGTATCGTTCCAATTTCAACGGATACGAGAATGACCCATTGCAGCTTCTCTTGCAAGAATACAGGAGGCAATACCAAATAACTTCTTTTTTTTCATTTTTTGCGGTAATCAGGTCCCCTGTTAAATGTGGTGTTCCATGAGAGAGAGAGAGAGAGAGAGAGAGAGAGAGAGAGAGAGAGAGAGAGAGAGAGAGAGAGAGAGTAGGAACATTTTTCTTATGATGTGTCCGAAGACCCGCATGGTTGTACTCTGTAGAACTCAGCGCTTTTCTGAGGAAATGCTGTCCCGTTGATCAGTTAGATGACAATTCCAATCCCTCTCTCTCTCTGTTTGCTGTGTTTTTTTTTTTTTTTTTTTTTTTCTAAGTAGGTATGTCATCAGCCAATGTTGTAGCTATGCCGTGGTTGCCTTCTCTCTCTCTCTCTCTCTCTCTCTCTCTCTCTCTCTCTCTCTCTCTCTCTCTCTCTCTCTCTCTCTCTCTGTGCGTTTTGTGCGCCTGTTTCCCTTTCTTGATCGTTTGAATCTTGGACCCGTCTCGCGCTGCTTTTCGCGCCTCGTCTCTTCTCGCTCATCAACCCTGGCTCTCGAAGCCCGGTTGATCCTCCGATCACCCCSRCTCACCAATCAGACRCGTTAAGCAAGAGGATCTTCCTATTGCGCGACGAATCTGATTGGCCGACCACTGGGTGCAGAAGGATCAACATGGGTTCCCTTGAGCACCCTTCGCTGAACCATCTCTCCTTACATCTCGATCTCCCCTCTRACTCTTCCCCCATCTATCTCCTTTCTCRCAACTATMAATTCCGCAAAYGCGCCCGCAAAACTCTCTTATGTTTTCCACTCGCAAGCCAGCTTCCGGGAAGCAGTGGCTAGGTGATGCSTTTGGTGGGAGTCGAAAAGTCCTGTCGGGATGACGGTAGTCTGGCYGGTTGCGCGCTTGATCGCCACGACGGACTGTGGGATCAGGGCGAGCYGAGTCGAGTCTGCGTCAACGGGGTGACGATCGCAGTGGCGGAAGTTAGCACGCGACGACCGGGATCGTCGGTGCGGGTATSAGGATTTGTGATTGGAGTTGAGTGGATGATAAGCCCGAGGCCATATTGGAATTTTAYGGCAAGTGCGCCTTCATTGCGRATCATTTTTCTGGTTTGAGTTCATGGYTGTGAAGCCGAATGCTCTCTTGTCGRATTCTGGTGTCTTCTGTCTCGACTTTTCTCGTCTATCCCTCCCACCCCCCCYCTCTCTCTCTCTCTGATCTGAATGACGATGCATTGTTAGTTTGTCCCTCTTGTGAASAGAAGAGAACTCTCRAGAGTTMTYGCGWGGAAGAACTTCTTCCGGAACTCTTCCATTAGTTTCCTGGGTAATCCCCAGATGTCGWGGACTTAATCCTCTTGTCTTGTGAACGGTGRATGCGTGTGTACAGTTCCCTCGGTTGACATCTGACCTGTGCACCCTTGTCATCTTCGCACCTTCCACAGTGGATGTATGTATAGAGATGCTTGTCTTTTYGCRTTGATTAGACTCAGCGCTCGAYGGGATTTYGCTCGAGAATGCAAGAGTGTTTAGATCTGTGGTTCTGAATGCACTGCGCATGCCATCTGCCTTAWGCTGTACGACATCAACRGGTAGTCGGTGAGGCAGCCTCGAAAAGCTAGGCGCCCCAAGTTTCAGTTGATCGGGTCTGCTCAAACTGAGTCGCGGGTTGATCCCTCGGAACTCCAACCCGATTAATGCATGATTGTGCGGGTTCCGTAAGCTGCTTCTCTCGTGACCAAAGGTAGCAAGGTACTAATTATTTCTTTTTGTGCTTTTTGATGACGTCTCGAGGATTTGCGTAAACTCCGTCTGATTGATTGGCATGTGGACTAACGGTCGTTCCTCGATCGGGCGCCAGCCTTCCATATCTCCCTCGTCGACGCGCCCCTTCCCCTACAACGAGGAAAGGACACGTGTATGCGAGTGGGACGTGTGGGAAGCTGTCACACACATCGGCGGGCAATATTACTTCCCTCCTGAAAATCGTTGTTCCGAGTTCGTGGCTGCGGGCTTTGTCATTATCGATACGCACTTTCCACCTTACTTAGTATTGTTGCCATTTAACGAGTTGATCGTCATTTCGTGGACGGAAGTGGCGCCCCATTGGCCTCGAGCCCTGTGCACTGAGTGCCAGTGTTTCGATCGAGCTTCCATTACCGGATACGGAGTGAGGACGAGCACAAGGAAAGAGCCACGCGACTGAGACCATCCACGTCAGACTCAGAACGGACTAACGAGCCACGTCGGGATAGGCTGAGTGTGCCGAAGCCATTCCGCTTTAAACGAAGATCCGTAGCGCGGTGGGAAGCTCGACAATACTTTTTGGATTGAATTTGGATTTTTCTCTTTTCGCGCCGTGCCTGCGCGCGCATTCCGCGACGCGCGAAAGCAACCGACTTACTTCATCGGGCCAACACGGGGGATTTCAGTTATGTCTGTATCCCCACACTCAATTTTCCAACAATCCTTGGCACACCCCATCTTGCTGTTTTTCTGGGCCTTCATTCCGCACCTTTAACACTCCGAACGGAAGACAGCACAGGGTGTGGGGTTGGTATCGGAGCCGACACGTGTCGGTTCTGATGATAGTAAGTCGAGCTGGCGAGAGGTAGAAGAAGTCCTCAACCCGCTCATCGAGATCGCCCTGTGACCAGGTCTAGAGCTGGTGCGGCTATACCAGCTATGCCGATGGCAGATGGTAACGTAGCGCCCCCCAGGGTAATTATTAGTATTCCCGCCCCTTTTCCTTTCTTTCCTAATCACACCCACCCTGAAGCTTGGTTGGAAGTCGTCGAAGCTCAAGGGTATGGCACGGGAGATCTCCGCCGCGTCCTCACCTTGCTGCTTCACAACACAAAGCACGATTGGTTTAGGAAACACACGTGGGTAGACTGGAACACCTTTAAGCAAACCTTCCTGGCTAGATTTGACACAGTTAGCGAAGACGCCGCCTGGTATGTGCTCAAGACTCGACCGCAAGGACCAGGGGAATTACTGCCTGACTTCGTGGATCGATTTTAAACTACGTTAGACAAATCAGGGCGAGATGAAAAATCCGCCCGAGATGTGTTCATCGATCATCTGCGAAGTCCGACGTTAAAAGGTAAGTTGCAGAAAAAGGTTCCCCCTAAAGCGCACCAGCTATCCGCTATCATCGCTAAGGCACTTGAGTTGGACCTGGCGGATACCAAGAAATATATCAGGTAGGGAGACAAAGACATTACGGACACGATCCAAGATGTAGCGGCGAAAAGATGATCGTGGTTACGAGCGGTGGAACGTTTCTACCCTCGGCCTGATCATAACCTTCCCGCAGGGGCTGCCTCTAATATTCCGTCAGTTCCTTCTCCCCCTCCTCCGCCCCTCTCAATGACTCAACCGGTAGCAACGGTCAGAAGCTCCCAAGATTCCTCCCCTATGGCCATAACAAACATGCACTTAGCACAGATGATCTATAAATCTACCACCAAGCAATCTGAATGGATGAGCAACCTGGTCCAAATGCAGGCGGCTCACATGGATCGAATGGAACAGATAATGAGCAGACTAATTAAGCCCAACCCGGCGTCTGCTCGATCTGCCCCTGCATCATTCCCGCTTTACCTCCTCCACCTGCACTAGGACACGTGCCGCAATTCCCTCACCCAACTAACCCGGCAGGGAAAATCGAGTGTTACAATTGCAAACAGCCTGGGCATTTCGCTAGGGACTGCCCGCAGCCGAAATGAAATCAACCCCCACCTGCTGCAACCCCCGTAACTCTGAATCAAGGACGAGTGGCCGCACTAATGGATACGGCCCGAAGTGAGGAGATCGTTGCGTACGCCCCTGAGCTCCCTTCCCCCTCAATGGCAGTTGCATCGACCTTGGGAACTTCGATCCACTCGAATACCTTCATCTCGCCGGAATGATCGGAGCAATCCGACCAGCGCAGGATGATCTTGAATGGGTCGAACGCGAATCTAACCCCGGACCATAGTTTCAGACGGGTGAAATCGATGTCCGAAGAACGCTTAAGCAGCTGGACATTCGTGTTCTGGTCGCGGTGGGGCATTTGCTCACTATATCCGAAGCAGCGAATGACAAGCTGCTGCAACAATGTCAAAATAATCAAAAACGTTTTACGTACCAACGTAAAACGGATGCTGAAAAAGAAGAAGGAAGGAGCGGAGAATGTTGCATCGCCCGAACCTGAAGATGTTGAACCTGAAGCAGCGCGAGTAGCTGCAATTTCATTAGCAGAGAAAGATCACTTCGTGAGAGCTCGACCAGTGCTGTGGAAAAGTGTTGAATGTGATTGCCAGGTATGGGGCAAACCCTTTAACGCTCTAATCGACACCGACTCCTCTACGGTCGCTATATCATTAGACACGGTAAAAAGAATGGGCCGACTCAACTCGTTTGTCCCTCAATCTGGCAAGGACCAATACGTCTCTGCCGACGAGGAAGCAATGAATATTGTAGGAGTCATCGAGAATGTGGTCGTGAAGGTTGGACGAGTGCACGTCCTCGTTAACGCTTTAGTCATAGATGTGCACTCATATTCGGTATTGTTGGGATTGCCTTGGGCAATGGCGGTAGGTGCCCGCCTGCATTTCGATTCCAAACAGTTGGTGCTTACGCAAACCGGAGGAAAGCCTCAGACGGTTCCGTTGCGGATTTCAACCCGAGCAGTAAAAAGAAATCCTAACCCTGCTCGGATAGGGATGATTCAAGGTCCCGATCACGAGGAGTCTTCATCCACGGATGACAGTAGTGGTTTTGAAGAACAGGAGTGCGGGGAAGAGATGCCTAGCGAGAGCGAATGGAAACACTTAGTCCAACTTTTCGAGCACGAAACCCCCGAGGAGTTTCGGATGATCCCCAGAGCCGTCAGAACCTTCCATCTGGAAGACGGCGCTCTCGCGCCCATGGAAACCCAGGTCAGTCCTTCGACCTTTCTCGGAGAACCCATCCTGCAAATATCTGACCTGGCAGACGATTTGGAATCCCCTCGCACCTTGTACGAGGGAACACTTTCCCTACGAATACGCTATCAACAGGCGAAACAATACCTGGATGTTTTTGTTTCCCTTCCAAGATCACTGCTTACGACAGGCGCGACCATCGCTCTGATTAAACAAGATGCCGAAGCTCCTGTTAGCGATGTGCCCGATCTAATGCAGGAAATGGTGGATTTAACCGGACTAACAATAGAAGGAACCTCGGTTGATTCGGAAACTCACGCCGAAGCTAAAGAGACCGAGATGATTAGCCTTGCTGAATCTCAAATGATCGCGACTGTATTTTCTGTCCGCACCAGCAACTCTATTTTTTCTAGTGTACATGACCAACCGAATCGGCCTGATGGGTCGATCGACATACCCTTGGAGATACCGGATCGACCGACCGTCACCCTGCCTTCTCACGTCCCCTTGGAATTTCGAAAATCACTGATTAACGTCTTGAATGGGTACGTGGAGGTATTAAGTGTGCGCGATAACGATATCGGACTGTCCAACGTGATTGAGCATGCCATCCTTACAGGAGATCATCCGCCCATTAAATGCGTCCCTTATCGATACTCGCCAGCCCAACGGGCGGCCGCGTTTCAGCGAATCAAGGAATTTGAGGCTAATGGATGGATCGAACCTGTAATAGGACCTTGGTCGTTTCCCGTGGTAATCGTGCCCAAAAAGGCCGGAGGGATTCGCATATGCATCGATTATCGAAAGCTGAATGATATCACGATCAAAGATGTGTATCCCCTTCCCCGGATTGATGAGTTGTTGGATACGATTGGGAGTGCTCGATTTTTCAGTAAGTTTGATGTTCGACATGGGTTTCATCATCTCCTTGTTCAAGAGGAGGACCGTCCAAAAATGGCGTTTGTACAGTTTGAAGGAACTTGGCAGTGGGTTCGATGTCCGATGGGCATCTACAATGCTCCAGCAACCTTCCAACGAGCCATGAATATGGCTTTTCAAAACTTTGTGCGGAAGACACGACTGGTGCAGAGCATCATCAATTATTGTGTAATCGTGGATATGGATGATATTCTAATCTATTCGAGTTCTTACGAAGGGCATGTGCAGCACAACGAATGGACGCTACACGCATTGAGAGATGCTGGAGTCAAGGTGGCGCTGGAAAAGTGTCAGTTCTTTCTCACCACTATTTCCTTCCCGGGACACGTGGTGACCGACCAGGGACTCAGACCGGAACCACAAAAGGTGGCAGCCGTGAGAGACGCGCCTGTGCCCACGACTATTACTCAAGTTCACGCCTTTTTGGGTCTGGCCTCATACTACCGAAGGTTTATCGAGGGCTTCGCGGCTATTGAGGGTCCCCTCACGAATCTGCTGAAAAAGGATCAGCCGTTGATCTGGACGCCAGAGTGTGACCAGGCGTTTTCGAAACTCAAGGCAGCCCTTATTTCGGCCCCGGTCCTTATAAGACCGGATCCTGCGAAGCCTTTTGTCCTCATCACGGACTGGCAGCCGGAGACAATCTCAGCGATCTTGGCCCAGGTGGGACCCGACGGACTCGAATGAGTGGTGGAATACGCGTCTAAATCGGTGCCTGCTTGCAAGCGCAATTACGCCGCCCCGACAGGAGAATGCTATGCAGCTCTGTGGGGGATCAACCACTTTCGAGCATATTTGTATGGGCGGAAGTTCACACTGGTCACCGATCATGAGCCATTATTAGCCCTGAAGAAGTCTAAGGATTACTCGGGCATGATCGGGAGATGGGCAACAGTGCTACAAAGCATGGACTTTGACATTCGTCATCGGAAGCACGAGAGGCACGGGAATGCTGACGGGTTGACATGACTGCACCAACCCGAGAAGGTTCTCAAAAGTGAAGAAGTGATTTCATGGAACGAGCCGAAGCAGGAGAGCGGACCGCGATACGGACAAGTGAAAATTATGTCAAAGGAGTGAGTGACACGTAGCCTCACTCTGACCTCTGCAACCCTGATTACTCGCTCTCTCCTCCTCTCTCATAATGGCTACCCCACCTGTCTCCATGACCCCTTCTTCCCTTGCTGATTCCGGCCCTCTAGCCAGCTCGGCCTTCTTTGCCACCCTTCACGACAGATTCTGCTATTTTTGCACGTGTATCACACGGGTATATGGGATGAATTGCCATCCTTTTGAGACCGGATCCGTTGAGTGTGTAAACTGTGCCACGTGTGTCAATCGTGCACACGGTGCATGTGTTCGATATCGAACAAGTAGTAGGGAGTGGAAATGCCCTCTGTGTAGGACAGACAAACTGCCTACGGAGGTTCGATTTGAGGCTGCCCGTACGGGCGACCCTGAATATGACAAGAAATACCGACGAGCAGAGGTCTGGACGGATAAAATCCTATTGGCTAAGCTGGCTGGGTTACCATTGGATCATCTCACTAAGCACGACAGACGTTGGGCTACCGAGAGATCTCGGGATTACCGATGGATCAACGGTCACCTAAAAAAGCGTAAATCTGACGGATCGGGTTTGTGGTTGACGGTTCCTCACCCATTCCAGAGATATGATTGGACCCGATCTGCTCACGAAGAACAGGCCGCTCACTTCGCAATACGTGTCACGGAGGCAACTATAGATCAGAATCGATGGTTCTGGTCTAATATACGGGACGATGTAAGATACGTAGTCGCCAACTGTCTGGTCTGTGCCGCCGATCGTGCCCCAATACGGGGATCAAACACGATATTGGCGATAGAAGTACATCGCCCTTTCCAGCGAGTCAGTATGGACACGACAGATATCGACGTGCCACCTGGCCCGAACCGTTGCGAATATTCCATTCTTTTAGTTTTAATAGACCATTTTTCCAAATACATCGAAGTATACCCCTGCAAGACCCGTAAGGCCGCAGAGATAGCCACGTACATCGATCGGTTTCTCTATACTCACCTAGATACGGAAGAAATTCTAACCGACAATGAGTCCGAGTTCAAAGGTGAGGTAGAGGAATTACTCGCACGAAGAGGCATTACGCTTCGACACACGGCACCCCACGTTTCCCAGTCCAACGGGTTGGCCGAAAATGCCATTTGCATGATTAAGACTGCCCTCCGTAGAAATCTAGCGGCGCGTGACACGCGCCCCTGGCCCGAGGTCGTATACCAAATCGTCGGAATTCACCGGGCCACCCCTCATGAATCCACGGGGTTCACCCCCTTCCAGCTTCAAACCAATAGCCTCCCATGTGTCGATTATCGGGGCAACTCGGAAATTGCTGAAGCAGGGGGTAGAGACACGCGTGCCGTCCTTAAGACCAAGGCCAAAAGGTATGCCGATTTAATGGAACGGGTCGTTCCGAAGCTGGCCCGAAAAAAATAGAAAATGACTGATCTAGCCCATGAAAGAAAGTCCGTAGCTACGAGGCCCGAAATGGGAACGCCGGTCCCCAACATCAATATAAATTAGGGGACCTGGTACAGATATGTAAATGTGCACGCGACCGGAAAATCACTCCCAAGTTTTCTGGTTGTTTCCGCGTTGTCGAACTCGGACCCAACGGTGCCAACACGGTGCGCATCGCACCCGAGGCAAGCGCCAGCCATAGCTCTGTTCCCATCGTCCTCCATACCTCTTATATCCGTCCCCTCTCTCCCTCTGATCTCCCTCCATCTCCCTCATCTGCTGAAGAAGAGGGCGAAGACGATCTAGTTCCCGCCTTGCTCTCTCCTTCCTGCTCCCCTCTTTCATCTTCTTCCCCGTCCTCGCCATGAGTTTAATCATGGAGCGAGCTCTTAGCGATCATCTGCTACAGCCACGTGGCTACATCTCCGAGATCCGGAAAGTTCGTCATCCGCGGCTCAGTCCTGATCTGCGAAGAGTAGCACAATTTTTCTGCACCGAGGGAGTGTGTGCTGCAGCTGCGTTCCGATTCGCCGGGAGTCGGCAGGCAGTAATATTGGTGGAGGTGGTGGCAGTTCATCGACGAGCGGCTCTCGGGATGAGCCACATCACCACAGTCGCTGCCTTCAGCGGCGATATCAGCACGATCAGCCCACTGCGGCATACCGCGATCTTGACCTCCTTGCGAGAGTGGACGCAGAAGCTGTCAACTGAGTGGCATCACGGTCTCGTGCATCCAGGGTACAATCTAGTCCCGACATCCGGGACGGACTTCGACATCCGCACTTCTCCGCGCCAGCCGGCAGTCGCACTCCCCGCCCTCATCCCCTTCCAACGCCCCCAATGAACCGCGACGCTCCCCTCGCTCCCCTCTCCACCTTTGGTCTCCCCTCTCTTTTCCCCACCTTCTGGCAATCCGATCTCCATCCTCGCCTTTCTTTCTTACTCGAGCCTCTTGCTGTTCCGCTCCTTGATCCTGGGCATTGGCGGGTGTGGCGCGATACCTTTGTCGATCTATCTGCGTGCTTGGTCCGAGTGCAGGTGACGTGGACGCGGACCAGTGAGCACCCTGCGTGCATCGAGTACCTGGAGCTGTTGATCCTGTAGGCTTGGAGAACGGACGTGGAAGGTGATCTTCTAGGTTTTCTCTTCGGATCGGTGCGGCCGGTCCATCACCAGCCGATTACTCAAGAACTCATCATCCCGCTCGTGCAACTGGCTGACGATCTCTCCCTCAACATCGTTTCGCAAAGCGACGACAGTCCCGCTCCGCACGTCATCACAAGGGCATTAGCACCGTATCTTCAGTGGACTGCTTGCTTGGAGGAACCTGGGAGTGATGGCACTCTGCCATCGCGGCAGGAGTACTTGAAGCCGTATGGGATCATTGACCGCGCCTTCTATCCGAAGGAAGATCCTGAGGAGGCGCCTAAAGAGGAAGAAGAAGTCACTGAAGAAGAGGGCGACGCCGACGAGGAAACGTCGGAGGAGGGAAGTTATAGTGAGTACAGCGAAGGAGAGCAAAGTGAAGAGGACGAGGAAGTAGAAGAAGAAGACGAAGAAGAGGAAGCCGGATCGGAGTGGGAGGACTTGCCGAAAGAAGCGTCGCGCACAGGCACGGAAGCGGAAGAGCCCGAACCGGTACTAAGAAGGGAAGAGATCGCCGCCGGGAAAAAACAGCTGAAGATCGCCAGCGGGGTGAGCCTGTGCATCAACGACAACCCAACCAGGGATCCAGAGCCCCCCGAGCCCGAAGATGGCGGATCAGCAACCGCGGCTCCGAGCGCATCGCGACAGAGACGGAGCCGATCCCCCCTCCCCCTCCACCCCAACCCGTCCCCTAGTTCGTCCACGTATCGATGCAGGGAATCGGCCTTCGTCCCCGGTCATTATCCCGCCGTCCCCTTGATTACCTTACCTTCTCCCAGATTTCTACCCCCGTCACCTTCCCTCGCAATCCTTTTCCTCCCAATACTTTCGAGCACTTTTACTCCACCCGTCCCGCCGTCACCGTCCATCCCCACCCTTGAAGTTCCCTCCAATCCACCAACCCCATGTTCTATCTACACGTCCTCCTATTCAGTGCCGCGTGTCAACGGAGTAACACAGTAGAAGTCTATTGCGTAATCACAGGAACCATCCCTACGTGTCGCCATCACGAGCAGTTTCGCGCGGCACTCTTCCGCACTTTCTCCACCTTTTACCCTGACTACCTCGCCTCCCTCCCCCAAAGCGGCGATCGGTTTCCCCGCTTTCACCGGATCATCCGCTATGAAGAGCTCCAGATCACGGAGGGAGGGATGAACCGATACTTACCCCCACTTCCCCCCAACCCTCCCCGTCGACACCCCCCCATGTATAATGTCTACTTCCCCATTCCCACACGGCGTTAAGTGCCACGTGTCCTCCGAGCGGTACGAATCAGCAGTTTCGCGAAGATCACGCCATTGACGATGACATCAACTTATGCTCTGATTCGATCGACTGCGCTGGACTGGGGGTGCAGAGCACACAGAGATCTGATGGACCATGATGGTGCCACCTGGACGATCTCCGAAGTTCGAAAGACAGGGGGTTGCATAAGACAGGGTTGCAGAGAGCGGGATCCGAAACCGCACGAGCCAGCATGCTTCACGAAGATCTTGCCACGGATGTTGTCGCCAGCTCATCATGCTGATCCAAGCTTCTACTTCGTCTTGCTTCTTCGTTCCTTGTACTTCTTCCTGCTTCTTCGTCCCCTCATATTCCCTTTGTTCGAGTTTTCATGCAATCAGGAGATCGCATAATTTTGGAACCCCCTGCTCGTCACATATGTGACGAACCACTTCCCGACCCCGTGCTATCTTTCGTACCCCCTTGACCCAATACCCCTTTGTGTATCATACGGACCCCACAGAACCCTCGTCGCTTTTCTTGATTTTGCGCGCCTTGTTTGGGCCCCCATTTTTCGGAAGTTCTATTGATTCTTGGAATTCTGCTTGTTGTAATTCGGGAAATGCACGGGAAATTTCGCGCGCCTTAGCGAGCGCACTGGGAATCGGGTTCGACAGTTAGGAACTACGGAATAAGCGGAGCCCGACGTATCTTTTTCCTTGCATGAATGTTCTCGGTCACATCGGAGAAAACTCTAGGAATTTTGTGAGAATATGGATAGGCATAAAACTTTCTTTTCCCACGTCGACTTTCGCGCGCGGATATGTTGATTTCAATTTTTGAATTGGTGTAGGACATAGGCAAGCTGTAACTGTTTTGGTGCCCTTTTCTCTTGTTATCGGCACCGCGCATGCGAGCTTCCTCCTTATTTCCCACGCCCTTCTTCCCCCGCGCTCTCTTCTCTCTCCCTTCCCCCCCCCCTTCTCTTCTTCTCCTATCGCAACTGTTTTTTTTTCCTCTCTCTCTCTCTCTCTCTCTCTCTCTCTCTCTCTCTCTCT
>BFEA01000146.1:1495135-1505231 GCA_003427395.1 Chara braunii | reverse complement strand
AAAAAAAAGAAGTAATATTGCGCATGCAAAATACAATACAACTACATTCTTATTTCATAAAAATCTTGATAGGGCATTGAAGGGTTCAAAGGGGGTAAGATAGGGAATAAAGGGGTTTAGAGGGGGGATGCTTAATTCATTCTATAATTTTTTATCTAAATATTATTTTCTTCTTCTATTTTATTTTTTATCTTTATATCTGTTGAGATATCAAAGATGACCTCAAGCCAAACGTTGTTCATATTATTCATATGAACAACATACTTTTTTTCCAAATTTTTTTGAAGTTTGTTTTTTTTGGGATTTTTTTTTTTTTTTTGCGCAGGGCCGGATTTTCCATATCCGGAATTAATCCGAAAAATTCATCCGAATTGAAAATTCCGGATAAAATTGGTCTGCCGGATATCCGAATTTTCTACCTAGGAAAATACCATAAGAACAAATAAAATGAAAATACAAAAATAATAACAATGGTAACATAACATTTATTTTTCCTTTTGGCTTAACAGAGATATATTGTGTTGAGGGGTGGCGTACTCCCGCTAAAGGAATAATATCCGAAATCTTGAGCCCAACTCTAAGACTGAGCCTCACAATATCTCCATTGGATTTCAATGCTGAGACACTACCAGTTTTCTGTCAACAGAGCCGAACGAACCCATCTCACATGCTCCAGGTTGCTTAGACCCCGACCATCGAGACGAGGTGGTCCCGCCCAACACAAGGTTAGGTAACCACTTTGTACCTTATGGCGAACAACAACCGCCTTCCCCATAGACATCGTCTTAACAAGGCCTCAAATATCTTCCTCCCCTTCGATGATAGCGTAGTCACCTCTCCTCTTCAGAAAATGTGACAGCACGTCACTACGGACCAGGAACATTGTTCCGACGTGAGTCCCACTACCACCTACGGGACTTTACTATACCTTCTTTAAGCTGCTCGAAAAAGTATTAATCAACGTTGCAATCTTTCAAAGGACAAATTCTGCATGTTGACCTCCCTTGAGAGAATTTCTTTTCTTAAAAGGTGGGTCATTGCATTCACCTTCAGCCCCATGCTGAACGCGAATTTTATACACTTTTTCTACTTTTTTTTAAGAAAGCAATTCGTACACATATACAGACAGACACAAAAACAGTCATCAAGCAATCGATAAATATATACATCCAAAATAAATTTTAACCTCACTCAACAAAAAACAAGACGTACAATGTTACACCATTTGAAACATATATCATTCATTTCCCACATACATTCATTCATACCCAGTCATACACATCTACCATAACGGGGAATAAAAAGTTATATCATTCTTTGTATAATACTATAATTCAATAAGTTGGATAACCCTCTAGTGGATACTCTCATACTTTGCTCATATTAAGCAAAGTATTAAAGTAGATATTTATTTAAGCAGATAGTCTCTTGATACAATTTTCAATGTTTAACCAATGGACAAGGTACGAGTCTATTCACATATATTTCAAGAATCAAATAAATACAGTCGGATTATTTATGCAATGACTTCTAAAGTTAATTCATTATCATACTCTATCATGTACAACTTCAAACAAATACATATTTTTCAAGTAGATGACATGATATTACACTCTCTATACTATTCGTCCCTAAGGATTAATCAGACACTAAGTGAGTGATGAAATAACTAATTGATATTCAAATGTTAAATATTATTATAATAAACAACCCCACAAATCAAACTCTATACCATATTGCCCTAACGTTATAAATTTATTTCTATTTACTAGTCAGCATCTAACTATTGAGAGAACTAAACATAGCATTGTCCGCCTTTGCTCTGCTCATATCTTTTCACATTATGATTATAATCGATTTTTTAGGGTTTCATTACCATACATATCTCAAGTTTTCGAAATTCATACTAAAGATCGAGCTTCTTTGTACCCCAATAAATCTGATATACGTTAATTCACTCTCACCTAAACGTACCTATCAAGTAGATGACTTCGCTACAGTATAATGCTGGCAGCGAGACAACTTTATATATTATCTTAGCTTCATTATATATCATCAGACTTTCAAAGAGGGTAGTTATTTTAAGTAGATAGTCCTAAACTCATACGTCGCATGACATAACCTCCCGAGTCAGACTAGTATCGAGAAAACGAGTTTATCATGAAGACCTATATAAGATAGCTTTAAAAATTGGGTGGTCGATTTTGATTATGCAAACAATAATTAACAGGGTTAGTTTAATTTAAAGTCTTTTAGTCAAAAGTATGACGTATGACCTCGCAAACATAAGTGGTCTTCAAGTAGGTAGCCTAACAACTATATACTTTTCAAGGTTTAAGAGGTTTATTTTACATGCATCTTCCAACTCGAAGAGGGAACTAACAGTCCACATCGTTTTTTTTTGCCTATTTCAGCGAAACTCTTTCTAGTCTTTCAAAAAAGGTACTATAACGACGAGATATAGAGGATATATAATCTTGCATTAATCTCCATGATATGAAAAACCATTACTAAGTCACTCTGACTTACCCTCTTTCTAGACTCTGTGGCAATGACCTGGATTATGGGTAAACCTCATTTGAACAAGTGTTCCAGTCTAGTTAACTCAGGACAGGACAAGCAACACTTGAATCCACTATGATTGTCTTTCAGACAATTCCCATATATGGTGGGTAAGAGATAACCCTGCCTAAAGAGTTATAATGTAAAAAGAAAAATGCAGACCCAACATATAGCAAAAGATTCACTCGTACGACTTATAAATTGAAGGGCGGATTATGTACCCACGATGGTGGTGGAAACGCAGGGATAAACAGTTGAAGAAAGTCGGTTAAGTATCAAGAATGAGGTAGGATGAAGATAGAAGGAGGGGAACCTATCGTCGGATGAGCATATGAAAGTGACTCAAGGCAAGGTAAGGAGCAGTATTGTATTCTTTACAAAAAATACTAAGTTACTTTACCAAGGGAGGTCATATGCTTGGGTTAGTGATTCTGATAATTGTACAATCCCATACCATCTCTTTCTCTCCCTTCTCTTATTTATCTCCTTCAATCTTTCTCTTCCTTTTACTAAGTCAATATTCTTTCTGAATCGGTCCCTTACTTGTGTTCCTTGGACGGCATAACGACCGAACCTTTATGTGTAGGTAAAGTAACACTTGCAAGCTTATTAGCTAAGAAAAACTAATAAGTAAGAGGTATAATGGTGCAATACACTGCATTAATTAACACAGTATGCCTATGTAGTTAAGGAAATTATGATGCGAGCAATGCTAGGCGGAAACTGTATCGAGATGAAATAGTAACGAGAATGACCAGGCTTATCGAGCATGAAATAAATCGAGCATGAGTATAAGTAAAACTAGATTGAGTTGACTATTTCCCTCTCTATTCTTTATGACTTAAAGGTCTTTCGCTGAGTAGCTAACCATGAAAATTTGTTTACTTGCTCAGGAGAACACTTTGCTTTAACGACAGTTAAAGTATCCTGGTCCGTCCGCGGTCTGCATCAAACTAAGGCAAGAGAAGATATGAAGCGCCCACAAAAAGTCGACACGACGATCTAATGTTCCAATTTATTCTTATAATCTCAACTTATAGAAACCATTATAACGCTATAACTATCACAATAGCTCCAAAGTGCATTGAGGATAGACTAGGATAGAGTGAGCAGGAGATTAAGTGTCACCCTACTTATAAACAATCACTGTCATCCTATATTAAACAATAGATAAAAAATATGTCAAGATAATAAATCAAACAAATGACGAAACTCGGATCAAGGCAAGAGATAACGCCATAGATGACAGGAAAAACTTGCACATGGGCGGTTAAAAAGCATATGAATGTAATATTACCAAACTCGTCCTCCATTAGGAATGACAATGTTGTCTATTGTCTAGCGAGAATATATAACTTGAATAATAACTTACCGCTCACGAGGAAGTTCAATCGAGGATTTAAACAAAGGTGGATATAGATGTAGATGCAGAAATCGCATTATGTGTTTGAACAAAATGACTTAATATGCATAGAGGAATACGGACCATCTCGTATTTGAGACATTCTAATTTCATGTTTTCGATAACTATCATGTCATCCTTTCCTTCAAGTTCCCACTTTTCATCCTTGCATTCCCAACTTCACTTCTTACTACTAACCCGCCTGCCACTAGCAGATCACATTTTGTCATAAGGCATAAGAGCGTAAAAATAAACATATGACTGAGTGTTTTTTATTTCATAGGAAAAAAAGTTTAAGGAGAAAATAGTTAAGTTACTCGTAGCTATCCCTTCTAATGAACCAAGAGCGAAAAAATTATTCACTAGGACTCATGAGCTTTATAGTGTAATGCTACCTTGTTGCTCCTACTATCGACACAAACCAAAGATGTAGAGGATTTTGTACTCTGTAAGGTAGTAAGCAATGCATTGAATAAATAGTTCAATTGGACGAGGATTGAAGGTTCGTAATAACCCTACAAGGCTATAACTTAAACCTAACTATAGAGATATAGACAAAGAAAGCAGTGTGAAAATAAGGTTGACTATGTTAGTATACACTTGCTAAAATTAAATGGAATAGTTAGTTACACATCTGACTTAAGTTAGTGTATATTAGCTAATAATAAATATAATAGTTAGTCACGCATTTATCTCCCATTGTCCCTTGAGAATTTAAGAGAGTCAATAAAGTCACTAACCTCCCAACGACCTAAGTCGACGGACGTTGTTACACATACAAATGTTCTAAGTATGTAAACTGAAGGAAGAATCTAGCACACATAGACGCATCCCTCAATTCGTGCACTAACAACTTCTAACTACCATCTACAACCATCTTATTTACTAGCTTGTCGTTTTGGACATAGACTTCTAATCATCCTATAACCTAGCTCTATCTTGAAGGACGTTGGAAGGTAGCTGAAGTCCCGAGCAATGTGATATCCGTTCGCATTGCCTGCGTGACTTCATGACGTTGGCGTGAATACCCTTACAAGGGTATCCGCCCTGGTTTTTGCAAGCGACAAAAAGTAAGTTTGGTTTAAAGTTTAAGTATACAGCGTGAGGCGCGACTGTGTCTGTAGTTTGCGTTGGCTAGACGGTTGACTAGAGCAGAGAGTGTGTGGGTGTGCAGAATAAAGACGCGCGTGATCTCTCTTCTTATTGATGACTTTGAGGTCAACGTTAGTTGTCGGCCAATATTTTTTATTTTTCTGATTAAACTAGGATTAAAAATATTTTCTCTCTGGATTGGTGCGCTTGCCTGTGACTTGTGCATACGTGTGGAGGACAACGTCGACTACAACGTGATTTTAAAAACGTTTCGGTAGATCTCCGTGTTGCGCGATATCTGCCTATTTAGGTGTCCATCAAAGGTAGACCCTGCCTTGGGCCTAACCCTATTTGGTTAGAGCGTCAGACTTCCATTAAAGAGATCTATGGATCCCTATTTGGTTACAGCGTCGGACTTCCATTAAAGAGATCTATGGATCGAGACCGAGCGGCGACGACGCAGACGACAAAACGGTACTAGCGCTCTTTTTTTCCTCATTTGTCATATTCCGACGATTAAGAATTTCTAAGTATTTTTACATATTTATCGTTTTATTATTTTTATGCTCCGGCGTCCCTTGGACTTGGACGCGACGTCGGATTTAGTGGCCGCCACGACAATCGTGAACCTTGAGTACACACCTCTTTTAGCAGGCTGTTTGAATTTCCGCGTATTCGGGATGTTGGTAAAATTTCTCTATCCTGCTCATCTCGAAACACGGGCCGAGGAGTCCAATGTGCATGCGAGTCGGTGGGTGGTTAGCCCACGGAGAGGAAGAAACCCGAATGGCGGGGGTCGCTACAAGCGCGGCGCCAGCCGGCCGTGATGTGCCGTGAGAGTTTGAGTGTGGGTATGCCATCAGGGCCCGTAAGATAGTGGGTCGTGCCCGGGCGCAGTAGCTTGAAAACGGTCCGGGGTGCTGTTGAGGGACTGCGTTGGCGCCGCGGCAAGCTGCTGATCGTTGCGAACCCCTCCTCCACTTCGGTTTTCAAAGTTCTCATATAAATATTTGTTACTATCTCGGTGATTTGCATCAGGGCCTGTTTCGTCTAGAACCTTCCTATGAGCCTGCAGCAGGCCCATGGCCCGGACTCCGGGACGTTTTTGTGTGTGGGTCGCCCGTTGGGGACTCGAAAAGTGGTCAGCGCTGCTTGAGCAAAGTGAGCAAAGGGCAGGCTCCCTGTAGAGGTGCACAATGATAGTTGTCGGACAGTTCGCTCGACGGACTTGGGCATAGGGGCGAAAGACTAACCGAACCGCCCTGTAGCTGGTCCGTCCGGGAATTTTCCCTCAAAGTTGGTCGGAGCAGTGAGGGAGGCGCTGCGCTAAGGCGCTAGCAGACCGATAGTGAGAGGAGCGAGGGGCGATGAGCGCAAGGGAGAGGACGGAGAGTCGCGAGCGGGGAGATGCGTTATTGGGGGAGAGAAGACTAGGAAAGGAAAACTGAATGTGGGCGTGATTTCTCGCTAGAGGCATTAAGAGACGAAGAGAAAGGACTGAGTGATGGAGGAGCGGGCATGGCGGAGAGGAAAAACGCTTACCTCACCCGATTCTTCATAGAATTAGGCAGGGAAAAGTGCTAAATGGGGGATTCTGGGGTGGGCAACCCCGAATATGTTATTAGACTAGTGGGAAAGTTAGTATGATTAGAGCCAGATAGGAAAACGGGTGCGCGGTGGTGTCAATATCATGGATATGACGAAGGGAAGGAAGATGATTGCGCGCCCGTTGCTTAACAGAAACAGGTGAAAAGAGAGTCGTTCCTAGTGTTTTCGGGATTGGTGACCTCGATTTCGGAGTTAGAATTGGGAGAAGACTAGAAAAAGGGAAGTTAGTAAGGGAAAAGTGGTGCACGGATATGGAGAGGTGATGGGAGTAGAAATCGAGATTTCGCTCGATTCCTTATGAAATCGGGCGAATTTGAGTGTTAGCTAGGCGTTTTGAGGAACAACAAATCCGATGGTAGATTCAGATTAAAGAGTTAGTAGTTAGATTCAGGGTTGTGAGGCTGCGAGCTGCGCTTGAGGGAAGAGAGACAAAACCAGAATGAATCTTCCCGCGTTTTAGCTGAAAATTCATTTCGATTTTGCTTATCTTAACGACGAAAATGGCGGCACCCACTGGCAATTCTTGCATGCATGGCCGGCAACAGGCAGGTTACGTGATGAGATAGAGGCGTGTGTACAAGCAGTGATGATAATGAGGAGAGGGGTAAGATAACACGTACCTGATCGACAAGGAGGCGACTGCGGGATGAACGAAAAGTTGGGCTACGATGCCAAACTGAGCGTTGTTCCGTGCTGATCGAGTTCGTCGCCTTGGGCATCGCACGTGAAATTTGCCCGCATATGTCGTTACGCTGAGGGCCGCTCATATGACTTACAACTTGATTGTTGAACTCTATGTGCCTATGATTGGATGCAATCATGATTCGTTTGAAAGTAAGAAACAAGAAAACGTGGAGGTGCCGAGGAAGAAGGTCTGAACGAAGAAAAAGAGGGGGGGGGGACATAGCGGCAGGCGACTCCTACAACATCTACACCTTTCCGTGCTCTATTAGAAGGTTCAGTTGCAAGTCGTACGTTTGGCGGAGTAGGTGTACGAGTGCTGTTTGCAGTCAATCGAATACACGGGTGAGGTTTGCAACCAATCGGATGAGCGAATGTGACGGGCCAAGACAATGTTGCCGAGACTGGCCTTTAGAGGGGGACTAAACCATGCATGTCTAAGGGGGACACTTTGTTCTAGGAGCTGGTGTGTTTGCAACTACTATGCTGCAACACAATGCACGAGGTTGCTGCTGCTCGCTGAGCACCGCATTTGTTGGTTCGTTGAGCAGTATTGAGCGTTGCTGCTAGCATACGACGATATACTTGCCTTACTACTCCTATGCTTTGCTGCAGTGCATGACTGTTGTATTTTGCTGTGTCTCGCATTGCGTATTACTGCTGGACACTGACGACGTGCTCTATATGAATGCAACGTTTCCAGGCTACGTTTCGACAGTTCACTTCAAGGGGAAGCATTGTCAACTTGGGGGGAAGGTTACTATTGCGAGTTGAGGGGTCGTCAGGGGATCGACAGTGGGTGGTTTGACTTCAGTTTAACCAAGCTGCTGCACAGTCTGGCTGCCATTGCGGGACCCTCAGATGACTAAAGATTACAAGGCTCTCTCTTGAGAGTTGAGTTATCCCACTCTTGTATCTCGAACATTTGAAACCCCTTATCTTTTGCCTTTCTTACTACTCTCAGTCTAATTCTGTTTAGAGAGGAAGGCGGGGATTGCAACTCGTAGGACGGTAGCAAGACTCTGTGGGGAGTCTACCCACCGACTGCGGGAGCTCTGCCAGAACTTGGGAGGAGTTCTGGAGGTAGGGAACTGAGAGGTAACTGTTGCTTTTCCTCTATAAACCCAGTTATAACCCCCAACTGTACTTCCTTCTACGATTTGAGTGAGTATACTGCCTGCATCCCTACTTTGACTTTTAGTTTGACTTTCAGGACACAAACCAGACTTAATAAATAAATGTTTGTGTAAAGTCAATTTCAATTTTGTTGTATTGACTGAAAGCAAATTGTGGAAACGGGTTGCATCGGGGGGAAAGATGGGAGGAAGGTGGTATTGTTTGCGTTTGACTGGGTCAACCAAAGGCTGGAAGAGTCTCCATAAGATTGGAGGGCCCAATGCCATGTTTATTTTCGATTGCCTGCAGGACCATATAGATTCCCATAAAATTGGGTAGCCTGGTTGCTTTGATTTGCGAGGGCTGTTTGTGATTGATTTTCAGGGACCAAGCATTTTTCCATAAGATTGGATGGCTTGATCGCCTTGTTCTATTTGGGTTTTCAAGTGTTTATTAATAGTTCTTGTTTGTTCTGTAGGAGGATCAAGTGAAGGACTAAGACAGGTTCCCATAAGATTTGGTGGTATGGTCTGGAGCCACGCAGATGCTGGAACCAAAGAAGTAAATTTGTTTATATTTTTATACTATTTTACTTATGAACATGGCTACGATCCAGACCACAGGACAGGGATCTGGACCTCCGTGGTCCGTGGTCGGGGTCCGGGTCCGGATCTTGGTCTGGATGTGAGGGCCCCAGCCCAACGCGCAATTTTTTTTTGGCCGGTCCAGGGCTTTTATTCAGGCCCTGGGCCGCCCAAAAAAATTCGCGTCCCATTTTCTTGCCGCCCTCGCCCACGAAACGGAACGGCCAGAAAGTGGACAAACGAGTTTTATTGTTTCTTTGTTTTTTTTCTTCTTGAACCGCGTTGGGGGGTTTTTCGCGGCCGCTATTGTCGTCGAGCGTTACTGCATGGAGAAGCGCCGTCGTCAACCGTCCGCATCTTGCAACTCTACCATCGCCTGGTGAACGCGTGGAGAAGCGCGCGCGGCATGTGGACGAGCGTCGGGGGCGTGAGCAGCTGTGTAGCGACCAGTGTGGAGCAGGGCGAGCAGCACGTGAAGCACGAATGTCTGTCTCTCTTTCTCACACACACACACACACACACACACACTCACACATACACACACTCTTCCTGATGTGTCGTGGTCGTCGTCCTCCTCCTCCTACACACACACTTTTCCTTGTGGTTGTCGTCCTCCTCTTCCTCCTACACACACACACACACGTGGTTCCTCCTCCTCCTCCTCCTCCAATTCCTCCTCCTCCACCACCACCTCCTCCTTGACCTCCTCCTCCTCCACCTTGTCCCCCCACTCGTCAACTGCGCCCTATTTTCCCGCCGCCATCGTCGTCCTCCTCCCCTTCTCCCCGTCGTCGTGCTCCTCCCCTCCTCCCCGTCGTTGTCCTCCTCCCCTCCTTCCCATCGTCGTCCTCCTCCCCTCCTTCCCGTCGTCGTCCTCCTCCCCTCCTCCTTGTCCCCTCCTCCCCGTTGTCGTCCTCCTCCCCTCCTCCCCGTCGTCCTTTTTCGTCTCCGTCTACTCCTCGTCCTCCGCCTCCTTGTCCACTCCACTCTCCTTTGTCATTCTCCCCCTCCTCTCCTTCTTTGCCACCACGTCTACTCCCCCTCCTCCTCC
>BFEA01000146.1:1451425-1464064 GCA_003427395.1 Chara braunii | reverse complement strand
AGAGAGAGAGAGAGAGAGAGAGAGAGAGAGAGAGAGAGAGAGAGAGAGAGAGAGARAGAGARAGAGAGRGARARARAGAGAGAGAGAGAGAGTAGTCAAACGGGCTTGGGAAGACCACTGAGAAAAGAAGATCTATGGAACTAAACTCTCGAGKGAACCAGTAGCGAAAAACACCTGGTCATGATCATCCATCAGGAATGTGAAGACGATTGGACGRACACAAGCACWAGAGTTTAGGTGACTTCGATGYTGTTGATAGCCATATCAGTTTCCTAGTGCTCATTGGCAGATCAAGCACTGACTGCTTATTGGCAGAATCAGGCTTTGGCTGCTCATCGGCARGTCAAACAGTCATTCCTCATGGGCAGATCAAGCACGGGTTGSTTASTGGCAGATTAAGCATTGGCTGCTCATCGGCGGGTCAAACAGTCATTCCTCATGGGCAGATCAAGCACGGGTTGCTTACTGGCAGATTAACCATTGGCTGCTCATCGGCAGGTCAAACAGTCACTCCTCATTGACAGATCAAGCACGGGCTGCTTATTGGCAGATCAGGATTTGGCTGCTCATCAGTAGATCAAACACTCACTCCTCGTTGACAGATCAAGCACGGGGTGCTGATTGGCAGATCAAGCATTTGCTGCTCATCAGCGGATCAAACACTCATTCCTCATTAACCGACCAGTTATGTGTCGCTCATTGGCCGATGAGGCACTGACTGCTCATTAGCAGAACATGCACTGGCTGATTATTGCCGATCAGGCACTAGCTGTTCATCAGCAGGGTTACATCAAGGTAGACATATTGACCGTCGGGATCTTCGAACAACTGTTGACGCCTTACTATTTGGTTGCTTCAATGCGGCTGAATAGCGAAAGTGGTTTCTATTCTAGAGCTTGAATCGGATGGCATAGTGTCCTCGAACCACTTCTAGTGTTTACAGTACAGAGACACGGGAATATGAGGGAGTATAATTATTATTGTTATTATTACTTTATTATTTTTTTTTTTTATTATCATCATTATCGGTCCGATTGCAAAAGATCTCAGAGCTCAGTCTCCGAGTGGGAATTTGATAGGCAAGTTTGAATCCCACCCCCTGTCGATCGCTGAGGACCTCCGAAGCGGGCGCAGCGGGTGACAGGCGTTGTTGCCCTTGGCTTCAGCGAGCGGCAGGCGTCCACCTCCCCGAATTTCCTCACAACGGTCCGACCATCAACAAGGTTAATGTCAAGATGGACAGGATAGTGGAACGCCTGTGAGTTAACAAGGACCTGACAGTGGATCTGTGGGATGAGATCGAGTTGATGGTCATGCGCAGATGGAATGTCATGACCATCCCCCTCCATTGTGCAACCCTCCTAGATCCAGAGTACAGGTCGTCTGAGCCGCACAAGGATGCAGAGATCCAAGATGGATTCTACACTTGGGTGTACACATGGCTCAAAGGGGCGTCACATGAGATGTGCGACCAGGTGGAGTATGAAGTTGATTGTTGGGTTCAGAACATTGGCAAGTTCAGCTCGCAGGTGGCTATGGATGGAGCCCGTAAGCAGAACCCTGTGGCATGGTGGAAACACGGGTGCAATGAGCTACAACACTTGCAGCTCCATGTCATTCGACTGTTGGGGCAACGGTCGTCTGCTTCAGGCTGCGATTGCAGGTATGTTTTGTGGTTCGGACTTTGGTTTTGATTGACTGCGGTTACACACATATATATGGCTGAGGGGAGTCCCACTGTGATTGTGAGAAGTGATCGTCACATATTTATAACTCTTTATATATATGTACATACATATGCCTTGAGTGTTCGCGCGGCCTATTAGGACTGTGTGCAAGGGTTAAACGGATTATGCTTTGAGAAAAAGAAAGATCTGCTTTTATCCTTTGCTTTTAAAAGTTTTTATAGTTGGACGTGGTAGTCCGTGACAGCCATCAAAGTCAAACCCCTTGAGTTCACTCCAAACCCTGGATGACGGAGCTGGCCTCCAGGGCGGTAAGAGACGATTGTCGCCACAGATATGAACCTGTGTACCACCCACTCTCCGCAGGGTACAAAAAAGGGTGTGGGGATCAACCGCACTGAGCGGTTGTCCAGCGTTGAGAGATTGACCCCTCAAGGCGCGAGTCAACCGACACTTCAGTGTTGAACGCAACCTTTGAAGTTTGAGAGTATCGAGGTTCTCGTGATTATGGGTACCACATAGTACGCCATCATTGCGACTGCTTGCGTATTCATGCATTGCTAGTCGATATGGGAAGGCCCTGCGTCCGCGCAATTATATACTAAGTTTCGCTCACGTCGCCTACCCGATTTTCCGTGTCAGAAGGTTCTGGGATGGTTATAAAAGGGACTAGGAGTGTTGTTGTCTTTTTTTTTTTGTGTCGTTCCGTGTGTGTGAGTGTTGTGGTGTAACGCATGAGATGCGTCTTAGTCGATCGACGACGAGTCGCGCTTGGGACTTCAGCCCCCCAGTGCGCCTATTTGTGTGCAGATCCGATAGAGGTGTAAAACCGCGCGTACCTCCTATGCTACAGTGAACGAGAAACGCCATCGGCTAGTCCAACTCTGCGATCATTGCAACTGATTAGCTTTCGTACTATGGACTGGTAGCTCGGTGGGGATATGCCCACCGAAGCAAGGTGACAGCTCCCGCAGGTGGAGGTAAGTCGTTCCTCGCGTTGGCCCTATCCTGTCGTAGGGGCTCGCGAGAGGTATGGCTGACGCACTCGGCCGGAGCGGCTTGCGGAAGCTCCATGTATATCGCGACGAGGTAGACCAACTCCTGCGTGACGCGGCCGATAGGGTCCCGCACTACAAGGGACCGATGCGCTCGACACCGCAACCTTGTCCCATCCGAAAAGGTACAACAGTCCGACCCGAAGCATGCCCAAAACCTCAAATCGGCCCTTCCCAAATCCGCACCGCATATTTTGCGGATTTGGGGTCGCAGTGTGATTATGCCGTGATTATGGATTACTCACCTTTTCCCAAAAATAAAATAAAATAAAACAAAATCGTCATTGAAGTGCCCGGCTTGAGTCTCTATTTCAACAAATCAGGAGTGTACCAACTGAGCCAGTCCCGTTGGTTACAGAGAACATTAGCATGACCCCTTGCGCACGGATGTTGTCCTTTGTCAGGTAGTTGTCCGTAGGACAACATAACGCCCTCTATTTCTTCCCTTTCCCCTTTGTATCGCAAAACAATAGCCATTTTAGAAAGCCGGCACGGAAAAAAAAGGAAGCCGTCACGAAACTTCGTTGGTGCTCGTTCCAGCTTTTTTTTTTTGTTTTTTGTGCCGTCTTTTCTTTTCTTTCTCTCACGTTTTGAGTTGTAGTATTATTAGCCGTGACAGGTGCACACATGAAGCTGTTCGGAATTTCTTCTCGTACTCACTTCACGGATCTTTTCATAGCAATCTTTGATCTAATGACATCATGTGTCTTGTCTTGCCCTCAAAAAAAAGAAAAAAAAGTTGTTGGAAAAAAGAAACAGGGGGGAATCTGAATCCCCCAGGGCCAAGTCCCACTAGCAGAGTTGAGCTACCTCAACGGTGAGCATTCAATCACATGTGACAGGGCACAACCTCGAAGATGCTAGATGTCCCTGCAAATCCAGCGGTGGATTCAAGGAAAGAAATTTTAATTTCCTTTTCTTGTTTTTTTTTTATTATTATTATTGGAGACCAGAGTAAACTGCCTTTTTCTCAAATAGAACGCCCCCTACCCGAGCACCCTTCCGTTGAGCTAGCTCTCATTTTTTTCTCTTGGTAGCCAGCTCAATGACGATTTCTCACGGAAGGACAACTTTTATTTACATAATGAGCCTGGCTTCTGACATATCATAGTACCGTACGGTCCGAGGCCCGATTCTGCAAACGGAGCAACGAGGCGGTCGTCCAGCCAACAAGTAGTACTTTCACACGAGTTGTTGAATTCGGCCGCCTTTAGTGGATAGGTGCATTCAAAAGGAAGTTCTTTTCCTCACACTGTCCTGTTTTTCTGATTGTGACCCTCCATGACGTGAATTCGGGCACTGGCCGTGAGGAGAAAGGCAAAAAAATGAAATAGGAAAAAATGATAAAAAAAGAATGTCCAGACATTAAAAAAAAGCTTTTTTCATTTCTAACTTGAATGAATTAAAAAATGTTTGAAAAGATGTCACACTGTTGAGCTAGCTCAACTCAATGGTGCAAGTGGGACTTCGAGGGAACGGGCCTCTCACCACTACTCTTGAAATGTGCAAAACGAGAGTGAATCATCCATTAGAACATGGAAAGATACCACCATGGATTTTGTCTATTGCGCATGTCCAGTGGAGTGCTGCCGAAGGAGACTTAAGGCGTCTCTGGACATGCACAAAAGACAAAAATCATGGCGGTGTATCTTCCCATGTTGTACCGGAAGATTCACTCTCGTTTTGCACACTTCGTGAGTAGTGGAGCGAGGCCAGGCCCGCCACACAGGCTGTCGAAAACCAGGTTTTCATCAATTTTGCATTGCCACACAGGCTTTTGAAAAAACTGCAGCTCAAACAAATTTCGACAGGTGTCAGACTGGTACTTTTGACAGCCGCCCTCCAACAGTCGTTACGTCCAGGCGAGCCTCTTAGGGGCTTGCCACACACGATTTTTAATAGTTTCTCTCGGCCACACAGCCTGTCGAATTCGCAAGTTGTCAGAGAATGGGCCTTGCTCCACTACTGTCCACTGTACGAAAATGGACAGTGGGACGACGCTCCACTTACTGCCCATTATCGGTGTGCAAAAAGGCTTGGACATTTGTCACAAATACCGTGGAAAATTGACTGTCCAGTTTTGTATAGGTCCCATCGTGCACAGGTAGTTTCGTCGACGGTCCTCGTAGGAACCCACGGACCCTCCACCTTTTCGGGCAGCGAGCGCGAAGTCTGGGCGTACAAAATGATGTCGAGGCTGTGTCTTATAGTGCTGCGCCCGTGTCTCGTAGGGAACTCACAAATTCGGGTGTTGTATAGTGTACAGTGAGTGGAGCTATGCTGCGTTTCCACGGTTTTTGTACGCTGCCATAGCTGTCCGCGAACTGTCCACAATTTTGTACAGTGGACAGTAGCGGAGCGAGGCCCAATGCTTCTCGACACCTCCTTCCGAAAGTTGTTGAATCAATCCCCAGCCTCCTGCTACTCCGATGCTTTCTTTCTTTTATTTATTTATTTATTATTTTTTATTTTAAAGCCCAGGGTGTTGTAGAGGCCGGTTACTAGGCACACATTGATCCCCTGGAGCGGTCAGCCATGGTCGTCCTAAGGGAAAACAGTCCTCCGTTGCGCCATCAACTTCTCTTCGAAATTTGGTGAGTGGGGGTGACATCAGGGTGGACTGCTGCTTGTCGTACCCTCAGGCGCGTTCGTCTTTTTCCCTCTTACATTCACAAGTGCGCCCATTCTACAGTGCTGTGTGGCTGAAGGGGGGTAAATTGTCGAAGGGAGGCTGTCAAATTTATTATGACATCCCTGTTTTTTTTTTGCCTTTCGACAGTGGTGTTGCAAGCCCCTTACATCTTCCAAAACGTGAGAGGAAACGAAGGAAGGCGGAAGAAGGCAGGATTTTTTTTTTTTGGTTCTCAATGCACAGGGGCCATTATGCAGAGGGACCTTGACATTGTTTTTTTTTTTTTGTCTTCTCCTCACTGGGGGACAGCTATATATATTTTTTCTCTCACCTATATATATTTTTTCTCTCACCTCACAGTTTTTAACTGACGTTCTCCATGTCATGGAACATATCTCCTTCTTTTTTTTTCTTTTTTTTTTGGAGAATCATACCAACTCTTGTATTGCCCAAAATCAAAGCAACTGGGGCCGGGAGACCCCACTGTGACGAACCGATTTCCGCACCGCGCGATTTTTTGCGCGGTAGCGACGAGGGGTCCTAAGCCGGGAAGGATGGGACAATTATGGGAGATTGGGATGGATGGGAAATTGCATCGGTGTCCTCGCTTCTTCGTCTTTTTGCGTCGGTTCCTTTCAGATGGCTGGTTCAGGCCCGGGTGGGCCCCAGGACGATCGATTGGTTGATTGGCTGCATGATCGGATCGATGCGTGGAGAGCGGCTACGTCCCCCACACGGCGATCTGGCCATGCAAACGTAGGCAATCCCTCCCCCTTCTCTCCTCCTAAGTCCTTGTAATTCCGTGTTCTTCGCGCATGCATGCACGCTATAAATTTCGGTTGCGCGATTAGTTAGCTCTCTTAACCTGCTGTTGGAAGCTCGGGGTAGCGCGATCAGTGAGGGTCGGCTCACGAGCGAAGTAAGAGGTGAGTTGAAGTGGGAGTCGGGCGACCCGATGAGCTGGTGCCAAACGCGCGGGGTTGACGCGGGCCACGACGGACTGTGGGCACGGACGAACCTGACGGGTGCGGAAGGACTAAGCGGGGTGACAACTTCGTGGGTTGGTGCGTGACGACGAACTGTCCGCATCGGAGAGAGAGAGAGAGAAAGAGGGAGTTGAGGTTGATGGACGCGGATTTGTTGTTTCTTTTGTCTTTCCTCCCTCTTTGCTTTTGTATATAAGTTTTGATCTCAGATCCGGGCGATTCGCCCGTTTTTGTTTTTGGAATCTCGACTTGGTTTTGACCCACACTTGGTTTTGCAATCTCGGATATTTTGTGTTGTGCTGATGAATGAATGAATGGATGAATGAATGCTATGTCTGTTTGTTTTTCCTTATGCCTGATCTTTGCCTTTGCTTGTCATTTTGATACACTCATGATCATAATAGGAAAGTTCGCGTAATCCTCACTATTGCTGTTGTTAGCACCTTGCATATTCCGAAATGATTGCGTACGGATCGCGGAGTGATTAGATGATTGGGTAGCTGTTTGATAAGCGAATACCTTGCGGGGAAGCGTGTAAGCGCGATCTGATCTGCGCACTTACATGTGTCCACGCGCATCGATTCGTAACCACCCACGCATGAAAGGTCTAACGACTGCGGGAATACTGAATGACGGGATGTGATCAGTGGCCATTTTGCATGCAGTGGCGCGATCACCCTGGGTGAACACGTGTAAACGCGATCCAAATTGCGCAGTCTACCCATACTCACCCGCGGTAATCCGCAACAATTCGAGTATTAGGATAAGCACGGGCGAACACGCTCTTAGGAATTCCACAGCTCCACGATGATAAAATGACTCGCTCTAGAGACTCAGATTCGTCGTGGGACCCGGAGTACTTCACCCCTTGGATAGAAGAGTGCCTCCGACAGAGGTTCCCCTACTTAACCGAGAATCGACTGTGTCCTAGGGAATTCCATTGTGCCACAACCAGCGATCCACGGTGCCCTGATTTCCTCACTTTGGACCACACGCACTACTTTATTTCCCCCGGTTTCGTCGTTATCTTCACTAACTTCCCTCCCTTCCGTCTTCACCTCCCGTATCATAAACTCACGGTCGTCCCGTGGAACGCCATAGCCCCATACTGGCCCCTCACACCCTGCGGAAATTGCCGGCGACGCAGCAATCAGAGAACCCCGGTACCCCGAGGGCCTAACCCGAACGTACGACGACCAACGCCACGTGGCGACATCCGATGGCCTGACTCGTCAGAATCACACCCACCCCGGATGGACCTTTCGTCGAACCGCCGCTATCAAAACAGACGGTTCGGACGACCCTGACTGATCCGCGCATGCCATCGGCCTTATGACCGGAAGCGGTCCGTCCTCTCAACCAAATTACACTCGTGCCCCCGAAAAACTCTGCCACAGGAGATCTCAGTTCTGACCTGGGACTCCAACCCCACTTTCCCAAAAAATCCTTGGCACACCCTTTTCGCACTTCCAGGCCCACATCCTACTCTGATCAGGAAGTCGCGCTGGGCGTGACATTGGTATCGGAGCCCGGCACGTGGCCGGGTTATAAGACTAACAGCACAATAATCAAGCGATCTGGCTAAGCGAGGGTGACCTCGACTACAGAGCGTGCATAAACGCGACCCTGTCGTCACTAGAAGCAGGTCGGCTAATCGACGGGCCGTCAACATGAATGCTAATCAGCAGAACCCCCTACAGAACCCGAATCCCAAGCAAAATCCTAATCAACCCGTACCACGTGCACAAACTCCTATGACGCCACCAGATCTCTATTTGTTCGATCCTGCGCATCATCTTGCTGGAGCATGGTTAGCCACGCTCCGTGCGCAACATTATGATGACAACAAAGCTCAGGTGAAAATCCCCGCTCGGTTAGGAGGGGACGCCCATCATTGGTTCAATACTTATGTATGGGTGGATCTTCCGACCTTCGAACGAGATTTCCTGAATCGATTTGATTACATCCATCCGGAACAAGCGCTCTTTATGATTAAAGATCGAGTTCAAAAACCTCTTGAATCTTTTACGGAATACCGAAACCGGTTTTACCGAATGTTCGTGAAAACGGAGCGAGGTGAGCAAGTAGGAAGAGATTTGTTCATCGATGGACTTCGTAGCCGAACGATAAGGGCGAAACTGCGAAAATAGTTCTCCCCTTCCAATCATACGCTGCAACAGATTATGGCGGCTGCGAAAGAAATGGAACGAAAGTTCGCGGCGAGTTTCCTGGAAGGAGAAGACTATTCTAAGGAAGGAGACTCGTCCGAACTTGCGAGGGCCAAGGCTGAGTTGGCCGCGTTGCAAAACAAATTCGAAAACATGGGGTTTGTGTCAGGTCGAGTTACCTATCTGAAGCAGATATCCCCTAAACGACCAACGTCGAGCGTGATTACGGGTATGCCCGCCCCTGTGATGCCAGCACCTGTAATGACGGCGCCCCCGCCACCGATCGAGAACCCCGTACGGTCGAATGAATCAATCGCCATTTTGGAGCTAACCAAAACACTAATTAGCCTAATCCAAGAAAGCAAAAAGGAACAGCGGGAGCATAATACTCGGTTGGAAGCTATGATGAGAAACATGCAACCCATCGCAGTATGTGCCGCCCCAATCCAACAAGGACTGGCCCCGACACCTGTTCTCGAAGGAGGCACAGACAATCTGAACGTCTATCATGCATGCCATCAACCGGGGCATCTAGCTCAAGATTGCCCTTACCGGCCCCCGCAACAGCGAGTCGGAGCCGCGCCAGTAGCTGCAACCCCCATCGCTAACAGACCTGGACGGGTAGGAGCCCTGATGGAAGAAATGGAGGGAGGAGGAAGTGCGCTAGCTACCTCAGAGGAGGCTACTCAGCTCATTCCATTAGATCAGTATGTATCACTTGGGTATCTGGGGCTTGGAATGATTGGAACGATCAGACCTGCGCCGGAACAGAAAGAAGTGACAGGAGAGATGGATTCGGGAGGACCCACCTTCGTCACTGGAGAAATCGATGTGCTGAACATCATCCGAGCCTTGGACCATCGGATTCCACTTCCGATTGGTCATTTGCTCTCAATCTCTGAACAAGCCAATGAGCGAATGCTACAGCACTGTAAGGCGAACCGAAAGCGATTCGCCTTCGCCCGAACAACGAATGCGAAAGCTAAAACCCCCATGCCAAACGAAAATGCAGCTGGCACTTCGGATCCGATACGGGTAGGATTAATCCAGAAAGACGATCATTTCCTACGGATTAAACCCATCCCTTGTAAATCTGCGGAATGCGACATTGAGATATGGGGAATTCCGTACAATGCAATCATAGATTCGGGAGCTGTTGTTTTGACTATTTCGCTACGAGTAACTGGGAGGGCGGGTAGGAGAAACGATCTAATCGTGCTTACGGAAAAGGATCAGCTCGTTTCGGCAGACGAAGAGAAGATCAAAACAGTGGGATGAATTACCAACGTCGCTTTTCGATTAGGAAAGGTGCATGCGTTGGGAGATGTCGTGGTATTAGACGTAAACACCTACGATGTCCTTTTCGGCCTTCCCGCTCTTGTGGCGTTACGAGCAAATCTGGACTTCGAGCGACGATCCATTATCCTCTGAAATACGGGAGGAAAACCCTATGTTGTACCTATGAGGCTGACTCTTCGTACTACCACCAACGTCGTCCCGCGAGTTTCTCCGATGATAGCGAGAACTCTTCGTATGATCACCTGGGAAAACTCTGCAGACGAAGAGCCATCATCGAAGGATGCGGATAGCAGTGACGAAAATGATCCGGTAATTCTGGAACTAGCACGACAGCGCATTTATTACCCGCCACCCAGAACGATCGCAACAACGATGCATCTAACTAGTCGGAGTGTGCAAAGGACCCAGACAATGATTTTGGGTGAACCCCTCGTACAGATCTCAAGGATGGTCGATTCTCTGGAACCCCCTCAGACCCTGTATGAGGGAACGACCCCTCTTCTCGCACGATACAACGACAAGAGATCTTTTTGCGACATCACGGGCCTACCGCGATCTTTGTTTCCACCCGCCAAAGAAGTACGATTGTTACGCTTGGGGGCGGAGGCCAGTTCTTTGGAACCCCTTGGGCATTTCGAGGCAGAATCAGGCGGGCTCGAAATTAAGATCGCAACTAAACCCGTACCGTGGCACGATATCTGCGATGGAATCACCCCGAAAGGACGCGTGGCCATCCGGGAGGAAGACGCCCAGATGATGGCTACGGTGTTCTCCTGGCGATCGGACCATTCGTTTAGCTCTGCGCCACCACCCGAGGCGGCGAAACAAGCACGCACGAAGCAGATCGACGTACGGATCTGGGATCAGCCTTATGAATTGCACGTTCCGCAGTACATACCTGATGGGATTCATTGTTTGATTGCGGACATTCTGATGGAATATCAGGGAGCGATTAGTGTAACGGACACTGACATCGGCTTGTCGTTGGTCATACAACACGAGATCTAGACATGAAACCATCCCCCGGTCCATTGCAAACCCTACGGATACTCCCTAACTGAACGAAGGACAACCTCGCAATGAATTAGGGAATTTGAAGTTAATGGATGGATTGAACCGGCTACGGGACCGTGGTCTTTTTCCGTAGTAGTGGTGCCGAAGAAGAACGGATCGGTCCGCATATGCATCGATTATCGCAAACTGAATGACATCACGATTAAAGATGTGTATCCCCTCCCCCGGATTGATGATTTGCTGGATGCGATTGGATGTGCAGATTATTTCAGCAAGTTTGATATTCGACATGGCTTCCATCACATTCCAGTTAAGGAGGAAGATCGGCCGAAAACGGCCTTCGTGTTGTTCGAAGGCACGTGGCAGTGGGTTCGATGTCCGATGGGAATTTGTAACGCGCCTGCCACGTTTCAACGAGCAATGAACGTGACGTTCTAGAACTTCGTCAACAAGACACAATTGACGCAGGGGATGATCAACTTCTGCGTCATCGTGTACATGGACGGCATCCTAGTTTATTCAGAGACCTATCACCGCCATGCGCAGCATATCGAGTGGACACTGGGCGCCTTGCGAGACGTCGGATTCAAGATTGCACTCGAGAAGAGCGAATTTTTCCTCTCGAAAATTTCGTTCTTGGGGTACGTAGTGACACGTGGAGGGCTGCGGCCGGATTCAAGGAAAGTTGCGGCCGTAAAAGAAGCCCCAGTTCCCACGTCGCTGAAGCAAGTTCGAGCCTTCTTAGGCGTGACATCGTACTACCGTCATTTTATCAAAGGTTTTGTGGCGATTGCTCGGCCCCTCACGAACCTGCTTCGGAAGGACCAGCCTCTGCAGTGGGACTCTGAGTGCGAGCAAGCCTTTGACACACTCAAGGAGGCCCTGGCCACCGCACCAATTTTGATCCGACCGGACCCTACCAAACAATTCATTCTTATAACGGACTGGCAACCGGAAGCGATCTCCGCCATTCTAGCGCAGAAGGGGAACGATGGTCGCAAACACGTCATCGAGTAGTCTGGGGAATCCAACACTTCCATCCGTATCTCTACGGACAGAAGTTCTGCCTCGTGACGGATCATGAGCCCCTGCTGGCCTTGAAGAAGCTCACTAATTACACCGGCATGATTGGTCGATGGGCGGTACGTCTGCAGGAGTACGACTTTGACATCATCCATCGAAAGACAGAAAGACACGGCAACGTGGACGGGCTGACACGTCTGCATCGACCAGCTAAAGTGCCTAAGGCAGAAGAGATCGTCCCGTGGAAGGAACCGGAGTCAGTAAACGGGCCCAAGCACGGACAAGTGGCTGTTCTCCCTCGTGGCAAGAAGCAGGCGGGTGGCAATGCATGACGGAGCTAATCCTACACCTCCTCTCTCTCCCCTCTGCTCTTCATCTCTTCTCTCCCTGCCTGATAAATTTTGTTATTTTTGTGAAGTAATTTCTCGTGTATACTCGGTCTCTATGTGCCCTAGCAGAGAAGGATATGCGGAATGGGTAGATTGTCGACAATGCGTCGCACGAGCCCACGGCTCGTGCTTCCAGTACAGAAATGACAATAAGCCCTGGATGTGCCCCTTGTGTCGGGTTGATAATATCCCGATCGAGGCTCGCTTTCTAGACGCCATGTCAGAAGGGCTGGAAAAGACCCGGAGGTTTAAAAGGGCCGAAGTATGGGCAGATACCGCCTTGATTGCTACTTTAGTGGGTAACCCCCTCCAGGACTTCACCAAGGAAGATCGGAGGAGGGCCAATGAAAGGGCTCGGGACTACCGCTGGAATGAGGGACGATTGGAA
>BFEA01000146.1:1414797-1451355 GCA_003427395.1 Chara braunii | reverse complement strand
GGTAACCCCCTCCAGGACTTCACCAAGGAAGATCGGAGGAGGGCCAATGAAAGGGCTCGGGACTACCGCTGGAATGAGGGACGATTGGAAAAACGGAAAACGGATGGTAGTGGGATTTGGATGGTAGTACCGCACCCGTTCATGAGGTATGAATGGGTGAAGACAGCGCACAAGGAAATGGCTGCCCACTTTGCCGTACGGATCACGAAGGCGGCGATCGACAAAAACGAGTGGTATTGGTCCAATATTCGTGACGATGTGAAATTCGTCGTCACGAACTCTCAAGTCTGTGCTGCTGACAAGGCGCCGATTCAGCCGCCAAGATCGATAGTGCCAACGGTAGTTGAACGGCCTTTCCAAAGGGTTAGCATGGATACTACCAATATTGTGGTACCCCCTGAACCCAATAGCTATGAATATTCAGTCCTACTCGTGTTCGTGGACCATTTTTCGAAATGGATCGATGCATATCCCTGTCGTACGCGACAGGTGGCCGAAATTGCTTGATACGTCAATCGGTTTTTAGGGATGCACCAGGACACGGAGGAAATTTTGACCGATAATGGGGTAGAATTCAGGGGGGAAGTCTTGAGGAATCTAGCCGTACACAGCGTCGCTATTCGGAACACCGCACCCCATATGTCGCAATCCAACGGGCTGGTAGAAAATGTCAATAGGGTGACAAAGACTGCGCTACGACGCAATATCGCGGCACGGGACCCCAGACCCTGGCCGGATATCGTAGATCACATCTTGGCGGTCCATCGAGGGACGCCCCACGAATCAATGGGCCTGAGCCCGTTTCAGTTAAGGACCAATAGCGTGGCTTATGTTTCAATACCGAGGCTCCCGGACGAATCTTGGTTGAATTGACGGCCCGCAAGGGCCACGGTTCGAGACAAGGCCAAGCGACAACTGGAACTCATGGAAAGGTCCCTGCCCCGATTGGCCCGAAAACGCCCGAAAATGACCGAGTTGGCCCACGGCCGCCAAGTCCGTAGTTACGAGGCCCGAAACGGGAACGCGGGTTCGCGGCCCCAATATAAATAAGGGGACTTGGTGCAGGTAAGGAAATGTGCTCGCCAAGGTAAGCTAGCGCCACGATTCTTCGGGCGATTCCGAGTAATCGAGCTTGGAGCAAACGGAGTGAACACCGTGCGCCTCGTGCCGGAGGTCTCGGGAAGCCGATCGGCGCGCCCGATCGTTCGCCACGTGTCTTACCTGCGTCCCCTCCCTCCCCATCTCTTGCGCCATCTTTTTCTTCGGAAGAAGACGACGTTTCTCCATCGCCATCTTCTTCCCCTGCATCTCTTGCCTTGTCCTCTACTCCGTCCCCACCACCATCTCCATGAGCTTTGTCACGGAACGAGCCCTGGACGACCATCTCTTAACGCCACGGGGTTACATCTCAGCGATTCGGCTTGTTCGTCAACCACGGTTCAATCTGGATCTTCTGCGACTGACGCAGTTCTTCTACACTTCAGGAGTGTACGCAGCGGCCGAGTTCCGATTCGCGGGCAGTCCTCAGGCGGTCGTGTTAGCAGAGACAGTGGTTGTACATCGGCGGTCAGCTCCCGGGATTAGCCACGTGTCCACGGTCGTCGGCTTCAGCGGCGATATCAGTACGGTCAGTGCGCTACGACATACGGCCATCCAGACGTCATTGAGGGAGTGGGCGCAACAAGTGTCGAAGAAGTGGAACCACTGGCTTACAGGCCACAAAGATAATCTTTTTCCCACGGACGGCATCGAACTCGGTGGTATTCGGGCGTTCGAGCATGAGCCAGCGGTGGTGCTGCCGAAACTCATCCCCTTCCAGCATCGTCGATGAACCGCTCCCAACTCTCCACCTTCGCCCTCCCATCTCTCTTTCCCACCTTCTGGCAGTCTGGAGTCCACCATCGCTTCTCCTTCTGTCTGGAGCCGTTCGCTGTCCCCCTTCTCGATCCCGCACAGTTGAGGCGCTGGCGTGAACACTTCGTCGATCTGTCGGTTTGCCTGATCGGAGTACGAATCCCATGGACCAAGGACGAGGAACATCGCGAGTGGTTTGAGTACTTGGAGTTGATGATCGTTCAAGCCTGGAGGACCGACGTGGAAGACGATCTTCTCGGATTCCTGTTCGGATCGGTGCGCCCCAGTCATCGCCAGCCGATCACCTTAGAGCTGACGACCCCCCTTGTGCAGTTAGCAGGCGATCTCCCATTTGAGATCATCTCGTAGAGTGACGAGAGCCCGATTCCGCATGTCCTCACGCGGACTCTAACGCCGTATCTTCAGTGGTCGGCGTGCCTGGAGGAGCCAGGAACCAGCCGCAACCCGCCTTTGCAGCGGGATTATCTGGACCCATGGGAGATCATCCATCTCGCCTTTTTCCAAGTTCGAGCGGCCTCCGAGGACGAAGAAATAGAGATTGAGGAAGAGAGCGTTGAAGAAGAAGAAGCCGCCGAAGAGGACGAGGAGGAAGAAACCCCGGAGGAAGGCAGTTATAGCGAGCACAGTGAGGGAGAGCAGTGTGAAGGCGAGGAAGAAGACGAGGAAGACGAAGAGGAGCTAGAGCTGGAGGAGTCTAAGTGGGAGATCTCGGCGGAGGAGCTCGAGCGAACAGAAGTGGAGCAGGCGGAAGACCCCGAAGCGGCGTGCAAAAGAGACGAAATCGCGGCCGTAAAACGACAGTTGGAGTTTGCCAGCATGGCAAATTTGCCGATCACCGAGGATCCGGCCCGCGATCCTGAGCCGCCCAAGCTTGAAGATGGAGAACAGGCCGAAACTTCGAGCGCACCGGTAGGACGGCGACGAAGTCGATCCCCCTCCCCCTCCGCCCCCGACCGTCCATCAGTTCGAGCCCGTACTGATACGAGGCATTAGGCTTCGTCCCGGGTCGTTATCCCGCCGTCCCCTTGACTACCTCACCCTCTGTCAAGTCACCACTCGTGTCACCTTCCCCCGTAACCCCTTCCCCATCGATACCTTCTGATTCTTCTACGCCACTCGCCTCATCATTACCATTCACCCCCATCCCTCGACCCGATGTGCCCTCCCCGATTTCTACCTCCATACCCTTCTCCTCAGTACCGCGTGGTGAGACCACAATATGATCGAGGTTTATTGCATGATAACGGGGACTATCCCCGCATGCAAAAACCACGATCATTTTCACGCGGCACTTTTTCGCACCTTTACCACCCTGTATCCCGACTATCTCGCCTTCCTCCCGCACACTGGTAATCGCTTCCCCCGTTTCCACCGGATTGTTCGTTACCAGGAGCTCCCGGAAACAGTAGCCCAGGTAGAACGATTCTTACCCCCGCTTCCAATGAACCCTCCCCCTCGCCATGCCCCCCATGTACCGTCTCCCCTTCCCCCTTCCTGGCGGACACTGATGATCGTCGATAAGTTGATTGGTGTGCGTGCCACAACGACGACACGAATGATCCCCTACTTGGATTGTCGACAACCCTCCTGAGGAAATTGTAGGACAGAGCTTGCAGGCCACGTTGGATGACGTCCACACTCTTTCACACGGTAAGTGGCCATGCAGAGAGCTTCACACGTCGATCGATTAGAGAGATCGACATGTGTCAAGATTCAAGCAAGCAGGAGCTTGCTTAACATTGGAACCCCCTGGGCGTCACATATGTGACACCCCGATTTTCGCACCGTGCGATTTTTTGCGCGGTAGCGACGAGGGGTCCTAAGCCCGGTAAGCCGGGAAGGATGGGCCAATTACGGGAGATTGGGATGGATGGGAAATTGCATCGGTGTCCTCGCTTCTTCGTCTTTTTGCGTCGGTTCCTTTCAGATCGCTGGTTCAGGCCCGGGTGGGCCCCGGGACAATTGATTGGTTGATTGGCTGTGTGAGTGGTGCGCCGCCGTGCGCGCGAATAATAAATGTTGACGTCGCTTCTTTTGTTTCGGTTGTGGACTTTTGGACGTGGACATCGCGCGGGAATTCTGCCTCGTTCTTTTTGAATTTTTCCTTTTGAATTTTTTTTAAAAAATCTTGTCGAGCCTAGATGGCTCTCGAAACTTCGGATTTTCCTTTCGGAATTTGCGTTTTTTCTCTTTTTGCATTAGATAGGAACTTAGGAATTTAGGAAATTGAAATTTCTTTTTGTGCACGCTGTTTCGCTTCTTTTTGTGGCTGCGCCAGAGTTCTGATTAACCGGCGCCCTTAATCTTGTGTGTAACTGTAATTTGGGCGGACGCCATTGTAACTGTATCTTTCTTCTTGAACTTTGCCCTTCCCGCCCTTCTTCTCTTTCTTTTTGCTGTGTCTTGGTAGACGTGGTCTTCATGATCGGATCGATGCGTGGAGAGCGGCTACGTCCCCCACGCCGCGATCTGGCCATGCAGACTGCTACAACGCGCTTCAGATGGTCACGCTGGTATATTAGTATTCCAGCTAATGGGTAAGCCTTCAAACTTGATGCTCGCTGGCTCCACCACTCCACCCAGGGAGGTATGCGGCGTTCCTGCCAACAGGTAAATCTCCAATCATGCGGCAATCCCCACGCTACTTCCCTCGATTCGCTCGACAGAACCAATTAAATCCACCGCCAGAACATGGCGATACACACTGTCCACCTCACAACCTTGCGGGAGGAGGAGGTGTTGGGAGGCTGCCTCCACCGGTACGATGAGCCAATACCGAAATGAACCTTCAGCCAAAACGTGGGAATGTACGCCTCCTCCAAGCTGCTTCGGTCGTCAATCCTAACAAGATTCGGGACAAACCTTCCGCCAGGTATCGGCTAGGTGCATTAGCACCTCGAACATCTCTCCATCAGCTAAGAAGGATAACGCAACGTCCCACAAGTGAGCCTCCAACCTCACTACCTTCACATGCAGGGCTTTTCACCAGTCCAGCGAGTAATGAATCCGCCGCCCGAACACGGAAATGTGCACTGCCATCAACCGTGCGCTCAGATTCGAACGCCCCTTGTCACAGGCAAGCCTCCAACTCGGCGACTGACCTTACGTTACTTCCATCCACTTAATGAGTTTAATCGAATGGACCTGCTGCCAGTTCATAGAGGAGTACGCTACTATCGCGTGTGTGTACACGTGAGCGAGAGAGAGAGAGAGAGTTTTTCTCGATAAGGTGAACAATGCACCCCGCCCGCCGCGCGACTGGCCTCATGCTCCTTCTAGTGCAGGATGAGAAAAACCGAATGAACCTTCCGCTGGAACGCGGAAAGTTACACGCCAGTTCACAGCTACTCTACCTGCGCGCAACTCTCACAAGTTGGTCAGCAACATCCGTCCGCTTCTTCAGCGATCCAAGCTCGCCACTGGATGGGCGACACTTAAAGTCCTCAGCACCGGCTTTTATTCCACCTGACTCGATCGGGGATCAGCCGAGGCCTTCACTTCTTCTCCTTTCTTCCCGACACCACCACGCAGCCCCACTCTCATATACTGATTAACTCGCTAACTTACCGCAAGATCTAACTTTACAATTACACTCGCCTGACTCTAAATCCCTTACCTCGCTCCTCTCCCCGCTCGAATCCGTCGAGGATTGAGCGAGCCACGCGTTCATTCCTTCCACCTTTCTCACTTCCTGCCCTCTCTCAGCGCACACCTTTTCCGTACTAACTCCTAATTTACTACCTCAGCGCTAGAGCTATCTTCATGATCCCGTCCACCAGTCCCCCAAACCCCGGACTAGCACCTTCTCCAGCCTAAATCCGGCAAGGGGTGATGAAGTTACGACTTCACCTTTCCGCCACGCTCCTTTCCCCCCCCCTGCTTCACCACTCCAGTCATCGAATGCACCTGGCGCAGCTTCGCGTCCGTGCTCATTCGTCTTTCTCCCTTTCAGTCTTCCCCGATGGATGCCGAACTGCGCTCTAGCCCAGGCACTACAGCGGGTATTGATCGCTACAGATAGTACGACTGCGGTCTTCGAAGTCGAAATCCGCTAAGGAGTGTATAAAAACTCCCCTACCGATTCGAGCAGCCCCAAACGCGCACGGTCCCACGATAGCGTAACAACTGCGCTGCAGCTCCGGTCATCCTGGGATTTTCGGAGAAGACCAGCTATCAGACGGATCGGTCGGCCTTTCGCCTCTATACCAGAGTCCGACGTACGATTCGACCACCAGTATCGAAGCAGCCCCCACCTGCGAGTCCTCCGGCCTTGCTTTTCTTAGGCACGGCCGACCATCAGTCGGTCCGACACGGGCATGCTCACGCTCAAAAACCTCTCGCAATGGATCGTACTCGGCAGTCTATGCCCAGAGAAGAGTATGTTAATCTTCTCTGTATCGTTTCAATTTTGGACGGATGTCCCGTAGGACTCCATCGGGCAAATGCCCCTCAGTACTGCCACAGCCAAACGGCCTCTACGCCGGGCCTACCGGCGAAGAGCGGGCTTCGCTCTCAAGCAGCCCCGAGTACTTCCCACTAGACCCCCCCTCCCAATAGCTCAGTGGTATACCCTCAGGGCCGACTCTCCGGCCACGGTTGGTTTCGGAACCGGCCCCGGCCAAGTTAGAACCAAAAGGAAAAAAATATTAAATAAAATAAAAGGTAAAATCACTAGAAGGTAAGATCAATAAGAAGTTGAAGCAAGTGGGCCCGCGCTCGGATTCCCCCAGTAAAACTAAGGGGGATAGTCTCGCGGGACCCTTAACCCCTCAACCCTTCGATGCTCCAAGGCTCCTATGTTGCCGCCCTCTGGCCTCGATCCCCGCACCTCCATATCATGAATCCAATACCATAACCTATAGGGCTAAGCCCAGGCCTGAGACCATTATACGCCAAACCCCATGTAAGGCGGTCACCGTGCCGCATGACGCCCAAGGCCAAAAAGGCAGCCAAGGGTTCACCTCCTACTACAAACGAATCTGCGGCCGTTAAACACCCTCGTGGGCTTGCCCCAAATTTACGTCGTGGCTGCCTCGCGCCCCACCTCGTACGTCGGGCCTACCATTAGTCAACCGTGCCAAGTGAACACAAACCTTTTATTCCCTATTCTAATCTATAGCAAAATTCGGGTCGGTCAACTAAGCCGGCTGCTCAATCAAACGGAGGAATCACACGCGCGCCTTAAAACTGCGCGCCCACATACCCTCCATCTTACTAGTCAAGGCAAGTCACAAACCCGGTCGTGTCTCGCACGGTTTATTTTGACCCAACCTATTTTTTCTGTCACTTGCAAAAACCAAGGCGGATACCCTTATAAGGGTATTCGCGCCGACAACGTGGCAGTGGGTTCGATGTCCGATGGGGATCTGCAATGCGCCGGACAAGTTTCAATGGGTCATGAACGTCATGTTTCATTCGGTGACTTGCACGGTCGCCCTCACTAAACCAACAAGAATCTGAACTACGATTCACATTGAGTTTGACTGAGATTGGATTGACTTTTTGTGCCATTATTTGTTTGTTTTTTTTTGTTTCGTTTTTGTTTTCGAAGTTTTACGTGTAGAAGCAAATTCTCCAAATTTATGACCAACCATATCTTCAGTAATCTGTAAACCAGCTTCGAATTCTTCTAGGCAAGTCTTTGGGGTTACTATATAGAATTCCAACCTTACAGTTGCCTGGGAGTGCCTTTTCCAATCACTGAATTTTCCCAATCTTCTACAGTTTGGTCAGTGATTCCAAGCGGAATTTTGTCTGGTTTCGCACTTAAACATTTACCCAGATCCCTTCCCGCGATCTTGAATACTTGAGCTCTAGTTCCAAGTTTGAATTTTGCTGCGTACATTTTGGCCAGAGAGTGACGTAAAATAGTGGAAAAATACCACATGATACGGCATGGTTCATCAGATGAAATACACTCTCAAAATAATTGGAGATACCACAAGCGAATACCATATAACCTAATTGGCTACAAGTAGAATAAGCAATAACCCTTTTTAAATCATTTTGTAAAATTCCTGTAGTTGCCGCAAAAAAGGATGTCATAGCTCCCTCAAAAGTAATCACAATTAAAGCCTTGGGTGCGTATTCAAATAAGGTTACTATATAGAATTCCAACCTGACGGTTGCCTGGGAGTGCCTTTTCCACTCACTGATTTTTCCCAATACAACTTCGTCAACAAGACACGATTAACGCAGGGGATGATCAACTTTTGCGTCATCGTGTACATGGACGACATCTTGGCTTACTCAGAGACCTATCACGGCCATGCGCAACATATCGAGTGGACATAAGGCGCTCTGAGAGATGCTGGATTCAAGATCGCGCTTGAGAAAAACGAATTTTTCCTCTCGGAGATTTGGTTCTTGGGCTACGTTGTGACACGTGGAGGATTGCGGCCTGACTCGAGAAAGGTCATGGCAGTGAAAGAAGCCTCTGTTCCCACGTCGCTAACGCAGGTTCGAGCCTTCTTGGGGTTGGCATCGTACTATCGCCGTTTCATCAAGGGCTTCGCCGCGATTGCACGACCCTTGACGAACCTGCTACGGAAGGACCAACCCCTTAGTTGGGACGCGGAGTGCGAGCAGGCCTTCGCGACCCTCAAGGAAGCTTTAGCAACGACACCTATTTTGATCCGACCGGACCCCTCGAAGCAGTTAATTCTCATCACGGACTTGCAAGAGGAGGCTATTTTCGCTATCGTCATCGAGTATGCGTCGCGAACTGTACCAGACGAATGAAAGAACAAGTCCGCTCCACAAGGCGAATGCTATGCGGTAGTGTGGGGAATCCAACACTTCCATCCGTATCTGTACGGACAGAAGTTCCTCCTTGTCACCGATCATGAGCCCCTGTTAGCGCTGAAGAGACTCTCTAATTACACGGGCATGATTGGCCGATGGGCGGTCCGCCTACAGGAGTACGACTTCGACATCATCCACCAAAAGACAGAGAGACACGGCAACACGGACGGGCTGACACATCTGCATCGACCAGCTAAAGTGCCTAAGGCAGAGGAGATCGTCCCGTGGAAGGAACCGGAGTCGGTGAACGGGCCCAAGTTCGGACAAGTGGCCGTTCTCCCACGTGGCAAGAGGCAGGCGGGTCGCAATGGGTGACAAAGGCAATCCTACAACCCCTCCCTCTCCCCTCTCCTCCTCATCTCTTCTCTCCCTGCCTGATAAATTTTGTTATTTTATGTGAAGCGATTTCTCGCGTATACTCGGTCTCTCTATGCCCTAACGGAGAGGGATATGCGGAATGGGTAGATTGTCGACAATGTGTCGCACGAGCCCACACCTCGTGCATCAAATACCGAAATGACAATAAGCCCTGGTTGTGCCCCTTGTGTCGGGTTAAGTTCCCGACCGAGGCTCGCTTTTTAGACGCCACGTCAGAAGGACTGGAAAAGACCCGGAGGTTTCGAAGGGCCGAAGTATGGACGAATATCGCCTTGATTGCTACTCTAGTGGGTAACCCCCTCCAGGACTTCACCAAGGAAGATCGGAGGAGGGCCAATGAAAGGGCTCGGGACTACCGCTGGAATGAGGGACGATTGGAANGGTAACCCCCTCCAGGACTTCACCAAGGAAGATCGGAGGAGGGCCAATGAAAGGGCTCGGGACTACCGCTGGAATGAGGGACGATTGGAAAAACGAAAAACGGATGGTAGTGGGATTTGGATGGTAGTACCGCACCCGTTCATGAGGTATGACTGGGTGAAGACAGCACATGAGGAAACGGCTGCCCACTTTGCCGTGCGGATCACGGAGGCGGCGATCGACAAAAACGAGTGGTATTGGTCCGATGTGAAATTCGTCGTCACGAACTGTCAAGTCTGCGCTGCTGACAAGGCATCGATTCGGCCGCCAAGATCGGTAGTGCCAACGATAGTTGAACGACCGTTCCAAAGGGTTAGCATGGATACTACCGATATTGTGGCACCCCCTGAACCCAATAGCTATGAATATTCAGTCCTACTCGTGTTCGTGGATCATTTTTCGAAATTGATCGAGGCATATCCCTGTCGAACGCGACAGGCGGCCGAAATTGCGCGATACGTCAATCGGTTTTTAGGGATGCACCAGGACACGGAGGAAATTTTGACCGATAATGGGGTAGAATTCAGGGGGGAAGTCTTGAGGAATCTGGTCGTACACGGTGTCGCTAATCGGAACACCGCACCCCACATGTCGCAATCCAACGGGCTGGTAGAAAAATGCCAATAGGGTGATAAAGACTGCGCTACAACGCAATATCGCGGCATGGGACCCCAGGCCCTGGCCCGATATCGTAGATCACATCTTGGCGGTCCATCGAGGAACGCCCAACGAATCGACGGGCTTGAGCCCGTTTCAGTTAAGGACCAATAGCGTGGCTTGTGTTTCAATACCGAGGCTCCCGGACGAATTTTCGTTGAACCAACGGCCCACAAGGGCCACGGTTCGAGACAAGGCCAAACGACACCTGGAACTGATGGAGAGGTCTCTGCACCGGTTAGCCCGAAAGCGCCAGAAAATGATCGAGTTTGTCCACGGACGACAGGTCCGTAGTTATGAGGCCCGGAACGGGAACGCGGTTCACGGCCCTTGTACAAATTAGGGGACTTGGTGCAGGTAAGGAAATGTGCTCGCCAAGGTAAGATAGCGCCACGATTCTTCGGGCGATTCCGAGTGATCGAGCTTGGACCGATCGGAGTGAACACCATGCGCCTCATGCCGGAGGTCTCGGGAAGCCGATCGGCGCGCCCGATCGTTCGCCACGTGTCTTACCTGCGTCCCCTCCCTCCCCATCTCCTGCGCCATCTTTTTCTTCGGAAGAAGACGACGACTCTCCATTGCCATCTTCTTCCCCTGCATCTCTTGCCTTGTCCCCTACTTCGTCCCCACCACCATCGCCATGAGCTTTCTCATGGAGCGAGCCCTCGGCGACCATATCTTAACGCCACGGGGTTACATCTCAGCGATTCGGCAGCTTCGTCATCCATGGTTCAATCTGGATCTTCTACGACTGGCACAGTTCTTCTGCACTTCGGGAGTGTACGCAGCGGCCGAGTTCCGATTCGCGGGTAGTTCTAAGGCAGTCGTGCTGGCTGAAGTGTTGGCCGTTCATCGGCGATCAACCCTAGGGATTAGCCACATGTCCACGGTCGTTGGCTTCAGAGGCGATATCAGCACGGTCAGTGCGCTACGGCATACAGCCATCCGCACGTCATTGAGGGAGTGGGCGCAACAATTGTCGACGAAGTGGAACCACTGGCTTACGCGCCACGGAGATAATATTTTCCCCACAGACGGCATCGAACTCGGTGGTATTTGGGCGTTCCAGCACGAGCCAGCGGTGGTGCTGCCGGAACTCCGAGTCATCCCCTTCCAGCGTTCCCGATGAACCACTCCCAACTCTCCACCTTATCCCTCCCATCTCTCTTTCCCACCTTCTTCCAGTCTGGAGTCCACCCTCGCTTCTTCTTCTGTCTGGAGTCGCTCGCTGTCCCCCTTCTCGATCCCACGCAGTGGAGGCGTTGGCGTGAACACTTCGTCGATCTGTCGGTATGCCTGATTGGAGTACGAATCACATGGACCAAGGACGAGGAACACCGCGAGTGGTTTGAGTACTTGGAGCTGATGATCGTTCAAGCCTGGAGGACCGACGTGGAAGGCGATCTTCGCGGATTCCTGTACGGATCGGTGCGCCCCAGTCATCGCCAGCCGATCACCTTAGAGCTGACGGTCCCCTTTGCGCAGTTAGCAAACGATCTCCCACTTGAGATCGTCTCGCAAAGTGACGACATCCCGGTTCCGTATGTCCTCACGCGGACCCTAACGTTGCATCTTCAGCGGTCGGCGTGCCTGGAGGAGCCAGGAACCAGCTGCAATCCTCCATCACAGCGGGATTATCTGGACTCATGGGAGATCATCGATCTCACCTTTTTCCAAGATCGGGCGGCCTCCGAGGACGAAGAAATAGCGATCGAGGAAGAGAGCGCTGACGAAGAAAAAGAAGAAGCCGCGGAAGAGGACGAGGAGGAAGAAACCCCGGAGGAAGGAAGTTATAGCGAGCACAAAGAGGGAGAGCAAAGTGAAGGCGAGGAAGAAGACGAGGAAGAAGAAGAGGAGCTAGAGTTGGAGGAGTCTGAGTGGGAGATCTCAGTGGAGGGGCTCGAGCGAATAGAAGCGGAGCAGGCAGAAGACCCCGAAGCGGCGCGCAAAAGAGACGAAATCACGGCCGGGAAACGACAACTGGAGTTTGCCAGCGCGGCAAATTTGTTGATCAGCGATGATCCAGCCCGCGATCCCGAGCCGCCTAAGCCTGAGGATGGAGAACAGGCCGAGACTTCGAGCGCACCGGCAGGACGGCGACGAAGTCGATCGCCCTCCCCCTCCCGCCCCGACCGTCCATCAGTTCGAGCCCGTACTTATACGGGGCATCGGGCTTCGTCCCCCGTCGTTATCCCGCCGTCCCCTTCACTACCTCACCCTCCATCAGATCAGTACCCATGTCACCTTCCCCCGTAACCCCTTACCCATCGACACCTTTCGATTCTTCTACACCACTCGCCTCGTCGTTACCATTCACCCCCATCCCTTGACCCGATGCGTCTTCCCCGATTTCTACCTCCATACCCTTCTCCTAAGTGCCGCTGTCGGAAGACAATGTGGTGCAGCAGCGGAAAATGACTCGCCGCAGTCAACCCCGCGATGCGTCTAAATCGCGCCTAAGGCGTCCATAGTCATGGTTAAACTGGACACTAGCGCGACAGTTGGATTTCCCCTGAGCCGAAATCAAGGGAAAGACAGCGCGGCAGTACGGTCCTCCGGAGACCTGATCGTCCTCGTTGGACTGGACTGTCGCGACCGCAATGGGCCAATTAGTGGGGTCCAGTTCAAACGACACTTGAAACGGACCAAGGGTTAGCGAGATATTCAAGTTTGACCGGTTTGGACCGGATCGACACGATCGCGTAACCCGACCAGGAAAAGAATAGCCCTAAGTAGCCATATAGATGAAGAGCCAGGCCCGAATAATTAAAATAGGGTCATGTGCTATTTTTAGCACGGGACTGACTGTTCGTTTCCCAAAGTCGGGCCTGCGCCAGTCCCGTTCTCAAAATAACACAGTCCCACGCTATTTTTAGCGTGGGACTGACTGTTCATCTCTCGGGAACTGGGCCTGCGCCAGTCCCGTTCTAAAAATAGGACTGACTGTTCATATCCCGAGGTCGGGACTGCTGCTATTTTTAGCACAGGCCTGGTCTAGAGTTTGACCACAGCCCCGACCGTGGGACTGCAGCACATCCCTGATCACCTGGCCTCTCCATTATAAAAGAGAGGCCACGCCACCCAAGAGAGACAGATCAGCATGCGTGGTACACGTGGCACGGATCAAACAGATTGAGAGCATGCCTACTTGCAGAATACAACAATACAGGCAGAACGGCAAGTAAGAATCTCTCACACGCGGTGACGTGGAGCGACTGGCGGGGCAGCGAGGAAGGAGAAGGACGGAAGCTACTGCGTTAAAGCAAGTAGAAGGAGGGACGACCAAGACATGCAAGAATGAGGTAAAGGGAAGGGGGGTGCTCGGGGAAGTAAGGCGGTCTCAATTCTCACAAGGACCACTTTGCTTTCTCCCTCATCTCCTCCCCTATCATCTTTTTTTTGCTTCCCTGCTCGCTCTCGCTTCTTTCCTTCTTCTCACTCGAATGTGTGGGGTCTGTCTAATCCCCCGCGAGCCCATTGGCTCATAGCAAGGTTCTGATCTACCTTTGACCGCCTGCATGCACTGTGCCCGAGGGCAGCTGGTGCTGAGCACTCGGGCTTGCCGTGCTCAAGGGCTGAGGATACCGTGTGCCCCAAACGCCGTGCCTGAAAATTGTTGAGATTGGGAACTCACGCACACTGTGCCTAGGGCAGTTGATACTGTGCGCCCTTGCTTACCATACTTAAGGGCTGATGCTGTGCGTTCAACTGCTCTGAGCACAAAGACTATTAATGTTGAGTCATGCGGTGAATCCTGCCATATCCAGAGTGCTATACTTCGTTGTGCCTGGGTTTGAATCTGTCGAGGGTTACATGATCCGTATTTTGAATCAGCAAGCATTTGTCATAGTATTTGGCTGCACCAATAGACACTCAAACAGGGCTTCATAATTGGTTGTGACAATGAGCACTTAAGCTGAGTGATTAGCTGTGCCAATGGGCACTTGAATAGAGCATGATATTCGAGTCCCTTGATTTGCTATATCAAGAGACGATTCTCTGCATAATGGTCCAACCGCGACTGTGCACACTCGAATTTAAGTGTGACATTGCGCTCTGATCTTGGGTGTCGTGGGCGCACCATGTCTAAGTACCAAGTCTGCGACAGTACCATATTTGAGCATTCCTCAAACACTGCGCACAGAACGCACCATACTTGAGTATCATGTCTGAGCGCAGAAAGCGCACCATACCAAAGTACCATAACTGTGCGCAGTTGCACATCGTATCTGAGGCCCATTCGTGCTACTTGCCACTGTGCGCAGTTGCGCATCGTATCTGAGGCCCATTCGTGCTATTTGCCACTGTGCGCAGTTGCGCACCGTATCTGAAGACCATGTGTGCTATTTGCCACTGTTCGCAGTTGCGCACCGTATCTGAAGACTATTTGTGCTATTTGCCACTGTGCGCAGTTGCGCACCGTATCTGAAGACCACTTGTGCTATTTCGCCACTGTGCGCAGTTGCGCACCGTATCTGAAGACCATTTGTGCTATTTGCCGCTGTGCGCAGTTGCGCACCGTATCTGAGGACCATTTGTTCTATCCGCCACTGTGCGCAATCGCGCACCGTGACTGAGGACCATTTGTGCTATCTGCCCTGCGCGCTGTTGTGGGCCGCACTTGAGGGCCATATCTGAGTTTACTAGTATGCGCATCGCACTTGAAGGCTATTTCGCTGTTTACCACTGTGCGCAGTGCGCACCACACTTGATGGCCATATCAGAGTTGGCTACTGTGCATACCACACTTGAGGGCCATATCATAGTTGGCTACTGTGCATACCACACTTGAGGGCCATATCAGAGTTGGCAACTGTGCATACCATACTTGAGGGCCATATCGAAGTTGGCAACTGTGTATACCGCACTTGAGGGCTATATCCGAGTTAGCAACTGTGCATACCGCACTTGAGGGCCATATCCAAGTTAGCAACTGTGTATACCGCACTTGAGGGCCATATCCGAGTTTGCAAATGTGCGCAGCCTGCACGCTGCACTTAAGGGCTAAATCTGATTTTTTTTGCAACTGCGCGGAATATGCGCACTATACTTGAGTGCTATTCGCAAGTGCTATTTCTGAACCATGCCATTTCGCAAGAACCATTTCTGAACAGTGCTCATCATGAGTGAGGGCCATTCCTGAATTTTACGCAGTAAGCACACCATGTTTGAGAGTTATTCTCAATTGAGCAGGACCAGTCTCAGTTGCATCGAAGGTGCTTCAACTGAGCACTGAATCAGAGAGCCATGTATGACCGATTCCGGACCCAAAGCACAAGTGCCGATTTCAACTGAATGGATATTAAATAGCTGATTTTGAGGTTGCACTTACTGTTTTGATGACAATGGTGGTCAAGTTTAGCATATGGTAATGCTGTTGTAAACAGTAAGCAAAGATCGATTGTCGTTTGACCGACAGATTGAGCATGCGACAAGAATATTAATATTATTATTTTTTTTTAAAGTGCGTGCGCGTGTGCGCCCAGATTAGATAATCATTTTCAGTGCGCGCCCGCGCGCGCCCAGACCAGATAATTATTTTCAGTGCGCGCCCACACGCGCCCAGATCAGATAATTATTTTCAGTGCGCGCCCGCGCACGCCTAGATGAGATATGTATTTTCAGTGCGCGCCCGCGCACGCCCAGACCAGATATTGCGCGCCCAAGCTTGAGAGTGCGTGCCCATGCGCGCCCAAGCTTGATATTGCCGTTAGAGTGCGCGTCTGTGCGCGCCCAAGCTTGAGAGTGCGCGCCCATGCGCCCCCAAGCTTGATATTGTTGTTAGAGTGCGCGCCCATGCGCGCCCATGCTTGAGAGAGAGCGCCCATGCTTGAGAGAGCGCGCCCATGCTTGAGAGAGCGCGCCCATGCGCAACCAAGCTTGATATTGCCGTTAGAGTGCGCGTTCGTGCGCGCCCAAGCTTGAGAGTGCACGCCCACGCGCGCCCAAGCTTGATATTGCAGTTAGAGTGCGCGTCCATGCGCGCCCAAGCTTGAGAGTGCGCACCCATGCGCACCCAAGCTTGGTATTGCAGTTAAAGTGCGCGCCCATGCGCGCCCAAGCCTGGCATAGCAGTTAGAGTGCGCGCCCATGTGCACTTGCGCCGGATATGTGTGCGCCCAAGCTAGATATAGTTGTTTGAGTGCGAGCCCATGTATGCCCGAGCATAGGATTGCTAGCTGGGATGATTTGCCATCACGCTCCCGTTGATTTATTTCCTCGCTGATCAGCATCACCTCATGCACGTGATTCTTTCCCTCGCACGGGGAGCATTGGCAGTTCAGTCCCTGCACAGATGATCTGGCTCAGTCTATCCCCAGTACATTCAGCATTTACGACTGGTCCCTGTGCATGAGATGTTCTATTGATCAGTTGCTGTTCAGCCGGGCCCTTCAGGCGGGCCTACTTGAGATTGAGTTGTTGATTTAGCCGGGCTCCTTCAGGCGGGCCCACTTCTCGAGATTGTTGCAATTTTCAGCCAGGCCCCTTCAGGTGGGCCCTTTCTTCTGATAGCTGCTGTTCAGCCAGGCCTATTCAGGCGGGCTTTATATTGAGTTGTTGTTCAGCCGGGCCCATTTAGGCAAGTCCTATTTCGAGTCGCAGGTCGGTCAAGCCAATCAGACAGGCGTCCATATTGAGTTGTTGATTGCTATCTGGCCAGGTCTTGGAGGGAGTATCTGCATCAGTGAGAGCGTGCATTCCATCCAAGCTGGCCCGACGTCGTGAGACTACCCCTAAGTGGGGTAGATTGATTGAGAGGTTCTGCTATAGACATGTGGGACATCAGAGTTTCACTGTCAGGGCTAATGAGTTCTCGACTTCGAGACACACGCTCGTGATCACCTACTCGGTGAAGGGGGCAGAGACGGGAGTGAAGGGAACCACATACGACAGGATTGCGGATTACATATTTCGCAGGGAGAGCTATTGGAGGGACAACTGGCTGCACGTGGTGTTTCCTCGCGTACCTTCAGCTCCTGGGGGTGTGCTCTTCGATTTTGACGGATGCAACCCCAAGCTCCTTAGTGAGCCCCGTAGCAAGGAGAAGAGGCGGAAGGATGACCGGATCCAGAGAGAGATAACCAGACCGGAGTCTCAATCACTACATGTGTCCCAAAATTAGAGACAGATGAGTCGAATTTGGAGCCCTGCTCTTTGAGTGACCTTGATCTTGGCGATTATTTCGACTGGGACACTCACAGGGGCTGAGTTTGTGGACAGCGAAAGGAGCGTTGGAGACCAGTGAGCGGAAACGTCGGAGGGCGACATTGAGGAGGATCGCACATCTTCTTGCGCGGTGTCTTCTTGAGGGTGATTGACTCCTACATGTCAAACGACCCTAGGTCTGAGACAGTTATTGGTCCCCCAAGAGGGGAAGGACCGGTCCCACACCTCGGAGATGGCTATAGTCATTTGGTCGGGACAGACTTTGCTATGCAGGCTTATCGAAAGCCTCTTTACGGAGATCGCTTTCTCGAGGTTTCCTACATTTACTCTGGTGGAAGAGGACGTTTTGAGATATTGACTGGAGCTTCAGGCGATATCATTCTTGCGGAGGTCCTTTACCTAAGGAGCGTCGCAGACGAGGAGATGGCTAGATGCATGGCCTACATCTGCAAGATTGATCCAGCAGCGCCTCTCGACATCAGCTACGTGGTTCCAGAGTCGATAGCCATGCGAGTTCTCAATAACAAGGAGTCCCAGACGACAGGTTTTACTCACGAGGGGGTACCACTTATTATCATTGATTGAGGTTCTCTCTTTTCAGTCACTATGATGTATTACGACATTATTATTTATTAGTGACTGCTGCCCTACGATGGCTGCTCCCTGCATACACTGTGTACTACTCTTCAGTCTCATTTCTCTGGTCATGCTCTTGCAGAGTCTGGTTTCTAGTCTTCTCATTTTGATAGTATCAATTGCTCTATGATGCATGTATGTTATTTTCCTCCTTATTTTATACAGGTTACACTCAAGGCAGCTTGAAGGACTCCTGAATGATAGGGACTCCGGTGACCTTGGGTCTATCCTTTATACGGGGTCAGGTGCAGGCGATAAACCCTGACTACTCGACTGTATGACAAAGTGTGACTCTAAGCCGTGTCGCCGCTGGCAGGAGGGATAACCCTGACTACTCGCCTGTATGACAAAGTGTGACCGCCTCTTTATACACCTCTATTTTCTATACCTATCAAAATCCTTCGTGACAGCCTGCCAGTCCTCCAACCCACTGAGCTCGGTCCGGGGAAGGACATCTAAGCGGACCCTTGAAGCAGTGGGAGCGCGACAAAGATGGCGCCGTTGTCGGGGACTCAAAAATCTTGAGTTCCTGGGAGCGAACCTTGGTCACAATATTCTGTGACTAGGCAGCAGTTTAGTATATTTCGTGCAAGGTCTGGCTCAGGTCAGAAAGACTTTCGGCTAGAGGAGCCCGGAGAGGAGGGGCCTCTTGCAGAAGTCTATCTGAAGTGATTCAGACCTGCAAGCAAGGGTTTGAAATTTGTTTTCTGGACCCTTCGCTTGAGATATCCATAAGTCAGAAACCAGATGATGACTGAAGAGTATAATGTCCTAGAAGCCCTAGCTCGTGTCACCTTCGGTGGTGTCTTCCCTTATATGTTTGTTAAATGCATTACTTGTGTGAAAAATACAACGACTGTGCATGTGTTTGTCTCTAGATTCCTTGACACTGATGAGTATGATATTCGACCCTACATCCTAGAGGGAGTTGATCAGGAACCTAGTTTCTTTACCAACTAGGATGTCATAGTGGAGTGTGTCAAAATCGAGAGGGATCAGTTGAGACAGCAAGGGATAGAAGCGAGTTGGAACCTACTGCCTATGATTTATGAGAGGATTTCTACCCCGCCAGTACCCAAAGGATTCTGCGACGGTAGGAACTGGCAGCCAATCATCAATGCAGCACTGAGGAGGCAAACCTGGTAGGTAGTCAATGTCAGCAATAACGAAAGCGATAGAGGCGCTGACAAGGATCACGGCTGGGGGTGCCTTCACGTACGTCATTGAGAGGTGTGTGACTTTTGAGCATGACTCAGTGATCTTGTACGTCCTTGTAGCTCGGTTTCTTGATACGGATGACTATGATATGAGGCCATACATATGTGCTGAGACAAGGAGAGGGATCGATTACGAGGAATGTTGGATAGCTGCTGCTGAGTATGTTTTGGATGAAAGGTTGTTAATGAGACAACGAGGGAAGAAAGTGACTTGGAGTGTCCTGCCTAGAGAGTTTGAGAGATTCCCAAGTCCACCTGTGCCCGCTAGCTTCTGCGACGGGAAGGACTGGGGACCAATTCTCAACGCGGTACTTAGGGACCGAGTGTGGTGAGCCATGTCAAGAGATGCTTACATTCCTGATGACGGAGAGAACTTCTGCTTCGAGGTCTATCTAGATGAGCAACGAGCAACTGTCATCGGGGCCGTGAGAGGATGCGACACTAAGCTAGGTAGGCGCGATGAGATTGGCATGGTAGAGCATTACCTTGAGCTTATGCGGGAGGCTGTTTTTAGAGCAAGTACGGATCAGACTAAGATTAGGCATTTGCTGGATTGCAAGAGTTAGGATGGCAGGAGAGTGATGTTACATGCTAGAGATGAGACCATCCTATCTAGACAGCATCGTGCGGACAGTCTGTTTAGAGGTGCCAGAAGCAGCCCGAGGCAATGATATTGGAGTGTGAAAACTCTACGTCAATTGCGACTGTGACCATTGGTAGAGGATGGTTAGATAAAGTAACTGAGACTGATAGCCCATTCGAGATATTGAGATACGACGTCTGTAAAGAAGGGCGTTTAGTATTACTATGTTCCAGTGGTCAGATTTCTCAAGACTAACGAGCTTGACATGAGGGTTTATGCTCAAGAAGGAATAAAAGAGGAAGAAGGTTATTTAGAGTGTCTGAGGAAAGTGTACATTCATCTCTCGACGGTTAGGGAGCTACTTCGAAGTTTGGATGAGAAAGTGACTTGGGGGAAACGAGTCATGCAATTTGAAAGGCTCCCCTGTTTTCTGACTACGGATAGCTTCACTGACAGGAGAGACTGAGTGTCTCTTCTAGAAGTTATTGCCGCAGTTGGTAAGGCAAGAAAGAATGACTTAGTCATGCGACCGAAGATTCTGTTTTCCGATACCTTCGTTCGGCGATTCGAAGTTCAAGACGAGGCTTCTCCTGAATTTTCCCTCACCTGACAATGAAAAGGAGCCTGTTATGGCTGAGGAGAATGCTGGTTTCCTAGGAAGTAGGCATATTTGGGAGGAGGCTGAAGGAAGGGTGTTACCAGATATTAATTCTTCGGTCATTTCACACTTACTCAGGGATTTGGAACCCTTCACGGTAGGAGGGGCGTTCCCATTTAAGATTGAGAGATACACTGTCTTAACCATACCTGAGGCAGAAGAAAAAGTGTATGTGTTAGTAACTCGTTTCCTAGAGACCAATGAATATGACATGCGTATATACACTCCAGTGACTAGGAAGATTTGTCGGCGGCATATCGGGTGTCACGAGTGAGCACTTAGTCACGTCTGTAAATACAGAGACGAACTCAAGAAGGAAGGTAAGAAAGTTACTTAGAGTGTGGAGCCTACTGAGCACGAGGGTTTTCCAAGTCCTCTTATTCCAGATAGCTTCGTCAATGGTAAGGACTGGGAGTTTGTTCTTAATGCCGTTTTGAGAGATAGGAAGTGGACTAGTGTCAACATTGACGATTTAGGCACTGGATAGGATTAGACGGATCATGGGGGTCGCTAGGGACTAGGCAATGTCTGGTTACTGTCTGGCAGTCACGGCAGCACTAGACGCCCTAGTTCCTTTTACCAGCGCAGAAGCTTTCCCGTACAAGATAGAACGTTGTATATCCCTGGAGGAGAAACACGCACCTGGGAAGGCATATATCCTTGTGGTGAAGTTCCTTGACACCGGTGAGTACGATATTCGACCCTATGTTCCCTCATTAAGAGAATGAGGGACAGATTGTGAATCTTTTCGAAGTTGGATTAGTAATACAGTTGATCAAGAAAAGAGAGAGTTAGAAAGAAAAGGAGCAAGAGTAATTAGCAACATAGCACCGATTGTGTTTGACAGGATTCTCGAACCGATTTTGCTGGAAAGTTTTACCGACGACAGAAACTGGGAACCAATTCTAAACGCAATCATAAGAGAGAAAAGGTTCGGCAAGAAATATGAGTTTAACCAATAAATCAGACAAGATAGTCAGGGGACCGGACGCAAGGCAGAACCTTGCTAGTTCCCCTGTAGGTGACGGAGAAGTGACCACTACCACTGTTCTACAAGAAATGTTGAAAAAGATACAGGCCATGAAGACCGGGATGGACACTATGAATGTTCGTCTAGGCCTTCCAAGAGCTAAGGTACCTCCAGAGAACATACCCGGCTTTGATGGAACCAAGGTTAGGGAGTTCCTGGAAGACTATGATGTCTTCGATATGAGCCACGGATGGTCGGACAAACAAAAGTTGAAAGCTCTGTTAGCCTATGTTGAGCCTAAGATGAGGGTGTCGGTGACAAATACGACACAAAGACTGACAACATGGGTCGAGGTTAGACAAAAGATGCTGGAAGAATACGCGAAGTATGACGTTCCAACAACTATGCAAAATTTGTTGAAAGTGCGACGCTCTAAATATGCAACCCTTGATCAATTCTTAGAGGATTTTGAGCGGGTTGCGCGAAGAGTACCTTTCCTAGATGAGGCCCAGAAGTGTCATGTCCTGCTGACTAATTTTGCAGAGGATGAAAGAAAGAGTGTGGTAAGCCGCGCTGCTCATTATCCTCTGAAGTGGGATGAAGTGGTTGAGATGGTCCGTGAACTACCTTCGGTGTCAAACCGGAAGTGGTCTCTGGAACAGATGAAAGCAATCACTAGTGCAAGAGAAGGAAATGTTGAGGCAGCTAAGGGAGGAAACTTGAAGGCTGAAGAGATCCTTGGTCTTCTTGTTAAGCTTGGTAGCTTCGAAAAGTTAACCCTTCCTGCCCCAGTAACTCAAACACTTGTTGGAGCCGAAGAAGGTAAGGTAGAAAGAAAGAAGGAGAAGCAAAAGGAAGAGAGTGAGAATAGTGATGATGATGATGCTAGGCGAAGGAGATAAGAGAGACAAAAGAAGAAGCGTGACCGGGATTGGAAGAAAGATAATAATAGCCGAGATTGACAAAGGAGAGATGACCCCTTCCGATGTTATTATTGTGACGAGGAAGGTCATACTATAACTCGGTGCCCTTTACTAAAGAAGGAACTCGAAGAAGGGATTGTCAAGAAGAATGTCAATGGGCACGTCTGTGATGCCAATTGGAACAAGATAGATTTTTGAGTCAAAGGAGGGATGCGAGCAGTTGTCCTAGAACAGGCTAGGGCCAATAAGGATAAAAAGAAGAAGGCTAGAGTTAATGCTATCACCTTTGATGGTATGCTACCTCCAGGGATAGTGGCTCGAGATGACAATCTTGGAAGTCAAGCCTGAATGTATCTCATATCAGCCAAAAAGAGGTCGAAGAGAAAAAGCGAGACAAGGCTCAGGGAGAGCTAGATTGGCTGATAAATGGGACCAAGGACCTAGTGAAGGAAGGGAAAGGAAAGGAAGTTGCCGGGAAGAAGAGAAGGGTGGTCTTGAGATCCGAAACCGAGGAACGGATCTCGATAGATGAAGTAGTGAAGAAATTACTCGAGAAAACCGAGATCACCCTATCCTGGAAAGAAGCTGTAGCTTTGGTACCTAAGTTTAGGGAAGAACTTAAGAAGATGGTTGAAAGGCGGAAGGTATAAATTAATAGTCTAAGACTCTTCCCTCAGCATGTGGAAAGAGCCCCGCCTGGTACCAAGATGAGGTTTGGCAACATGTCATGCGGATATTTGAATATCTCTGTAAATGACGTGAAAGTCAGAGCTTTAGTGGACTCTGGAGCCGAGATGGTGCTTATATCCTCGACCACAATGAGATCATGTGGGCTCGGGATAGACAGGAGGTCAATCATCAGCTTTCCAACATAGCTGGATTTCTGCCTTTAGAATGTTTCATTGATGATTTGCATAATCGGATTGGAACTTTACAGGCCGAGATCCTCTGTTTTGTGGTCCCCAACTTGGATCATGAGTGTATTCTCGGAGGTCCTTTCCTACATAAAATGGAGGCTTGTGCGTTCTTTGGCCATGATGGGGCAGTCTGGCTTTCTCTCCAGGATCCTAACAATGGTCAAGAACAGGCTTTTGTGATAAGTGATAGGCATCATCATCGTCATCAGCGACATGTTAACTTTCTTAAGCATGGAGAATCTGACAAATTGATTGAGGAAGTATGAACAAAACTGAAAGAAAGTGGAATAATAGATGAAAAGACAACGATTAGAATAAATGATATCGGTAAGATGCTCAAGCTTCTGGATAAAGAAAATGAGTTGGGCGATAAGAGAGAGATGAAAGGATTCAAGGATGCTATGAGAGCAGCCAAAGCTGGGACGATGCAGCTCACCTTCTCTGCGACTGGTCCTTTTTTAGGAAAATAGCCACCAGGAAAAAGCATAAGCACAAAGGCGTTAAGAAGAATCCGGTGGTCGTTCTGATAGAGAAAGATTACAATGAGGCATTAGAGAAGGAGAGAAAGATAATTAAAAGATTAAGAGAGGCTGCATTAAAAGGAGGAAGAATTACTCCAGAGAGGTTCAAGATAATAAAGGTAGTAGTCGATGACTTCCTTCTGCCGGCTGAGAAGGATTTCATATATGAATTATGTCAGAAGTACAGTGGTGCCTTTTCCTTTAATGATGAGGAGAGGGGACGACTGGACGTTGACATGATCAAGATGGTCAAGATCTGGACCGTTCCTCACACGCCTTGGAATGACAGACCCACGAGATATGCCCAAAAGGAAGAAAAAGAGGTAATGGAGTACATAAACCAGAAGATCGCATCCAACGTTGTGGAACCAGCTGATGGAGCTTACGCCAATCATTAGTTTTGCTTTTGGAAGCCAGGTGGTGGCCTACGCTGGATACAGAACTCGCAAAAGTTGAATTCTGTAATGGTTCGCGATGCGGGTAGCTTACCCAATGCGGATCTATTGTCTGAGTCTTTTGCCGGAAGGAGCATCTAATCCCTAATAGACTTGTACTCTGGCTATGACCAGTTCCCGATAGATCCTACTAGTCGACCTATGACCGCCATGCATACACCTAGAGGCCTCATACAAATGTGTGTGGTGCCTCAAGGGTGGACGAATGAAGTCGCGGTCGTTCAGTGAGATATGTTGAAGGTCATGGAGGACATATGCCCAGAGGTTACGTTTCCATACATTGACGACAATCCAGTTAAAGGACCAAAGGAAAAAGATGAGACTTTAGTGGATGCACGAGTCAGGCAGTTCGTATGGGAACATGCGCAGATAGTAACCAAAATACTAGAAAGGCTGGCTAAGTACAACCTAACAGCCAGCGGGACGAAATCACTATTATTCCAAAGGCAGGTAACGATCTTGGGTTTTAGGTGTTTCTTGGAAGGAAGAAGTCCTGATCCTAAGAAGGTGGATAACCTCTTGAACTGGCCGATGCCTCTAAAAACGGTTGAGAAAGTAAGGAGCTTCCTAGGGGTCTGCAGCTTCTGGCAGATCTTCATCCCAGGGTTCGCCAAGATAGCCGAACCCCTTAGAGAAATGGTGCGACAAGGAGCTAGATTAGAGTGGTCTGACCAAAGAGAGAAGGTTGCGCAGGTACTTCAAGATAAGTTAAGAGATGGCGGGGTCGTACGAGGAGTACCCTACTTCGATACTGAAAGGGAGAGGTCATTCCTCATTGAAGCCGACGGCGGCCCAATAGCATTAGGAGGAGTACATTATGTTATGGGGAGGAGATTCATTCTAAGAACGGATTTCACAGCGGTAATCAGAGTTGTTAAGAGGCATCAGCAAGTAGATGCTACAGTCAGTAGGTGGATAGCTTACATATGGACGTATGATTTTGTATTAGACAAGGTACCTACTGAAAAGAATCGAGCTGATGGGCTGAGCCACGTAGAATGGGGATCAATAGATGATGAATCTCTTGAGGAGGCACCCTTCGTTGACGATTTTCTGAAGGACCAAGCATTGTTACTAAGATGAATGGCTTGGTTGTTGTGTTTCTTTAATTGTGCCAGGCATTGTTTCTAAGATGAATGGTCTGACCGCTGTTTACTTGGGTGGTTTCTGAACAGTCTTTGGGTCAGACCAAGGGTACTCTGCTTTTTTTTATGTGCTGAGAAAAAAGGGTTGAGCATTGTTTCTAAGATAAATGGCTCAACTCGTTTGATTGTTTTATTCTGGGGGAGGCTCAGGCCAGACGATTAGACATTGTTTCTAAGATGAATGGTCTAAGTCTGAGGCCTCAGGACTATAAGGAGAACCAAGGAATATGATTTTCTATATTGTGATATATATATATATATATATATATATGCTTATATACGAACAAGGCTTGTCAGGCATTGTTTCTAAGATGAATGGCCTGACTATAGCCTTATCGCAAGCGAAGAGAGTATAATCAAGAGTTATAAATGAAGGTAACTTGGGTCGACTAAGTATTGTTTCTAAGATGAATTGCTCAGTCCTACGCTCATTCTTGAAGATTAAGTTCAGAGAAGTATATATAATTTCGCTACTTAAACAGTTCAGGGCGACTAAGCATGGTTTCTAAGATGAATGGCTTAGTCATATGCCCCAATGAAGAGAAAAGTAGTTGTGCAGCCTGTTCGTGTATAATTAAGGCAGAGGGCTGACATTGTTTCTAAGATGAATGACCAATCCCAATGTCCTATGTAAGCCGAGAGTAAAGGGTTAAATAATTGAAAGACTATGAACTATTGTTTGCTAAATTGACTTGGGGTGGCGAGAATACTTACCTTTGTGGTTTTGCCTCCATGTGACTAAGTGAGGTTACTACTTGGTTTGAGTTTCAGGTTGATAGGTAGTTGCTTGAGAGGCTCGCCACGTSCTAGAGCGATAGGAGTTAGCTCAATTTCTGCATTTTCTGGGAGTTTTTTTTACTTAGAACAATTATCGCATTTTCCGAGATCTTTTGTTATACTTGGCTTTGTATAAATCTTGGTAAGTTACTTCCCCTACGGGAAGCGCTATCGAAATTTCTGCAAATCCAACTAGTTGGTCAAATTTTAACTTCTCAAAGTTCAACTTGTCTAAAGTTTATATATGGCTAAGTAAAAATCTGGAAAGTCTCCTTTTCTAAAGGGAGTGCTGCCCAAATTTTTGCTAATTCAGAAAGTTAGACGAAATTGGACTTTGAAAAGTCAAAGACTATTTCTGATTTTTATATTTAGGCTGATATAAATTATGAAAAGACACTTTTCCTACGGGTTAGTCTACCTTTGCCTTGGGCACTGACCTAGAGGTAGACTTATACATGGTTGGCAGATAACTTTCAGTGAGAATGTGCTTTGGAGGTTCATCCCCCATATTCTGATGATTTAGCGTGGGCATTGACATGTCTTATGATACAAGCTTTCGTTGGACTTCGATTCAGGACTTGGATTAGCTTCAGCTTCATCCTATAAGGATCACTTTCTGTTATCACTGATAACAGGTCGGTTGCCGATTCGTAGGTGTACGATTCAACTCCAATCCACTTTTGCCACTCAACCTAAGGGCTTTAGCCCTCTGGTTTGAACTGTTTCATTGTGTTTTCACCCGGACTTTATTGAATGGCCATATAACAAAAGTACTAAGTATTTATTTTGGGGAGTTGCACGAGAGTGAGGTTTGTATGGCTAAAGCAAGGGGTATGAGTATAGAGAATGGTTGAATTTGACCCCGTGTAGTGTGTGGACTTCTTGATGAATCTTTGATATGATTGTAGGTATGTGCGTGGTTCGGACTCTGGATGTGACTGCCTGCGATTACATACATATATGGCTGAGAGGAGTCCCACAGTGACTGTGAGAAGTGATCGTCCTATATAAATAAGCCTTGTATATATATTTTTATATGTGCCTTAGGCATACGCTCAGCTTATTATGATCGTGCGCAAGGGTCAACCAGATTATGACTCGAGAAAAAAAAGGAAGGTCCCTTTTCATCTTTTGATTTTTAAAGATTTTTATAGTTGGACGTTATAGTCCGTGGCAGCCGTCAAAGTCAAACCCCTTGATGTTCGACCACCACGACAACTTAAAGCTGTCTACTCAACCCCTCTGCACAGGGTGCAGAAGAGGGTGTGGTCTTCAACCGCGCATGGCGGTTGTCCAGCGTCGAGAGATAAACCCTCAAGGCGCGTGTCAGCCGACACTTGAGTGTCGAATGCGACCCTCGTGATTAACGGGGACCGCATGATTATGGGTACTACATAGTACGCCATCATTGCGACTGCTTGCGTGCGTTTGCATTGCGAGTCGATATGAGTTGGCCCTCCTTCCGCGCGGTTTTATACTGAGTCTCTCGCGCGACGCCTATCCGACTTCCGCAGTAGAAAGTTATGGGACAACTACTAAGGGGCTAGGAGCGTTGTCGCGTTGTTTGTGTTGTGTCGTGTTGTAGGTGTGTATGTGTGTGTGTGTTTTATTTTTGTGTTCGTTAAAGTGGTGTGCGCGTGGTGTGTGGGATGCGTCCTAGTCGACCGACGATGAGCCGCGCTTGGGACTTCAGCCCCCCAAGATGTCGGTTCGCGTGCGGGTCCGATAGGCGTATTAGCGCGCGTACCCCCTATGCTACAACGAACGAGAAACGCCCTTGGCTGGTCCAACCCTGCGATTGCAACCGAGTAGCTTTCGTACTGTGGACTGGTAGCTCGACAGGGATACGCCCACCGAAGGGAGGTGACAGCTCCCATAAGGTGGAGGTAAGTTGTGCCTTCCGTAGGCCCTATTCTGTCGTAGGGGCTCGCGAGAGATATGGTTGGCGCACTCGGCTGGAGCGGCCTAAGGAAGCTCCATTGGTGTGTTCGTGACAAGGTTGGTCCAACTCCTGCGTGACGCGGCCGAGAGGGTCCCACGCTGCCACGTGCGGTACCGGACCGATGCGCTCGACAGGTGGCGCCGTCGCCGGGGATAACGGTTGCCTACCGTTGTCCCTGGTGGAACGACATCCGGGTATGGGATTGTGAGAACTAGGCAAACGAGAGGTTTTTGTTGAGCTTTTATAGTTAATCGATTGAAGGTGTTGGATAAAAAGCGAGTGAGGGTTGATTGTGCGAGTTGGTTTTATTCGGTGCAGTAAGGGTGGCGCGAAAAGGATAAGCTTTGACTATGCGCCCACGTACGTTGACTATGTGCACACATACTTCGACTAGGCGCTTGCGTACTTTAACTAGTATGACGGTAGTTGGAGTTGATACCTCTTCTGACCCCGATAGTTGATGGGTTTGGGCGATGATTCGCCTGTTTGATACGATTAAGGTAAGAAGAGGCGGTATCAATAAAGTTAAGTGTGGTGGTTGTGGGAATTGGCCGTGTAAGGTACCCTTATGGCTAAAGGAAGTTAACCGAGCAGTCAAGGGTGCAATGTTGCACTTTGAATTGGCTTTAGGACGAGGCGTAGAATGAGTAAAGGAAGTCCATTATGCTAGAAGTCGCCAAGGGACTTCGAGGAGAGTTAGGCTAAGGATATTGAGAGTCTGTATGAGTATGAATTGAGATCCTGGAATTTGGGTTCTAAGCAGTTGCTCGAGTTGCATAGCCATGGAAGCCTGAGGCTTGTCCCGCATGGTATGTTTGAAATTAGGCGTATAAGGCAGTAAAGAGATGTAGTGAGCACCGTGGTAAGGCCCCAATAGAAAGGACTACGGGAAGTAGTAGATTTGCATGGCGTCTGTTAAAGGAGGGTATTTGATTCTAGAGGAAGTCGGAGTAGCAGTGAGGGAGCTAACACCTCGGCTATTCTACTTACCTCTAATGGGGCAAGGAGTTATAATTGATGTTGAACCTTCGTAGGAACCGTTGCAGGGTGGACCACCCATTTAGGAAGCCAAAGACTTGAGACCTTTTGTTTTGAGGATGTTACCTTAAATCGTATATTGGACGCATCTATGGGTGTCAGTCCTTGTAGGCCTAGTCTATGCCTAATTATGTGGAGTTATATGTTTAAGTAGGTACTTTTTTTACGAATATTTCGCGTGGGTTATTTAATTGGGATTATATTTGGGATCCTATCAGTTTGTAGAGAATTTATATGTCTCTAGTCCAGCATTTGGCTTATGGGTTGGCCATTAAGCCTGTACGTTTGGGTGACTCTTCCAAGATGGGGTAGAAATTGTCAATTTTGTAACGGAAGGCGCATGCTGGACGTTTGTCTGTGATGGGCAGAACCCAGACAAAGCAAAGGCAACTCAGGATGCCTTATGCACGGGAAGACCCGCGTATGCTCATGCCAATTGAGAAAGAGGGAGGGCTCAAGGTGTCTTTACCCAGGCGGGTCAGAGCAGGAGAGCACCACTCTTCATGGTGGGGAATGTCGATGGGCACGAACATCTTTGTCTGGATTGAGTCTGGGTTCGATGATGAGCAGGAGTGTGCAATTGTAAGGGTGACGCTGTACGCCTCGCCCTCATTCTGGATCGAGCATGGGATAGAGTTGGCGCTTGGACATGGGAGGCTGCTTACTAAGCCTTTCAGGGTAGTCGAGGCAGCCTCGGCAAAGTGGGCGAGGGAAGTGTCCCGTGATGGGGAAGAGCGAGTACTAACCCGCGTAAGGGTCGAGCGCGCTGGGGAGTTCGGGCTTCCATCTGCCCCGCTACGAGTAATCCTGCTTAACTTCCTCGTAGAAAAGAGCTTTGGTGGACATGCAAGAATAGAAGAGGCAGCTGAAGCTGCTCGGAGGGTGCGAGATTGGAAGTATGGGCGGTACACGTGTGAGCTGATATATGGGTTATATTTAGACCGGAATTTTTCGCCCCCTACGCAGTGGCTTAAGAATACGGCCTATATAGTTGACATATATGCCTCATCTTATGACCCAAATGAAGGAAATGTAGACTGGGAGGAGATTCGGGCAGCGGTGGGCCGTTAGGGAATGCCTCTTTGTCCACTAAATACACTCCTTTGACTTGGCTGGGACCGTCTCTCCACCCATTACTGTAGTTACGAAGGTGAGCGTCAGGGTGACTAGAGGTTGAGGCGTGATTGTATGAGTAAAAGGATAGATGGTGTAATGTAAGTATTAACAGTTTGCCTTTGTCTGGCTAAGCTTACTTGAATCACTTTTTGATGATCTATTGCCCGCTATGCGTATCAGGCTGTTGTCGGCATCATGGCGGAAGAAAGCAGCTTCGCCAAGATCCTGCGTTGGAGGAATTCGTGCCAGATGAAGGTGTTATTGCGCGAGGCAATGCAAGAGTCAATCCCTCCAGACCTCCGTGCTCGGTTGTTCTAGGGAAGGAACTTCTCTGGCTTTCTGCGGGACTTTCAGGACTTTAGCCTTGCGAAGGAGTGAGACAAGAAGGCGAGGTGGTGTATGTTTCCCTTATTCGTCTGCGAAAAATTAAGTGAGGAGGTGTATACCCTCAAGCAGAAGGCCAAAACGTGGGACGAGTTGGAAAGTTCCTTAAGGCTAAGATTCCCAGAAGATGGGATAGAAGACCAACGTGGGGAATGCTTTGTGCCACCAGTTGCGGGCGCACCATCGCAGGCGGAGTTGAGTGGGTTGCAGAGACAAGTGGCGGTACTGGAAGAAAGGTTAGTACGGCTGGAAGAAGCCAGGAAGGACAAAAGCGAGGCCTCTGAGGGAGCATCGAGTGGGCCGACTGCAAAAGGCGAGGCAGAGGCAAGGATGGATTATCAGGAGTTACTCCCCCACAAGAAAGCCCCGCGAGGACGAGCTTGCGCCCCAGGAAGAGGTGAAGGTGAGGGGGCCATTGAGATCAAGGAGGAGCAAGAACCCAATATGGCTCCACCTGTTATTGCGCCTGAGCTAAAGGGAGGGCCCATTAACGGAGAGGCATCCTCGGCTGCGGCCCCGGAGAGGCAAAGGAATAAGTGGTGCCCAGAGCATTGGGCAGTGATCGCTGGGAAGAGATTGGTCGCACCCCTCAAGGAGGCGAGGAAAAGGCAGTGATGGGTGAAGAAGGGGAGCTTGAAACTCCCAAGTTGACGAAGGATCAGCGGAAGGCGAGGAATCGGGCCCAGGGGAGCCAAGGTACCGGAAAGGGGCTGGGCATGCCGCAGGGAGGGGCCACCCCGCAAGAATTGAGAGGAAAGTCAGCACAGGCGGGGCCCCCATCGACTGAGCAGGCATTATACGGGCCATAGACGCTATACGGTCAGGTGGGACCTAGGCCCATATATAATTCATATCTGCCCTGTGTACAAGGCATTTGTTTGGGCCCACACATGGGTATGATGCCACCTAGGCCTCCTGCAGTCCAGTTTCAGCCAGCCTTGTGTACAGGGCCATTGCAGCCACCGATACCACGAGCAACGGAAAGCCGCGTGGCCGGTGAAAGGGGTAAAAAACGGAAGGCTGAAAAGGGTTCTAGGGATGAGGGGCAGGAGAAAGGGAAATGGGGTGGCGGCAAAGGTGGCTCTGATGGGAAAAAAGCGGGTTGGGGAAAGGACATTTGCAGACATTGTGCCAAGGAAGGGCACATAATGAAGTTTTGTCGAGAACGAAGGGCCGATGAAGCAAGCGGTCTTACAAGGACAAATATTGAGAGAGGTGTTTTCGACAGGGCTGGGGAGCGTATCGATCCAACCATCCTGGGGGAACACGGAGGGAGGCTTTGCGGCGAGAGGCAGCATCGAGCACGGCCTCGTGAAAGTAGTCGTAAAGAGAAAGGGTTGTGAGAGGAGGGCCTGAAAATGTAAGCAGACTGTAAATGCAAGCGAGAAATCCCAATCGAATAGTTGTTGCAGGTAGGCACAGCGTACAGAGGGAAGGGATCTTCGTAATAACGGTCCGGTAAGGTGGCTCGAGTTGTAGGCCGGAGGAACCCCAATAGAATAACTGTATATATATATGGGGTATGTTAGGTCTGCCTCGCATCATGTTATGGGGATGTTTCAAGTAGATGGAACAAGGAGTGACCTTGATGGCATTGTTACGAAGTAAGGGTCTGTTCTATTACGCTTATTGATTGAGGAAAGAAGATATGGGACCTACGTCGTGCCTAGGTCTAGATAGGCGTATAGGTGTGAGAGGTAGGAGAGGTTCGGGAAGCAACCCGCAGCATGTGGAAGATAGGTTTTCTAGCCTAGGAAGGCAGTTGTAAGACTTGTGTATGAATGACTTCTAGTCTTACCTGTCCTAGGGTATCTGGATATGTCTTGAATTACTTGGGTCCCTCTGACTTGAAGGGGTAGCTCTACGTCGTGATCAAACCGTTCTAGCTATTGCTTTGGTCAGAAAGACCGCTTGTTCTTGTGTGATACCAGTGACGATTTGAGTTGAGATTGTTCAACTCCGAGTGTATATATGTAACTCGAGGACATTTGGCTTGCGTATGAGTTGGGGTATTGTACCCTTGTGTGTATATTGAGTTGAGGCCTTATCCGAGCTTGTCTCTTGTATACGACGATCACTATCACTCTCACATGTGTGGACTTTATCCTGATGAATGGTGGTTTTGTGTGGATTTTGTGAGAATGAATGGATGTGAACTGTCTACTCTTCGGTATACTCATGCGGCCTGCCTACAGGCAGAACAGGACCGAGTATAAGGAGAGGGAGTGCAGTCTGTTATTGTGAAAGTGTGAAAAACAAAAATAGTCCTTAACTTTCCAAAGTCCAATTTTGTCTAACTCTCTGAATTAGCAAAAATTTGGGCAGCACTCCCTTTAGAAAATGAGACTTCCTAGATTTTTACTAAGCCATATATAAACCTTAAACAAGTTGAACTTTGAGAAGTTAAAATTTCACGAACTCCTTGGATTTGCAGAAATTTCGGCTGCGCTTCCCGTAGGGAAAGTAACTTATCAAGATTTATACAAAGCCAAGTATAACAAAAAATCTCAGAAAATGCGATAAATGATTTAAGTAAAAAAAACTTAGCCCAGAAAATGCAAAAATTGAGCTAACTCCTATCGCTCTAGCACGTGGCGAGCCTTTAAAGCAACTACCTATCAACCTTCAACTCAAATCAAGTAGTAACCTCACTTAGTCACATGCAGGCCAAACCACAAAGGTAAGTAGTCTCGCCACCCCAAGTCAATTTAGCAAACAATAGTTCATAGTCTTTCAATTATTTAACCCTCTGCTCTCGGCTTACATAGGGCATCGGGATTGGTCATTCATCTTAGAAACAATGTCATCCCTCTGCCTTAATTATACACGAACAGGCTACACAACTACTTTTCTCTTCATTGGGGCACATGACTAATCCATTCATCTTAGAAACCATGCTTAGTCGCCCTGAACTGTTTAAGTAGCCAAATTATATATACTTCTCTGAACTTAATCTTCAAGAATGAGCGTAGGACTGAGCAATTCATCTTAGAAACAATACTTAGTCGACCCAAGTTACCTTCATTTATAACTCTTGATTATACTCTCTTCGCTTGTGATAAGGCTATAGTCAGGCCATTCACCTTAGAAACAATGCCTGACAAGCCTTGTTCGTATATAAGCATATATATATATCACAATATAGAGAATCATATTCCTTGGTTCTCATTATAGTCCTGAGGCCTCAAACTTACACCATTCATCTTAGAAACAATGTCTAGCCCTCTGGCCTAAGCCTCCCTCAGAATAAAACTATCAAAAAGAGTTGAGCCATTTATCTTAGAAACAATGCTCAACCCCTTTTTCTTAGCATATAAAAAAAACATAGTACCCTCGGTCTGACCCATAGACTGTTCAGAAACCTCCCAAGTAAACAGCGATCAGACCATTCATATTAGAAATAATGTTTGGCCCTCAAAAGTCAAGCAAACAATATCCCTAAAAAATAAGTAGCCAGGCCATTCATCTTAGAAACAATGTCTGACACAATTAAAGAAACACAGCAACAAAGCCATTCATCTTAGTAACAATGCTTGGTCCTTCAGAAAACAGAACAAAACACAGCGGTCAGGCCATTCATCTTAGAAACAATGCCTGACCCTATAAGACCCGTTCAATCGCAAGCTAGACTGCCTTCCTCCCAATCTCCCCCTGATGCAACCCCCTGTGATAATCTGCTTTCAGACAACCAAAGAAACTGAAACTGCCACTATACAAGCGTTATTTTAGTTAGTCTGATTTGTGTCCTGAAAGTCAATTCCAAAAAGTCAAAGTAAGGGTTGCTCTCAACATAGTCAACCAATACATAGGGAGGTGTGTAGATAGGGGTTATACTGGGTTTATAAGGAAGAGCAAAGGTTACCTCTGAGTTCTTTGCCTCCAGAACTCCTCCTGAGTTCCGGCAGAGCTCCAGCAATCGGTGGGATGACTCCCCACAGAGTCTTGATGCGGTCCTACGGGTTGCAATCCCGCCTGCCGCATTCCTCTCGTAACCAAATAGACCAGACTTAAAATGAGAAGGGCAGATAGGGATAGTTTTGAGACTCTCAGATCCAAGAAGGTTGCACTCAGACTGGCGCGAGAGGGCCTTGAAACCTTCAGCGCCTGAGGGCCCCGCAATGGCAGCCAAACAACAGCAGCCTGGTCAAACTGAAGAAAGTCGGTCAATTGTTGCCCCTCTGGCGACTCCCTAAGTTGCGGCAATACCTCCACTCTTCAACAATCGATCCTGCCCACAAACTCGCGGATCTGGAACGCCCCGATCACAGCCCAAAACCCGGGCCATGGATCAGCAACACAATCTTCTCATCCCTCCGCAATGGTAGCCAACCGCATCGCAATCTTGGTCAACAACAGCCCAAGCGTCATCCGTTGACTCTATCTCCAGCGAGCATAATCACCCCGCTGTTATTGTCAACAAGATGGGCTTCCCACCGGCTACCAGACAACCCGCCGTTCACCGGGCAACTCTCCAAGCCCGCTGATCGCTTCCCACCCTTGTCTCCACACCTCTCCTCGGCCTGTTCGCGACCACACAGCAGCTGGTAACAGTCCTTTAGACCCGGCAGCAGTCAGCAACATGCACAACACTGTTAACAGGCATAGTAGCAGTCCGCTATACCATGCCGCAATGTCAACAGTCCATGTGTGCACAGTCACGAGGAGCAGCAGTACGCCGTAGTCAACACGACCCCCATGATAAACTCTGCCACTCCTCGATTGTGATAGCAGCCTCCCTTGCCGTCCAATCACACCCCGCTACACTACACCTTCCAAACTGCAGCAGCCGCCTTTCTTGCAGTCTACCAGTTGTTCTTGGTCGCGCGTGTAACAGGCCGAGTGGCACCCGAGTTTGCAGACGAGCACAGTTTTGTGGCCCGTTCCCAGCTACTCCCCTCAGTAGATCAGCCAGCACACCGGCCAATCTGCCTAGTCCGCCCCCCCCTTTTGTGGTTGCTTCGCCTCAGCCACGGATCATGGTCATATCAGAGTCGCCATTCAGTCTGAGGGGACAAAAGGGGTATCCTGCAAACGATACGCCTTTGATCAGCCATCGTAGCCCGTATAGAGCGAGAGCACTCGCTTATCCCGTGTACAACGAGATCACTCGTCTATCGCTCAGTCTTAACACAAGGGACTTCACGTATGTGCCCCTCTCTGCCTATATTCACACTGAGAGGCAGGCTCATATAGCCCGGCTTTCGGCTCGTCCTGCAGCTCCGATCCTGCCTCCGCAGGCCAGCTCGATTAGTGAGGCACAGTGTACCATGCCGCCAGTCGCATCCGCCCACCCACTCGACCGTGCACGGTTCGACCTCTCCACTAACCGTTATCGACCTACCCTCCCTGCTCGCTTGTAGCTTGCCTATGCCTGTAGTACAACTGTGAAGATTGCGGTAAGGAGCCTGACTATGCAGACCAACCGAATGGATGACGAGCTGTGTGATTGTGACGCAAGCCGCGACCATCACTGCGCTGAGCACGGCAACACCGCAACTACCACTCACAGGAAACGAGAAAGAATCCTTCACTAAAGTACGGCCAGATACATTCCCTTTTCGGAAGCTCTTCCCTCCGGGCGTAGTTCTCAATGCCCAAAGCAACTAATCTACGTACTAACTTTCGGATCTGACTCACCCATTGGACTCGCACCCAGCAAAACCCCCCAAAACCTCCTTCACTTACTTGAGCAAAATCGAATGTATCTTCCACTAGAACACGGAAATATACATCGTCATTTTGAAATCGTTTCTCTCCCCCACGCGCAGCCTCCTCAACTAGTACCGTCCAAACTAACATCTTACTACTAATTCTAGCATTGCCATTCGAACCGCAGCCCTTCAAAATCCTGACTTACCGCCTTTCTCCACCCGATCTCAACAAGACACGAGTGAGAACTCGATTCTTCACTTCCCGTCGTAGCTCGGCACACCCCCTCTGACTACTAACTCAATCTATACTAACTTTCTCCCTAA
>BFEA01000146.1:1400302-1413776 GCA_003427395.1 Chara braunii | reverse complement strand
CCTCTCTCTCTCTCTCTCTCTCTCTCTCTCTCTCTCTCTCTCTCTCTCTCTCTCTTTCTCTTTCTCTCTCTCTCTTTGTTTGTGCCTCACCATTCGGCCATCTCCGGCCTCCATATGCCGAATGCACCCAGCACGAATTTGCGCTCGGGTTCATTCCTCCCCCTTTCTGCCTCAAAGCAGCGCAGCCCCCGTAACATCACGGCCTGCCCCGTAGCTCCCCGCTATTCTTCCGTCACTCCTGCACCTCGTCTGCCCATCACCCCGCTCACCAGCTGCCAATCCCGTTCGTAGCTGGTGCCCCCGTTGCAAAGCTGCTTCCCGACTCGCACTGCCCCTCTTATCCGTCGGCCACCTCAGCCCCCGAACGCCCGCTTCCTGTTTCCCTCTGGCCGGTGGCATTCCGACTCCTACCCACAATCGGAGAGTGTCCCACTGGCACCCTTAGTGCCCGTCCCCCTCAGCACTCTGCTATTCGCCTTTCCCCTGCCGCTCTGCGTCCGCACCTACTGCCCATCTCTGCGGCGCCCCGCCCTGTTCCCTTCTTACAATAGCGGACCCGCAGTCCGCCGCTCTGAGATATGCCTTTGGTCCCGCCCCTTCTTGAGTGGCACTGAGCAGGGACTGTTTGGTGCCCATAAGGGGAGAGAACCCGGAGGGGCGGGACAACGGCTGGCCTATCAAAGGAGCTCGGCCCTACTGCTACCGGCTGATCTCCGGTCGGTACCGCCCACCTGTCGTAGCAAGCATTGCACCTGCTGGTCGGCGCGACTCCCGCTTGTGCCCCTGTTCGAGGCTTAGGCGCGGCCGCTACGGGGTTTTCTGCGAATATAGCACACCCCCGCGCGGCCCCGCCGCGCTTTAAAATAAAGTCCAATGGTAATAAAATTTAGAATAATAATCACAATTTCAAATTAGAGACACTCGGCAAAAGGAAACGAAGAAAAAAATATAAGTGCCGCCCTTGATTCTGCCGCGCAACCACGCGAACCGCAAAACCATGGGGGATAGCCTTCCCCGCTCTTAACCCCGCGGCTCCTCCTCGCCACTCTGATACTCTCGCGTCATTGCCGCCCAATCTCGATCCCTGAGCGCCTCAGATGAAAGTCCGACGCCATAACCAATAATGCTAGGCCCGAGTCTGGGTCTAGCTCTGGCGGACGCCTACATAAACGGACACTGCGCGGCGCGCCAAGCTACCGAAACGCCTTCAGAAGTCACATTGCTGTCAATGACGTTCTCCGTACGTACGCATAGGTCACAGGCAAGCACATCGATCAACGAGACGTGATCTTTTTAATCCCTATTTAATTAGAAAAAATTCGGTCGGCGCTCATGCCGGCCCTCCAATCATCAATGATTAAAAGGATCACGCGCGCCTCAAACCCGGGCGCCCACACACTCTCTATTCTAGCCAACCATCCAGTCAACGTAAATCACAGACGCAATCGCGCCTTGCGCGGTATACTCAAACTTTCAAACCTATTTTTTGTCATCTGCAAAAACCAGGGCGGATACCCTTGTAAGGGTATTACCGCCGACAACTTACCGGACCACATTAAGCGACGTCCCTGTCGCTTCGCAAAATCGAAAAACTATCAGATTGTCCAAAGATTCTGGCGAAAGAGGAACCAATCAGATTAGCCGACATAGGGTAGAGGCCTTCATCAAACCATGCCTCCACAATTATATGCTGGCAGGTTTCTAACCCGGGCTCTCATTGCCCCGGCCTTAGGACGCTGACAGCATAAGTTCCAAAGACCTTCTCAATTATCCTCTCCCCAGTCCTAGACAACCTTCGGCTTCTCGTTGGGTGTCCCTAGTCCTGGCCAAAACTAGGGACGCGGGCCTTAATCGAGACCTTGGAAGGCACTCTCGCCTTTGTCCTCAGAGAATCCCTCGCAATCAAATACACATACGTATATTTGTATACTCAATATCCACTCAAATCTTTCTGCAGTCTAGTACAGAAAGGCTAGGTCTCCATCTTGGCCCACCATAGCCAGGCTGATCGGACCAGGACTACGGCCTACCGCATTGTTACCTTAGCGGCAGTCCCCTCGTTGGTTGCGCAACGATAGGCTATCTCCTGGTAAGCAAAAACTCAACCTTCACTATCCCACGGAGTAATTTCCCTGGGGCGGGCAACTCCCCTTAAACTCTTACTCCGCGGTCCCGCAACCAGGTTGCGCCGGCTAGCAGCCATCCACTGAGGTTACGCCCTAGAGGTACTAACCTTTACCGCTTAGCTCGGTATTCCTCTACTATGTCCTAGAACTAGTACAAGTCGTTAGACGGAGCGTCACAAAACCAATCACGGGCCCACTGCGAGATTATGCAGGTGTCTGAAGGCATTTACCAGCTCTCTCACGAAAGGCATGGCATCCCTCGCAAAATCACAAACAAAATCCGCTAGGTCCACAAGGTCGTGACCCCTGACTTGATCAGAGTCAGCAGCCACCCATCCTTAGATGTCTCTCGCCCTGCACTCTTTTGCGACTTTTTCAAACATCTCAAGCAAACGTGGTCCCTTTTCGCCAGACTTTATCAACTCAAAGACTGCTTACCATGCCCCTAAATCCATTAACCACCTTTCACATGAAGGAGATCTCTCTCAATAGGTCTCCCTGCCATCCCTCTGTTCCTAGGACGAGCTATCACACGACCCTTTTTTAAAACACCTCCCCTTTTGGGGACAAATCTTTCGATAAATAGACATTACCACCTTCCTTAATCTGAAGGGGTCTCAACCATAGAACAACCCAACCACAGAATGACTCAAACTGGGAGGCCTACGTATGGGTCCTCTTCACAACTCAACCATGAACCACTCAAACTGAGGGGCCTGCTTGTGGGCCCTCTTCGCAACTCAACCGTAAAACATTCGGCATGGTAAGTATTCGAGTCTCAAAGACTCGCAAAATCCCTCAGGATTTTCACACTTTCACAATAACAGACTGCACTCCCTCTCCTTATACTCGGCCCTGTCCTGCCTGTAGGCAAGCCGCACGAGTATACCGAAGAGTAGACAGTTCACATCCATTCATTCTCACGAAATCCACATAAAATGACCATTCATCAGGATAAAGTCCACACATGTGAGAGTGATAGTGATCGTCATATACAAGAGACAGTCTCAGATAAGGCCTCAACTCAATATACACACAAGGGTACAATACCCCGACTCATACGCGAGCCAAATGTCCTTGAGTTACATATATACACTCGGAGTTGAACAATCTCAACTCAAATCGTCACTGGTATCACACAAGAACAAGCGGTCTTCCTGACCAAAGCTATAGCTAGAACGGTTTGATCACGACGTAGAGCTACCCCTTCAAGTCAGAGGGACCCAAGTAATTCAAGACATATCCAGATACCCTAGGACAGGTAAGACTAGAAGTCATTCATACACAAGTCTTACAACTGCCTTCCTAGGCTAGAAAACCTATCTTCCACATGCTGCGGGTTGCTTCCCGAACCTCTCCTACCTCTCACACCTATACGCCTATCTAGACCTAGGCACGACGTAGGTCCCATATCTTCTTTCCTCAATCAATAAGCGTAATAGAACAGACCCTTACTTCGTAACAATGCCATCAAGGTCACTCCTTGTTCCATCTACTTGAAACATCCCCATAACATGATGCGAGGCAGACCTAACATACCCCATATATATATACAGTTATTCTATTGGGGTTCCTCCKGCCTACAACTCGAGCCACCTTACCGGACCGTTATTACGAAGATCCCTTCCCTCTGTACGCTGTGCCTACCTGCAACAACTATTCGATTGGGATTTCTCGCTTGCATTTACAGTCTGCTTACATTTTCAGGCCCTCCTCTCACAACCCTTTCTCTTTACGACTAGTTTCACGAGGCCGTGCTCGATGCTGCCTCTCGCCGCAAAGCCTCCCTCCGTGTTCCCCCAGGGATGGTTGGATCGATACACTCCCTAGCCCTGTCGAAAAACACCTCCCTCAATATTTGTCCTTATAAGACCGCTTGTTTCATCGGCCCTTCGTTCTCGGCAAAACTTCATTATGTGCCTTTCCTTGGCACAATGTCTGCAAATGTCCTTTCCCCAACCCGCTTTTTTCCCATCAGAGCCACCTTTGTCGGCACCCCATTTCCCTTTCTCTTGCCCCTCATCCCTACAACCCTTTTCAGCCTTTCGGTTTTGACCCCTTTCACCGGCCACGCGGCTTTCCATTGCTCGTGGTATCGGTGGTTGCAATGACACCGTACACAAGAATGGCTGAAACTGGACTGCAAGAGGCCTGGGTGGCATCATACCCATTTGTGGGCCCAAACAAACGCCTTGTACACAGGGCAGATATGAATTATATATGGGTCTTGGTCCCACCTGACCGTATAGCATCCATGGCCCGTATAATGACTGCTCAGTCGGTGGGGGCCCCGCCTGTGCTGGCTTTCCTCCCAATTCTTGCGGGGTGGCCCCCCCCTGCGGCATACCCAGCCCCTTTCCGGTACCTTGGCTCCCCTGGGCCCGATTCCTCGCCTTCTGCTGATCCTTCATCAACTTGGGAGTTTCAAGCTCCCCTTCTTCACCCATCACTACCTTTTCCTCGCCTCCTTGAGGGGTGCGCCCAATCTCTCCGCAGCGATCACATACCACTTTTGCCCGGAACTCTGGGCACCACTTATTCCTTTGCCTCTCCCGGCCCACAGCCGAGGATGCCTCTCCGTTAATGGACCCTCCCTTTAGCTCCGGCGCAATAACAGGTGGAGCCATACTGGGTTCTTGCTCCTCCTTGATCTCAATGGCCCCCTCACCTTCACCTCTTTCTTGGGCGCAAGCTCGTTCTCGCGGGGCTTTCTTGTGGGGGAGTAACTCCTGATAACCCATCCTTGCCTCTGCCTCGCCTTTTGCAGTCGGTCCACTCGATGCTCCCTCAGAGGCCTCCCTTTTGTCCTTCCTCGCCTCTTCCAACTGTATTAACCTTTCTTCCAGTACCGCCACTTGTCTCTGCAGCCCGCTTAACTCCGCCTGCGATGGTGCGCCCGCAACTGGTGGCACAAAGAGTTCCCTACGTTGGTCTTCTATCCCATCTTCTGGGAATCTTAGCCTTAAGGAACTTTCCAACTCGTCCCACGTTTTCGCCTTCTGCTTGAGGGTATACACCTCCTCACTTAATCTTTCGCAAACGAATAAGGGGAACATACACCACCTCGTCTTCTTGTCCCACTCCTTCGCAAGGCTAAAGTCCTGAAAGTCCCGCAGAAAGCCAAACAAGTTCCTTCCCTGGAACAACCGAGCACGGAGGTCTGGAGGCATTGACTCTTGCAGTGCCTCGCGCAATACACCTTCATCTGGCACGAATTCCTCCAACGCAGGATCTTGGCGAAGCCGCTTTCTTCCGCCATGATGACGACAACAGTCAAATACGCATAGAGGGCAATAGATCATCAAAAAGTGATTCAAGTAAGCTTAGGCAGACAAAGGCAAACTTCTAATACTTACATTACACCATCTATCCTTTTACTCATACAATCACGCCTCAACCTCTAGTCACCCTGACGCTCACCTTCGTAACTATAGTAATGGGTGGAGAGACGGTCCCAGCCAATTCAAAGGAGTGTATTTAGTGGACAAAGAGGCATTCCCTAACGGCCCACCGTTGCCCGAATCTCCTCCCAGTCTACATTTCCTTCATTTGGGTCATGAGACGAGGCACATATGTCAACCATATTGGCCGTATTCTTAAGCCACTGCCTAGGGGGCGAAAACTTCCGGTCTAAATATAACCCATATATCAGCTCACACGTGTACCGCCCATACTTCCAATCTCGCACCCTCCGAGCAGCTTCGGCTGCCTCTTCTATTCTTGCATGTCCACCAAAGTTCTTTTCTACGAGGAAGTTAGGCAGGATTACTCGTAGTGGGACAGATGGAAGCCCGAACTCCCCAGCGTGCTCGACCCTTATGCGGGTTAGTACTCGCTCTTCCCCATCACGGGACACTTCCCTCGCCCACTTTGTTGCGGTTGCCTCGTCTACCCTCAAAGGCTTAGTAATCAGGCTCCCATGTCCAAGCGCCAACTCTATCCCATGCTCGAGGGCGAGGCGTACAGCGTCAACCTTACAATTGCGCACTCCTGCTCGTCATCGAACCTAGACTCGATCCAGACAAAGATGTCCGTGCCCATCGACATTCCCCACCATGAAGAGTGGTACTCGCCTGCTCTGACCCGCCTGGGTAAAGACACCTCGAGCCCTCCCTCTTTCTCAATTGGTCTGAGCATACGCGGGTCTTCCCGTGCATAAGGCATCCTGAGTTGCCTTTGCTTCGTCTGGGTTCTGCCAATCACAGACAAACGTTCAGCATGCGCCTTCCGTTACAAAATTGACAATTTCTACCCCATCTTGGAAGAGTGACCGAAACGTACAGGCTTAATGGCCAACCCATGAGCCAAATGCTGGACTAGAGACATTCATATAAGTTTTCTACAGACTTATAGGATCCCAAATATAATCCGAATAAAATAACCCACACGAAATATTCCTAAGACATAATTAGGCATACACTAGGCCTACAAGGTCTAACACGCATAGATGAGTCCAATATACGATTTAAGGTAACATCCTCAAAACAAAAGGTCTCAAATCTTTAGCTGCCTAAATGGGTGGTCCACCCTACAACGGTTTCTGCGAAGGTCCAACATCAATTACAACTCCTTGCCCTATTAGAGGTAAGTAGAATAGCCGAGGTGTTAGCTCCCTCACTGCTACTCCGACTTCCTCTAGAATCAAATACGCTCCTTTAACAGACGCAATGGAAGTCTACTACTTCCCGTAGTCCTTTCTATTGGGGCCTTACCACGGTGCTCACTACATCTCTTTACTGCCTTATACGCCTAATTTCAAACATACCATGCGGGGCAAGCCTCGGGCTTCCATGGCTATGCAACTCGAGCAACTGCTTAGAACCCAAATTCCAGGATCTCAATTCATACTCATACAGACTCTCAATATCCTTAGCCTAACTCTCCTCGAAGTCCCTTGGCGACTTCTAGCATAATGGACTTCCTTTACTCATTCTACGCCTCGTCCTAAAACCAATTGAAAGTGCTACATTGCACCCTTGACTGCTCGGGTAACTTCCTTTAGCCATAAGGGCACCTTACACGACCAATTCCCACAACCACCACACTTAACTTTGTTGATACCGCCTCTTCTTACCTTAATCGTATCAAACAGGCGAATCATTGCCCAAACCCATCAACTATCGGGGTCAGAAGAGGTATCAACTCCAACTACCGTCGTACTAGTCAAAATACGCAAGCGCCTAGTCGAAGTACGTGTGCACGTAGTCAACGTACGTGGGCGCATACTCAAAGCTTATCCTTTTCGCGCCACCCTTACTGCACCGAACAGAACCAACTCGCACAATCAACCCTCACTCGCTTTCTATCCAACACCTTCAATCGATTAACTATAAAAGCTCAACAAAAACCTCTCGTTTGCCTAGTTCTCACAATCCCATACCCGGATATCGTTCCACCAGGGACAACGGTAGGCAACCGTTATCCCCGGCAACGACGCCACCTGTCGAGCGCATCGGTCCAACACCGCACGTGGCAGCGCGGGACCCTCTCGGCCGTGTCACGCAGGAGTTGGACCAACCTCGTCACGGACACACCAATGGAGCTTCCTTAGGCCGCTCCGGCCGAGTGCGCCAGCCATACCTCTCGCGGGCCCCTACGACAGGATAGGGCCTACGCGAGGCACATCTTACATCCACCTTACGGGAGTTGTCACCTCCCTTTAGTGAGCGTATCCCTGCCGAGCTACCAGTCCAAAGTACGAAAGCTACTCGGTTGCAATCGCAGAGGTGGACCAGCCGAGGATGTTTCTCGTTCACTGTAGCATAGGGGGTACGCGCGGTAATACGCCTATTGGACCCGCACGCGAACCGACATCTTGGGGGGTTGAAGTCCCAAGCGCGGCTCGTCGTCGGTCGACTACGACGCATCCCACACACCACGAGCAAACCACTTTAACGAACACAAAAATAAAACATGCACACACACACACACCTACAACACGACACAACACAAACAACGCGACAACGCTCCTATCCCGTTAGTAGTCGTTCCATAACTTTCCACTACAGAAGTCGGATAGGCGTCGCGTGAGAGACTCAGTATAAAATCGCGCGGACGGAGGGCCAACTCATATCGACTCGCAATGCAAACGCATGCAACCAGTCGCAATGATGGCGTAGTATGTAGTACCCATAATCATGCGGTCCCCGTTAATCGCGAGGGTCGCATTCGACACTCAAGTGTCGGCTGACACGCGCCTTGAGGGTTAATCTCTCGACGCTGGACAACCGCGATGCGCGGTTGAAGACCACACCCTCTTCTGCACCCTGTGCAGAGGGGTTGAGTAAACAGCTTTCAGCTGTCATGGCAGTCGAACATCAAGGGGTTTGACTTTGACGGCTGTCACGGACTGTAACGTCCAACTATAAAAATCTTTAAAAAACAAAGGATGAAAAGGGAACCCCCTTTTTTCTCTCGAGTCATAAGCTGGCCGACCTTTGCGGACGATCATAATAAGTTGAGCGTATGCCCAAGGCACATATAAATAAATATATGCAAGGCTTATTTATATAGGACGATCACTTCTCAAAGTCACTGTGAGACTCCTCTCAGCCATATATGTATGTAATCGCAGGAAGTCACATCCAGAGTCCAAACCACGCACATACCTGCAATCACATCAAAGATTCATCAAGAAGTCAGCGCACTACATGGGATCAACTTCAACCATTTCCTATACTCGTACCCCTTGCTTTAGCTATACAAACCTCACTCTCGTGCAACTCCCCAAAATAAATACTTAGTACTTTTGTTAAATGACCATTCAATAAAGTCCGGGTGAAAACACAATGAAACAGTTCAAACCAGAGGGCGAAAGCTTTTAGGTTGAGTGGCAAGAGTGGATTGGAGTTGAATCGTACACCGACGAATCGGCAAGCGACCTGTTATCAGTGATAACAAAAGGTGATCCTTATAGGATCAAGCTGAAGCTTATCCAAGTCCTTAATCAAAGTCCAACGAAAGTTTGTACCATAAGACATGTCACTGCCCACGCTAAATCATCAACATATGGGGGATGAACCTCCATAGCACATTCTCACTGAAAGTTATCTGCCAACCATGTCTAAGTCTACCTCTAGGTCAGTGCCCAAGGCAAAGGTAGACTAACGACAGGATCTCCCCCATTCAGGGTGGATCGCCAGAATCGCCACCTGTCAAATATAATCCAACTCCTTTAAATCAAGAAAATTTCGGCAGCGCTTCCCGAGGGAAAAGTGTCTTTTCAGAATTTATATCAGCCCAAATATGAAAAACAGAAATAGTCTTTGACTTTCCAAAGTCCAATTTTGTCTAACTCTCTGATTTAGCAAAAATTTTGGCAGCGTTCCCTTTAGAAAAGGAGACTTCGCAGATTTTTACTAAGCCATATATGAACTTTAGAGAAGTTGAACTTTGACAAACTCTTTGGATTTGCAGAAATTTCGATAGCGCTTCCCGTAGGGAAAGTAGCTTACCAAGATTTATACAAAGCCAAGTATAACAAAAGATCTTAGAAAATGTGATAACTGATCTAAGTAAAAAAAAATTAGCCCAGAAAATGCAGAAATTGAGCTAACTCCTATCGCTCTAGCACGTGGCGAGCCTCTCAAGCAACTACCTATCAACCTGAAACTCAAACCAAGTAGTAACCTCACTTAGTCACATGCAGGCCAAACCACAAAGGTAAGTAGTCTCGCCACCCCAAGTCAATTTAGCAAACAATAGTTCATAGTCTTTCAATTATTTAACCCTTTACTCTCGGCTTACATAGGGCATTGGGATTGGCCATTCATTTTAGAAACAATGCCAGCCCTCTGCCTTAATTATACACGAACAGGTTGCACAACTACTTTTCTCTTCATTGGGGCACATGACTAAGCCATTCATCTTAGAAACCATGCTTAGTCGCCCTGAACTGTTTAAGTAGCCAAATTATATATACTTCTCTGAACTTAATCTTCAAGAATGAGCGTAGGAAAGAGTCATTCAGCTTAGAAACAATACTCAGTCGATCCAAGTTACCTTCACTTATAACTCTTGATTATACTCTCTTCGCTTGTGATAAGGCTATAGTCAGCCCATTCATCTTAGAAACAATGCCTGACTAGCCTTGTTCGTAGATAAGCATATATATATATCACAATATAGAGAATCATATTCCTTGGTTCTCATTATAGTCTTGAGGCCTCAGACTTACACCATTCATCTTAGAAACAATGTTTAGTCATCTGGCCTGAGCCTCCCTCAGAATAAAACAATCAAAAAGATTTGAGCCATTCATCTTAGAAACAATGCTCAACCCTTTTTTTTCAGCACATAAAAAAAACATAGTACCCTGGGTCTGACCCAGAGACTGTTCAGAAACCACCCAAGTAAACAGCGGCCACACCATTCATCTTAGAAACAATGTTTGACCCTCAAAAGTCAAGCAAACAATATCCCTAAAAAATAAGTAGCCAGGCCATTCATCTTAGAAACAATGCCTGACACAATTAAAGAAACACAGCAACAAAGCCATTCATCTTAGTAACAATGCTTGGTCCTTCAGAAAATAGAACAAAACACAGCGGTCAGGCCATTCATCTTAGAAACAGTGCCTGACCCTATAAGACCCGTTCAATCGCAAGCAAGACTGGCTTCCTCCCAACCTCCCCCCTGATGCAACCCTCTGTGATAATCTGCTTTTAGACAACCAAAGAAACTGAAACTGTCATTATACAAGAGTTCCTTTGGTTGGTCTGATTTGTGTCGTGAAAGTCAATCCCAAAAAGTCAAAGTAAGGGTTGCACTCAACATAGTCAACCAATACATAGGGAGGTGTGTAGATAGGGGTTATACTGGGTTTATAAGGAAGAGCTAAGGTTATCTCTGAGTTCTTTGCCTCCAGAACTCCTCCTGAGTTCAGGCAGAGCTCCCGCAATCGGTGGGATGACTCCCCACGGAGTCTTGATGCGGTCCTACGGGTTGCAATCCCGCCTGCCGCATTCCTCTCGTAACCAAATAGACCAGACTTAGAATGAGAAGGGCAGATAGGGATAGTTTTGAGACGCTCAGAGCCAAGAAGGTTGCACTCAGACTCGCGCGAGAGGGCCTTGAAACCTTCAGCGCCTAAGGGCCCCGCAATGGCGGCCAAACAACAGCAGCCTAGTCAAACTGAAGTCAGTCAGTCAATTATTGCCCCTCTGGCGACTCCCTAAGTTGCGGCAATACCTCCACTCTTCAACAATCGATCCTTCCCTCAAACTCGCGGATCTGGAACGCCCCGATCACAGCCCAAGACCCGGGCCATGGATCAACAACACAATCTTCTTATCCCTTCGCAATGGCAGTCAACCGCGTCGCAATCTTGGTCAACAACAACCCAAGCGTCATCCGTTGACTCTCTCTCTAGCGAGCACAATCACCCCGCTGTTATTATCAACAAGATGGGCTTCCCACCGGCTACCAGACAGCCCGCCGTTCACCGAAAAACTCTCCAAGCCCGCTGATCGCTTCCCACCCTTGTCTCCACACCTCTCCTCGGTCTGTTCGCGACCACACAGCAGCTGGTAACAGTCCTTTAGACCCGGCAGCAGTCAGCAGCATGCACAGCACTGTTAACAGGCATAGTAGCAGTCCGCTATACCATGTCGCAATGGCAACAGTCCATGTGTGCACAGTCATGAGGAGCAACAGTACGCCGTAGTCAACACGACCCCCACGATAAACTCCACCACTCCTCGATTGTGATAGCAGCCTCCCCTGTCGTCCAATCACACCCCGCTACACTACACCTTCCAAACTGCAGCAGCCGCCTTTCTTGCAGTCTACCAGTTGTTCTTGGTCGCTCGTGTAACAAGCCGAGTGGCACCCGAGTTTGCAAACGAACACAGTTCTGTGGCCCGTTCCCAACTACTCCCCTCAATAGATCAGCCAACACACCGGCCAATCTGCCTAGTCCACCCCCCCCCTTTGCGGTTGCTTCGCCTCAGCCACGGATCATGGTCATATCAGAGCCGCCATTCAGTCTGAGGGGACAAAAGGGGTATCCTGCAAACGATACGCCTTTGATCAGCCATCGTAGCCCGTATAGAGCGAGAGCACTCGCCTATTCCGTATAGAGCGAGAACACTCGCCTATCGCTCAGTCTGAACACAAGGGACTTTACGTATGTGCCCCTCAAGTACCACTCACAGGAAACGAGAAAGAATCCTTCGCTAAAGTACGGCCAGATACATTCCCTTTTCGGAAGCTCTTCCCTCCGGGCGTAGTTCTCAATGCCCAGAGCAACTAATCTACGTACTAACTTTCGGATCTGACTCACCCATCGGACTCGCACCCAGCAAAACCCCCCAAAACCTCCTTCACTTACTTGAGCAAAATCGAATGTATCTTCCACTAGAACACGGAAATATACATCGCCATTTTGAAATCGTTTCTCTCCCCCACGCGCAGCCTCCTACACTAGTACCGTCCGAACTAACATCTTACTACTAATTCTAACATTGCTATTCGAACCGCAGCCCTTCAAAATCCTGACTTACCGCCTTTCTCACCCGATCTCAACAAGACACGAGTGAGAACTCGATTCTTCACTTCCCGTCGTAGCTCGGCACACCCCCTCTGACTACTAACTCAATCTATACTANCACCCGATCTCAACAAGACACGAGTGAGAACTCGATTCTTCACTTCCCGTCGTAGCTCGGCACACCCCCTCTGACTACTAACTCAATCTATACTAACTTTCTTTCTAATCTGACCTTACATTGAAATCGCCCCACCCAAAAACCGTGGATTCGACTTTTATCCCGCCGAAATCCGTTTGGAAACGCATGAAATACGCGTTTCCCACCCTCCTTCTTCCCTCTTCTCGACATAGCTCTGGAGCACTGACTCTCCCTCCCCACTCTTAATCTACTGACTCTCCTCCAAAACTAACACCATATTCTAATTCGCAACTACTCAAAACCCCTATTTAGTATCCTACCTCGCTCGATTCCATTATGGATCGAGCGAGATATGGTTCTCCCACGTTTTCCCTCCGACGCTCCGCCATAGCCACCGYGCAGCCCATTCTCCATCTAACTTCTTTTCTACTAACCCTTAGCTAAAACTAACTTCAGATATGGATTCGCCCACCAGTAAAACATCAGACGAATATTTTCTCCCACCCATTTTCATCAAGAAATGGGTGGGATTTGTTGTATTTCTCCCTGTTGCCCCGCTGTCTGCCTCGTCGCCTCCTTCACCCTCACCTCCGGACGCACCTCGACGGGATTCGGAGCTAGGTTCACTCACTTTTCTTGGTCACTTTCGAAATCTCTCTCTCTCTCTCTCTCTCTCTCTCTCTCTCTCTCTCTCTCTCTCTCTCTCTCTCTCTCTCTCTC
>BFEA01000146.1:1370415-1400252 GCA_003427395.1 Chara braunii | reverse complement strand
TCTCTCTCTCTCTCTCTCTCTCTCTCTCTCTCTCTCTCTCTCTCTCTCTCTCTCTCTCTCTCTCTCTCTCTCTCTCTCTCTCTGCGCCTCACCATTCGGCCATCTCCGGCCTCCACATGTTGAATGCACCCGGTGCGAATTCGCGCCCGTGTTCATCCCTCCCCCTTTCTGCCTCAAAGCAGCGCAACCCTCGTAACATCACGGCCTGCCCCGTAGGTCCCCGCTATTCTTCCTTCACTCCTGCACCTCGTGTGCCCATCGCCCCGCTCACCAGCTGCCAATCCCGTATGTAGTTGGTGCCCCTGTCGCAAAGCTGCTCCCCGACTCCCGCTGCCCCTCTTATCCGTCAGCCACCTCAGCCCCCGAACGCCCGCTTCCTGTTTCCCTCTGGCCGGTGGCATTCCGACTCCTACCCACAGTCGAAGAGTGTCCCACTAGCACCCTTAGTGCCCGTCCCCCTCAGCACTCCGCTATTCGCCTTTTCCCTCCCGCTCTGCGCCCGCACCTACTGCCCAGCTCTGCGGCGCCTCGCCCTGTTCCCTTCTTACAGTAGCGGACCCGCTGTCCTCCGCTCTGAGATATGCCTTTGGTCCCGCCCCTTCTTGAGTGGCACTGAGCAGGGACTGTTTGGTGCCCATAAGGGGAGAGAACCCGGAGGGGCGGGACAACGGCTGGCCTATCAAAGGAGCTCGGGCCTGCCGCTACCGGCTGATCTCCGGTCGGTACCGCTCACCTGCCATAGCAAGCATTGCACCTGCTGGCCGGCGCGGCTCTAGCTTGTGCCCCTGTTCGAGGCTTAGGCGTGGCCGCTACGAGATTTTCTGCGAATACAGCACACCCCCGCGCGGCCCCGCCGCGCTTTAAAATAAAGGCCAATGGTAATAAAATTTAGAATAATAATCACAAATTCAAATTAGAGTCACCTGACAAAAGGAAACGAAGGAAAAAATATAAGTTTCGCCCTTGATTCTGCCGCGCAACCCCGCGGACCGCAAAACCACGGGGGATAGCCTTCCCTGTTGTTAACCCCGCGGCTCCTCCTTGCCACTCTGATACTCTCGCGTCATTGCCGCCCAATCTCGATCCTTGAGCGCCTCAGATGAAAGTCCGACGCCGTAACCAATAATGCTAGGCCCGAGCCTGGGTCTAGCTCTGGCGGACGCCTAGATAAACGGACACTGCGCGGCGCGCCAAGCTACTGAAACGCCTTCAGAAGTCATATTGTTGTCGATGACGTCGTCCGTACGTACGCATAGGTCACAGGCAAGCACATCGATCAACGAGACGTAATCTTTTTAATCCCTATTTAATTAGAAAAAATTCGGTCGGCGCTCACGCCGACCCTCCAATCATCAATGATTAAAAGGATCACGCGCGCCTCAAACCCGGGTGCCCACACACTCTCTATTCTAGTCAACCATCCAGTCAACGTAAATCACAGACGCAACCGCGCCTTGCGCGGTATACTCAAACTTTCAAACCTATTTTTTGTCATCTGCAAAAAACAGGGCGGATACCCTTGTAAGGGTATTAGTGCCGACAATCTGGTGTCACAAATCTGATCCTGACTCCAAGTCTGAACATGAGTCTCCTGACCATCTCGTTCTTGAACTCTGATCCCTAGTCAGCCACAAACTCACGTATGAAGGGGTACCTTAAGTAGATTTCTTTGATCCAATCTGCCACTATCTTTGCAGTTTTCTTACGGATGGCTTTTGCTTCAACATAACCAGACATGTTATCTCTCATGTTTAGTACTGCCAGGTTGAACAAGAACAGTGGGGTATAAGGGCTCAATCAATCTCATAGATGACCTTTTTTGACAGGCTTCACCTGGTATAAGGGTTCAACCCGGCCGAGTGTGGGTCCTCTCCACAACTCAACCACGAACCACTCAAACTGAGGGGTCTGCTTGTGGGCCCTCTTCGCAACTCAACTGTAAAGCATTCGGCATGGTAAGTATTCGAGTCTCAAAGACTCGCAAAATCCCTCAGGATTTGGGATCAACTTCAACCATTCTCCATACTCGTACCCCTTGCTTTAGCCGTACAAATCTCACTCTCGTGCAACTCCTCAAAATAAATACTCAGTACTTTTGTTAAATGGTCATTCAATAAAGTTTGGGTGAAAACACAATGAAACAGTTCAAATCACAGGGCTAAAGCCTTAAGGTAGAGTGGCAAGAATGAATTGGAGTTGAATCGTACACCGACGAATCGACAACCGACCTGTTATCAGTGATAACAAAAGGTGATCCTTATAGGATCAAGCTGAAGCTAATCCAATTCCTGAATCGAAGTCCAACGAAAGTCTGTACCATAAGATAGGCCAATGCCCACGCTAAATCATCAACATATGGGGGATGAACCTCCATAACACATTCTCCCTGAAAGTTATCTGCCAACCATGTCTAAGTCTACCTCTAGGTCAGTGCCCAAGGCAAAGGTAGACTAACGACAGGATCTCCCCCATTCAGGGTGGATCGCCAGAATCGCCACGTATCAAATATAATCCAACTCCTTTAAATCAAGAAAATTTCGGCAGCGTATGATTTCGGATGCCGGAGCTGGATACGAGCAGCCTATGATGGCTCGGCTCATTGGTGGACTTATGTGTCTGCCGGACCCAGATTGGCCCCAGTTTTGCATGTATGTGAGTTAAACTTTTAAAATTTCAGTTCATTGCAGTGTATCTGGCTTGTCATGTGTCAGCCCTGGGACATGCCTGGGGGATTGGGAGCCAATTTATAGGATTTCAGTTCTTGCCTCTTATTATATTTTATTTAGTCTGAATGACATTTATGAAATGAATGGCTGTGGGATAAAGTAAAATATGTTTTCTTCCTCTCATAAGTCAGCGCTCAGTTGATGAGGCAACCTTCTAGTACGATTGCGTAAGGAGGATTGCCTAGCATCATCTGGCACAAATTGATTAGCTATCTTTGAAAGAGGGTGACATTTGGCCTAGTGAAGTGTTCCCTTGGCAAGGGACTCAGCATCGCCGAGATGGGGTTCCTCTCCAGACGGGCCTTAGTGGCTAAACGCTACCAAACTCTAAAGGGATAGGTAATCAGTCATGTGTCATAATCGATGGAGTGATCTGCCCGATCATGTGATCGGGCAAAGATCACTTACCATCGCAGCGAATTGAGGCTCGCTGCATTCTTTATGCTGGAAGGAGTGTTCCCACTGCAGCCGTCGGGCTCTCGCAACGGTTCTCCGGCGAGAGTCTACCCACAGTGGCGTCCCCTGCGGTGTCAGCACTTGCGTCCTTCATGAAGAGGCAGAGAGTTTTCGACTGCGCCTCTTGAGCAAGAGATGATTCCCTGAAGCAGGTTCTCACAAGGTCCAGAGGCTAGCTGGGTCAGCGGGGTGTCTGAGCCATAGTGGCAGATAACTCCGGACCCTAGGGTGGTTAGTCGTTCCTCAGGTCATCGTATGGTGGTCTGGTCCGCCTGCTAGAAAGAAAGGAGGCATCCTGAGCCTCTCCCAGTCTAAATTCGACATTTGGCTGATCAAGGTGGTGGACTCCTACTATCACTCTGATCGGGGTGTCTCTCGGGAGCAGTGTCTCCAGGGGCATTCCCTTGGCGCCGAGCCAAGCCAGGTATCCACAGCCCAGCTGGCAACAGGGCCATTATGGCCTCCTAGCCCAATTTTGCAAAGCTTAATTGTGGACTCACTCTGACTCACCAGCAGTGTCTGGTTGGGTGTTGGCTGGCTCCCCCCACAGTAGCAAGAGTCGGGCGTTAGAAAGAAGTCGAGCGAGTAGACGGAGGTTCTGAAGTCGACTAAAGAGTTTTCGCGCCATGGGTCTGCACTCATCGGAGTGAGGGCTTCATGAAGGGGTGTGCGGCTTCCCATGAGCTGTTCTGAGCAAGGACTCAGAGGGTGGTCGGACCGCCATGACTGGGAATCAGGACTGACTTTGCTCTGCTTGTCGGGTTGGGTCAGCGGAGGAGCCCACCAGGGCGAGCGGGGGCACTCTCAGAAGGCCGAAAGGTAAGACTCTGAGAGTGAGTGAGGAAGGGGTGTTGGCAAGGGTCTTTAGGAAAGATCATTTTTCTCGTTCTTTTTTTTTTTTTTTTTGAGGCATGACTTGAAATCTGTTTTGCAGGTACCCTACAACCAGACAGAGACAACGGGGTTCGGTATAACCCGACAGTGAGCGGCACAGAGCCGGCAGACAGAGACAACGGGGTTCGGTATGACCCTACAGTGAGCGGCACAGAGCCGGCAGACAGAGACAATGGGGTTTGGTATGACCCGACAACGAGAGGCACAGAGCCGGCAGACAAAGAGAAAGGGGTTTGGTATGATCACCCCTTATGAGGCAGCCTTCTGTCTAGATGACCTGGATGATCCTGGATGCGATGATTGTTCCCATAGCCGCCCGTGGCTGAGATATCGATGAGGGTTATGCAGTACTGATGGGTAGTATGGATGAGATGGACTGATCCAGTGATGATGAGATGTGCAGGTCAGGATTGAGACTTGGACTGCTAGACCAAACCTAGCGATGGGGTCGGGTCTAAGATTGAGGATCGATCATGATAATGCATGAGGCCAAACCTAATGGAAGGTTTGACTTGAGATTGAGGCTGATTCAGTGATGCAAGGGAATGGGATTGATAGTATGATTGGGCTGCATGAGCAGTCATGATACTTGCGTGCGGTTACTGCACCATGCAAGTCTGATAAGGCTAATTCCTTCTTGATTTTTTATGGTGGCTTGGACCAGTGGTCCATGCCTTATTGAGTGAGTACTCAAGCCTTAGCAGGCGAGCACCCTGATAATTGGGGATATAGTTTATATAATGCCCCTATATATCAAATAGCATATAAGGCCGCTTAGCTCAAGTTGGCATATAAAGAACAACGGAAGTACGAGGCACAAGCGATAGTTGGGTGGCGCAGCCTAGTAGGCGACGGGCGGTTCTGGTGCGCGTGGTAACGGCGGTGGCGCAGGGCGAGGCGGTTGTGGCAGGACGGTGAGCTGGCGAGGAGATGGTTGAGTAGAGGAAGAAGGGTGGTATGGTGAAGAGTATGAGCGAGAGGGCGGATCGAAGCGAGGAGGCGGAGAGCCGTAGCGCTGCTCATATTTATACAAATAGTACATCATAGATCTAGGCGACGGCGTGCGCTCGCGCCGGTCCTCTGAGCGATGGCGCAAGCGCGTTCCTCCCCATCTCATCTCCTCCTCCTCCTCTTCGGATCTCTCCCCTTCGTACGTCAGATTGATCGGTCGATCTGGCGCCTTCCCCTGTCGACCTCCTCTCCCACGTCCAGCGCCCGAGCCTCGCGTCTTTGGCGCCATGGCAAAACTGATAAGCTGCACAATGATAAGCGCTGCACGACAAGAGCGACGAGAAGCGCTGCGCAACGATAAGCGCTAGTGCGATAAGAACAATGATAATAGCGAGAGCGTGACAACACTGCACGCTCAATGATGCGAATTCAAGAGTGAATGAAGAGAGCAAGTGTGATATTAGGCCTTTATAGTGGCCGAAACCTGGCGAGGATGCCAGGAATGGGGTTTGGTATGGTTGTCGGAAGACGATGTGGTGCAGCAGCGGAAAATGACTCGCCGCAGTCAACCCCGCGATGCGTCTAAATCGCGCCTGGGGGCGTCCACAGTCATGGTCAAACTGGACCCTAGCGCGACGGTTGGATCTCCCCTGAGCCAAAATCAAGGGAAAGACGGCGCGGCAGTACGGTCCTCCGGAGACCTGATCGTCTTCGTTGGACTGGACCGTCGCGGCCGCAATGGGCCAAATAGTGGGGTCCGGTTCAAACAGCACTTCAAACGGACCAAGGGTTAGCGAGATATTCAAGTTTGACCGGTTGGGACCGGACCGACACGACCGCGTAACCCGGCCAGGAAAAGAATAGCCCTAAGTAGCCATATAGATGAACAGCCAGGCACGAATAATTAAAATAGGGTCATGTGCTATTTTTAGCACGAGACTGACTGTTCGTTTCCCAAAGTCGAGCCTGCAGTCCCACGCTATTTTTAGAGTGGGACTGACTGTTCATCTATCGGGAACTGGGCCTGCGCCAATCCCGTTCTAAAAATAGGACTGACTGTTCATATCCCGAGGTCGGGACTGCTGCTATTTTTTAGCACAGGCCTGGTCTAGAGTTTGACCACAACCCCGACCATGGGACTGCAGCACAACCCCGATCACCTAGCCTCTCCATTATAAAAGAGTGACCACGTCACCCAAGAGAGACAGATCAGCATGCGTGGTACACGTGGCACGAATCAGACAGATTGAGAGCATGCCTACTTGCGGAATACAGCAACATAGGCAGAACAGCAAGTAAGAATCTCTCACACGCGGTGACGCGGAGCGACTGGCGGGGCAGCGAGAACGAGAAGGACGGAAGCTACTGTGTTAAAGCAAGTGGAAGGAGGGACGACCAAGACATGAAAGAAGGAGGTAAAGGGAAGGGGGGTGCTCGGGGAAGTAAGGCGGTCTCAATTCTCACAAGGACCACTTTGCTTTCTCCCTCATCTCCTCCCCTATCGTCTTCTTTTTGCTTCCCTGCTCGCTCTCCCTTCTTTCCTTCTTCTCACTCGAATGTGTGGGGTCTGACTAATCCCCCGCGAGCCCATTGGCTCATAGCAAGGTTCTGATCTACCTTTGACCGCCTACACGCACTGTGCCCGAGGGCAGCTGGTGCTGAGCACTCGGGCTTGCCCTGCTCAAGGGTTGAGGATACCGTGTGCCCCAAACGCCGTGCCTGAAAATTGTTGAGACTGGGGACTCACGCGCACTGTGCCTAGGGCAGTTGATACTGTGCGCCCTTGCTCACCATACTTAAGGGCTGATGCTGTGCGTTCAACTGCTCTGAGCACGAAGACTATTAATGCTGAGTCATGCGGTGAATCCTGCCATATCCAGAGTGCTATACTTCGTTGTGTCTGGGTTTGAATCTGTCGACGGTTACATGATCCGTATTTTGAATCAGCAAACATTTGTCATAGCATTTGGCTGCGCCAATAGGCACTCAAACAGGGCTTGATAATTGGTTGTGCCGATGAGCATTTAAGTTGAGTGATTAGCTGTGCCAATGGGCACTTGAATAGAGCATGATATTCGAGTCCCTTGATTTGCTATATCAAGAGATGATTCTCTGCATAATGGTCCAACCGCGACTGTGCACACTCGAATTTAAGTGTGACATTGCGCTCTGATCTTGGGTGCCGTCGGTGCACCATGTCTAAGTACCAAGTCTGCGACAGTACCATATTAAAGCATTCCTCAAACAGTGCGCAGAGAACGCACCATACTTGAGTATCATGTCTGAGCGCAGAAAGCGCACCATACCAAAGTACCATAACTGTGCGCAGTTGCGCGTCGTATCTAAGGCCCATTCGTGCTATTTGCCACTGTGCGCAGTTGCGCATCGTATCTCAGGCCCATTCGTGCTATTTGCCACTGATAGGGACTCCGGTGACCTTGGGTCTATCCTTTATACGGGGTCAGGTGCAGGCGATAAACCCGAACGCCTCACTCTAAGCCGTGTCGCCGCTGGCAGGATGGATAACCCTTACTACTCGACTGTATGACAAAGTGTGACTACCTCTTTATACACCTCTATTTTCTATACCTATCAAAATCTTGAGTGACAGTCTGCCGGTCCTCCAACCCATTGAGCTCGGTCCGGGGAAGGACATCTAACCGGACCCTTGGAGCAGTGGGGGCGCGACACCGCGTGGCGAGGCCACAATATGATCGAGGTTTATTGCATGATTACGAGGACTATCCCCGCATGTGAAAACCACGATCATTTCGCGCGGTACTCTTCCACACCCTTACCACCCTGTATCCCGACTACCTCGCCTCCCTCCCGCACACTGGTAATCGCTTCCCCCGTTTCCATCGGATCGTTCGTTACCAGGAGCTCCCGGAAACAGTAACACAGGTGGAACGATTCTTACCCCCGCTTCTGATTAACCCTCCCCCTCACCATGCCCCCATGTACCATCTCCCCTTCCCCCTTCCTCGTGGACACTGACAATCTGTGATCGGTGGATTGGTGTGCGTGCCATGGCGGTGACACGAATAATCCCCTCCTTGGATTGACAAAAACCCTCCTGAGGAATTTGTAGGACACAGCTTGCAGGCCACGTTGGATGACGTCCACACTTTTTTACACGGTAAGTAGCCATGCAGAAAGCTCCTCGCGTCGGACGATTAGAGAGATCGACACGTGTCAAGATTCAAGCAAGCAGGAGATTGCTTAAGATTAGAACCCCCTGGGCGTCTCATATGTGACGAACCGATTTCTGCACCACGCGATTTTCTGCGCGGTAGCGACGAAGGGTCCTAAGCTGGGAAGAATGGGCCAATTACGGGAGATTGGGATGATTAGAAAATTGCATCGGTGTCCTCGCTTCTTCGTTTTTTTGCGTCGGTTCCCTTTTGGATGGCTGGGTTCGGCCCCGGGCAGGTCCTTGGACGATCGATTGGTTGATTGGCTGTGTGAGTGGCGCGCCGTCGTGTGCGCCAGCAATAAATGTTGATGTCGCTTCTTTTCTTTCGGTTTTGGACCTTTGGGCGCAGACGTCGCGCGGGGAATTTTGCTTCGTTTTGAATTTTCTTTTTGAATTCTTTTTCGGAGTTTGTGCTTTTTGCTTTTCCGCATTAGATAGGAATTTAGGATTTTTTCAATTAGGACTTTCTTTTGCCGCGCGGCGTTTTTTGTTTACGCGCTTCTTTTTGCGGCTGCAACAAAACTCTGATTAGTCGATGCCTTTAATCAAGTGTGTAACTGTAATTTTGGGCGGGCGCCATTGTAATTGTATCCTTTCTTCTTGTGCTTCGTCTTTCCCGCTTTCACTTTTTTTTGCTGTGTCTAGCCAGCCCGCGGACTGCATGCTCGGATCGATGTGTGGAGCGAGGCTACGTCCCCCACGCCTCGGCCTGGCCATGCAGAACGCAGGCGTTCCCTCTCTAATCTTCTTTTCTAAGTCCTTGTAATTCCTTGTTCTTTGCGCATGCATGCACACTATAAATTCCGGCTGCGCGATTAGATAGCTCTCTTAACCAGCTATTGGAAGCTCGGGGTAGCGCGATCAGTGAGGATCGGCTCACGAGCGAAGTAAGAGCTGAGTCGAAGTGGGAGTCGGGTGACCCAATGAGCTGGTGCCAAACGCGCGGGGTTGACGTGGGCCACGACGGACTGTGGGCGCGGGCGAACCTGACGGGTGCGGGAGGACTAAGCGGGGTGACGACTTTGTGGGTTGGTGCGCGACGACGGATTGTCCACATCGGAGAGAGAGAGAGAGAGAGAGAGGAAGAGGGAGCTGAGGTTGATGGACGCGGGTTTGCTGTTTCTTTTTTCTTTTCCCACTCTTTGCTTTTGTGTATAAATTTTGATCCCGATCTCAGGCGATTCGCATGTTTACTTTTGTTTTTCGGAATCTTGAATTGGTTTTGTCCCACACTTGTTTATGCGATTTCGATCTTGGTTATTGTGTGTTATCTTGAATAAATGGAAGAATGTATGATATGCCTGTTGCTTTTCCTTGTGCCTGATCTTTGCCTTTGCTTGTCGATTTGATACACTTATGAGCATAGTAGGAAAGTTCGCGCAATCCTCACTATGGCTGTTGTTGCTATGAATGCGTAGTAACACCTTGCATATTCCGGAATGATTGCGTACGGATCACGGAGTGATTAGATGATTGGGTAGCTGTTTGTCCAGAAACGAGCGAATACCTCGCGGGGATGCGTGTAAATGCGATCTGATGTGCGCACTTACACGTATCCACGCGCGTCAATTCGTAACCACCCACGCTTGAAAGGGCTAACGATTGTGGGGATATTGACTGATTGGATGTGTTCGGTGGCCTTTCTACGCCTGCAACGAAGCAATCATCCCGTGGGAAAATGTGTAAACGTGATCCAGTTCATGCAGTCTACATGTACTCCCGCGTGGTGATCGCAATCATCGGATATCGGGACAAGCACGAAATTTCTGAACGCCAAGCTCGGAAATTCCCCAGCCGGGCAACCACGCGCTAAGGAATTCTGCAGCTTCACAATGACAAGATGACGAACTCGAGGGACTCAGACTCGTCGTGGGACCCGGAGCACTTCACCCCTTGGATAGAAGAATGCCTCCGACAGAGGTTCCCCTGCTTGACCGAGAATCGACTGTGTCCTAGGGAGTTCCATTGTACCACCACCAGTGATCCACGGTGCCCTGATTTCCCCACTTTGGACCACACGCACCACTTTATTTCCCCCGGTTTCGTCGTTATCTCCACCAACTTCCCTCCCTTCCGTCTTCTTCTCCCGTATCATCAACTCACGGTCGTCTCGTGGAACGCCATAGCCCCCTATTGGCCCCGCACGTTGTCGGGCTGGATACCCTTACAAGGATACTCGCACTGGTTTTTTGCAGTTGACAGGGAAATCCATCGATTTATAATTAATGGGAAGACCCCGTGAGTCGCAGGGGTTCGCGGACTAAAGATTCGGCGGTAACATCTAGGATTAGAGAGTGTGTGGGCGCGCAGGTTTGAGACGCGCGTGATTTTTCCCTCTTTGATCGCAATGGAAGACGCGGCGAGGATTCCGATCGATGTGCTTCATTATAACAATGGTTTGTCTTGATTAGACTAACCTATGGGCGCTATTTTCTCTGGTCCCGCGTGGTACGGTGGGCGGTTCAGTGAGCCCGTGTGGACTTACGCGGAGTCCAGATGATGGGACCTGATAGATTTGGCTAAGGACGGGTAGCGGCGGCGAGGCCGGCAGGCCGACGCGAAGTTTGGGTGGTCTTCTGGGCGAGTGTGGGCTAGGAGGTGGCATAGGGTGCTTCCATTGGCCCCAAAAGTCGTGCGCTACTTCTTTATTAGGAGATCCGAGCCCACTAGTACCAGGCTAGGGCTTAGCCCTATAGGTTACAGCATCGGATTGGTATGCAGCAGACGCAAGGATCGAGGCCAATGGCATGCAGCCGAGGAGAAGGACGGGACGGGTGGGCTTGAGGGGTCGATGGTCTTATAAGACTATCCCCTTTGCCTTTTGCTATCACGGGGGGCGAGAGGGGTGCTGTGGTCCCCTGCCAGACTACCGCCCGTATTTATATATATATATATATATATATATATGTATTATACTATTTCGGATTTTTTGTTACTATTATTATCGCATCCGTATGTGGACACGAAAACACTGTGGGTACACCCACCAACTGTTGAAAATATAGACCTGTGTTTGAATCCGAATGACGGGACTTGGGTACGGAGCGACGGCAAGGGGGTGCCTACCTGGGCAGTGCCGAAGGCTTGTGGTTAATACCGTGGTGGCAGTGTGCCCCACGGCCGTGTGATCAGGCGCAGAAGGCTGGAGTAGCCAGCTCGGCCACTGCATAGCTCTCGTAAATCCGGGAGTGAACCCGGACGAGAAAAGGAGACGGAGGGCAGATGCGAAAAGGTTAAGAAAAGGTCGGGGGGGGGGGGCGAACGGCCTTTGAAAGTGCCACGAGGCGCCGACCGCTGGGAAGAGTGCTTCGGGACATCTGTAAAAAAAAAATTGGGACGATATCGGAAAGATTTGCATGGCTCCTACGCAAAGACGGCCTATATAAGGCGGGCGCGGTGTGTCGCGCTCGACTGTTTTGTTGCTTCTACCATCCGCGGGCGTACTTCTTGAGGAGCGGCATGCTATCGGGCTGCCGTGTGGTGCTCACAGTTGACCGCAACGAGGCGGTGAGGGGGCGGATGGGCACTAGGAGTGAATCAGACCCAGAACTGCGCCGGGTGCGTTCGGATATGGCGGAGCAGTGAGCCAGAAGGAGGCAGGGAGAGAGACCAGGACGAATCTGGGCGACGGACTGTGCCACGAACAGTCGGAGCGCCTGAGGAACAGAAGGGGAGAGTTGGGGAGAAGGCGGACGAACCTGGCTGGGGCCCTGTGCTAGATACAGCCGAAGCAGAGATGGTGGGAACGCCAGCCGGGCGCTGCTATGAGTAGGATTGCTTATCCGATCCCTGGCAGGATCGGACGGGGAGGCATATAAAGTAGGGGTTCGGGAGGAATGCGAGTCGGTCGGCAGGGTTAGTCTTAATGTTACATTAGTAGAGTAAAAGATAGAAGGAAGAAAGACTGCGCGCGGATATGACAGGAAGTGGTTGTGGTAGGAGTGAAAATCGACTATCTCGCCCATTCCTCAATGAAATCGGACAGGAGGAAATGCGATTCTGAGGTTTTGGGACCGGGCGAGTGGGGTAGAGAAGTTAGTTTTGATTTTAGATTGCTGGAGTAAGAGTTAGTAGGGAATACTACTGCGCGGAGCGTCGAAGAGGGGATGACCCAGAGCGGCTATGAAGAAGGCAATGTATCTAACCCAAGAGTAGTGAAAGATTCATTCGGGTTCACGCACCTTACGGACGGAATAGCGTGAAGCCAGCCGTGAGGTTGGGCACTCACCTAGTTGAGCGAAGTGACGAGCGGGTGAGGCATTCAATCTCGTTCGCCCAAAGGGTGGGAGCGACGTGGCGCAGGCAGCGGGCAGAGCAGGACACGTACTTAACCGGGATTGAGAGGGAGGTTTACTCGATTCCCTCTGAGTCGATTGAAAGAGCTGCAGCGGTGAGAAACACTGTGCATTCCAGGTCTAACTATTGTAGATATCAGGATAACCATTGCTGTTGCCGAGGATGTTGTGGTAGCAGATGTTGCAGATAACGATGCAGTAGGCGTTGTCTTCCCGCCACCTGAGGGAAGAGAGGGATCAGAGTTTTATCTGTCGGATAACCCCCCGTTCGTTCTGCTGGTCGAAGTGACGGACGATGGCCTGTGGGACCGAGGGCCCGTTGTTGGCCAGTGCGGGGCTCGTTGGAAAGAATTGGATTTAAGGGTGAAATCGGGGGCTTACCGGAGGGGCGGCCTATCGTCTGACCCACAGAGCGGGAGGAGCGAGGGGCGAGCCGCGGAAGTGAATACTTGCTTGAGTGTTGGCTGGCGGACGGAGCAGTTAGAGGCAAGCCAAGGGGACAGGAATTGGCCTGTTGACTAGAGTGTTGGACAACACACAGTTGTTCTGCTGTGGGTAGCGGCATGAACCGGTTGCGAGGCCGTAGGTGTTCGTTGTGACCGATAAGGAGCCCATCTCGTCAAACCGGCATAATATTCGGCTTGTTGTGCGGGGCGGTCGAAGTTGGCCGTGGACTGCTGCTACTACTGATCTATATTGTTGCGGCCTACTGCGGAGGCGACCGCTGGGCATATAATCTGGCTACCTTATGCTACTGTGCGCTACCGTTCGACGTGTGCAGACGTTGTGCTGGCAGGCTAGGTGCGGGCTGTGGCCGTTGTAGGTTGGTGGCCATTACCGCTGACCTCCGTCGTACGCGGTAGCAACTACAGTTGGTTGGACACAGGTTACAAAGTTGTTGCGGGCTGTGCCCAGTCTACTGCTGTGGACTGCTATAGCAGGTGACTGTTTACTGCTGGTGGGTGAGTGTGAGGTGCTTATGTGGAATGTGTGAGGGTTGTGGCAGCTAGCAACTATTGTTGTTGCTAGTTGATCGCTCCTAAAGTACTGTTGCTGCGCCTGAGGGCTATCACGCGTGGCTGTGTAATCGTGGGCCGGCGAGGTCCGGAGAAGGGATCAGGTCGGGCAAATGGGGAGTTAATGCAGCAGTAGGGAAGTCTGTGTAAGTTTGACTTCAGTGGGTGGACCGGAGTTTGACCAAGCTGTCACTTTATGGCTGCCATTGCGGGGCCCTCAGGCGCATCGAGATAACAAGACCCTCTCTAGTGAGATTGAGAGCACCCCTCTTGTGTCTGAGAGTCTCAAACCTTCTGCTTCTACCCTCCTTAATCTAAGTCTAGTCTTGATCTGAGAGGAAGGCGGCAGCCGGGATTGCAACCCGTAGGACCGCATCAAGACTCTGTGGGGAGTCAACCCACCGATTGCGGGAGCTCTGTCGGGACTCAGGAGGAGTTCTCGAGGCAGGGAACTGACAGATAACTATTTCTTTCCCCTCTATAAACCGGTTATGACCCCTATCTGTATCTCCCATTGCATCGCTGGCTGAATATATGAAGTGTAGCCCTACCTTATTTTTTGTTTGACTTTCAGAAGACTGAACAAGACTAAGTAAAGGAATGTATGTTCAAGTTCAGCTTCAACTTTATTGATTGTGTGAATTCAGATTGCTGAAAAGAACTGCATATGGGGAAAGGCAGGATGGAGGGTTGTTTTGCTTGAAGGCTGACTGAGTCCTTAAGGCTGGGAGGTCCCCATAAGTTTGGGGAGACCCAGTGCTCTGTTTATTCTGGTTTGCATGGAGCAGCAGACCCTTCTATAAGTTTAGGGGGTCTGATTGCTCTGGAGGCTGGGATGTCCCCATAAGTTTGGGGAGACCTGGTGCTGTGGTTTGTCTGGAGGGTTGGGCCGCTTTATAAGTTTAGGTGACCTGACTGCTCTGACTTGTGAAGGGTCTGATTGTGCCTGATTTTCAGGGACTCGGGGCATTCAATAAGTTTTGGTGCCTTGGGATGCCTTGTTTTCACTGGGGTTTTATCTGTTTCCTTGGTTTCTGAACGAGGGGGTCTGAGTTGTTCTATAAGTTTAGGTGGCTCAGCCCCTTCCTGCTTTTATTCTGAAGAAGTAATCTTCGCAAAGGGCAGACCCTTCTGTAAGTTCATGGGGTCTGACTCGATGCCACACACATGGCAATTCAGAGAGAAATGAAATTGGCAGAGAGTTAGATCCTTCTGTAAGTTCAGGGGGTCTGGCTCAAAGCCTCGCACATGCCGGAACCCAATGGTTATAACTTGGCTATATTTTACTACTACTCTATTTTAAGCACGAGCTGAATCAGACTGTTCTATAAGTTTAGGTGGTCTGACTATAGCCTATCACAACCTGAAGAGAGTATAACTAAGAACAAAATTGGTGGTAAAGTGGGGCAGACTGAACTTAAGTTAGTTCAGTCATATGCAGTCTTAGAAGACAAAGGAGAAGACAAGTATATATAACTTGGATATCTTAAACAGTTCAGGGCGACTAGAATGGTCTACTCATGCGCCCAAAGAAGAGAAAAGTTGTTGTGCCCTGTGTTTGTGTATACTTTGGCAAAGTTAAGCCCATTCCATAAGTTTGGGTGGCCCGACTTTAGGTCTGGCTAAGGTAAGGTTCATTCCATAAGTTTGGGTGTCCTGACCTTATGCCTTATGTAAGCTGGGTATAAGGGATTAAATCATTGAAAGATCATGAACTATTGTTTGTTCAGGTATACCTTGGGATGGTGAGTTGTGGTCTGGTTTGCATGTGACTGAGTGAGGCCACTACTTAGTTTGAGTTCAGGTTGATAGGTAGTTGCTTTAGTTGCTCGCCACGTGCTAGAGCCATAGAAGTTAGTGTCAATCCCTGCATTTTCTGTAGTAAATTTTTTTTACTTAGGTCAATTCTTGCATTTTCTGGGATCTTTTTTTATACTTGGCTTTGTATAAATCTTGGCAAGCTGCTTTCTCTACGGGAAGCGCTGCCGAAATTTCTACAAAACCAAGGAGTTTGTCAAATTTTGACTTGTCAAAAGTTCGACTTTGCCTTTTCTTATATCTGACTTAGTAAAAATCAGGGAAGTCTCCTTTTCTAAAGGGAGTGCTGCCCAAAGTTTTGTTAATTCAGAGAGCTCGACAAAATTGAACTTTGAGACATCAAAGTTACTTTCAAATTCTGGACTTAGTCTTGTATAAACTTTGGAATAACACTTTTCTAGAGGGAGTGCTGCCGAAATTTCTGCAAAACTAAGGAGTTAGTTAAATCTTGTCTAAAGTTGAACTCAAGTTGTCTTTTGAAGTCCATATCTGACTTAGTATAAATCTGGGAAGCCTCCCTTTCTAAAGGGAGTGCTGCCCAAATTTTTACTAATTCAGGAAGTTAGACAAAATTAGACTTTCCAGAATTAGAGTTTATTTCTGCTTTCATATTTGGACTTATATAAATTCTGGAAAGACACTTTTCCTACGGGAAGCGCTGCCGAAATTTTCTTAGTTTAAAGGAGATCGATTATATTTTGACAGGTGGCGATTTTGATAGTCCATTCTGAATGGGGGAGATTTTGCCATACTGCTTAGAGGTAGGCTTAGACACAATTAACTAGGATGATTTGGGTAAGATCACGATATGGAGGTTGTTCTCCATGAGCTTAAAGGTTTAGCTTGGGGCATTGACCTGTCATGTGTTACAGACCCTCTTGATCGTTTGATTCAAGATCCGGACTAAATTCAGCTTGATCCCTTAGGGGTCATCATCTGTTATCGTTGATAACAAGTCGGTTGTCGATTCGTCGGTCTACGACTCAATTCCAACTCACCCTCCACACTCAACCTAAAAAACTATAGCCCTGGTGATTTCATTGTTTCATTAAGGTTTCACCCAGACTTTTATTGAATGATCATTTAATAAAGGTACTGAGTATTTAATTAAGCTTGGTTGGACAGGAAGTTGGGGCTTGCATTGCTAAAGCGAGGGGTATGAGTGCAGAGATTGGTTGGGGTTGACTCCGTGTAGTGCGTGGACTGTTGTTTGAATCTCTGATGTGATTGCAGGTATGTGCTGTGGCTTAGATCCTGGATTTGACTGTCTGCGATCACATACATACATATGGTTGTGAGGAACCTCACTTAGACTGTGAGAAGTGATCGTCACATACCTTCCCTTTTATATATATATATATACATGGGTATACCTGGGATGAATGTTTGCATGTGTTAAGGGGCCCTGTACTAAAAGCCTACTCAAAGGTTAAGACTGAGAGGCATAGGGAACGCCCCTCCTTTTACCTGTTGCTTTTTGGGGGGGGTTCTTAGTCGGACGTTGGTCCTGGGTCGGGATTCAAGGTCCTTGTCCAGGACATCCCAAGCCGTTGGCTCTGCAGGGGAGGGATTCCCCCTTGCACAAGGCCTATTTGCATTGTCCGTCGAGGCACCCCACCCTGAAAGCAGAAATGTCGCGAGGGTCGAACGGCATGTCCTTCAGCCGTTTAATATCGTGCGGGGTAACCCCTCACGATATATTCCTTCAGCCATTCAATATCGCGAGGCCCGAGCCACGATTACCACGTATGGTTGGCATCGTTGGTTGGTATGAGACTGGTCCGCAGCTGCGCGTCTTTATATTAGAATCCTGCGCGCGACGTTTCGCCGCCCTACTGTTTAAAAGTTATGGGATCAAAGGGGCCCGCACATACGCGCGAACGCTTGGGATTACTACAGGCCGATGACACCGCCCGAAAAGGGGAGGGTACCCCAAGGCTTTGTTTTCTTTTAGGATAAAGGGAAATTTCAGTCTATTTGTGTTTTTTAAGATTTATAGTTGGGCGTCGTAGTCCGTGGCAGCCGTCAAAGTCAAACCCCTTGACCTTTGTCCAGGCCTAGAGAGGGGCTCATCTCCAGTGCAGTAAGAAACGACTGCCACCACAGGTATGGACCTATGTACCACCCACTCTGCACAGAGTGCACAAGAGGGTGTGTGGTCTTCAACCGCGCCTGGCGGTTGTCCAACGTCGAGAGATTAACCCTAAAGGCGCGTGTCAGCCGACACTTGAGTGTCGAATGCGGCCCTCGAGATTAACGAGGACCACATGAGTATGGGTACTGCACAGTACGCCATCATTGTGGCCGCTTGCATACGTTTGCATTACGAAGTCGATATGAGTCACCCTGCGTCCGCGCGGATTTATACTAAGTCCCGCGCGCGATGCCTATCCGATTTCCGCGTCGGAAAGTTATGGGATGGCTACCGAGGGGCTAGGAGCGTTGCTGCGTTCTTTAGCGTGTGTGTGTGCATGTTCTATTTTTGGGTTTGTAGAGTGGTGTGCGCGTGGTGCGTGGGATGCGTCCTAGTCGATCGTCGCCGGGCCGCGCTTGGGACCTTAGCCCCCCAAGATGTCGGTCCGCGTGCAGGTCCGATAGAGGCGTATTACCAAGCGTACCCCCTATGCTACAGCGAACGAGAAACGCCCTCGGCTGACCCACCTTTGCGATTGCAACTGATTAGCTTTCGTACTGTGGACCGGTAGCTCGGTAGGGATACGGCCATCGAAGGGAGGTGACAGCTCCCATAAGGTGGAGGTAAGTCGTGCCTCGTGTAGGCCCTATCCTGTCGTAGGGGCTCGCGAGAGGTATGGCTGACGCACTCGGCCGGAGCGGCTTGTGGAAGCTCCACATGTATATTTGCGACGAAGGATTTAAACCAACTCTTGCGTGACGTGGCCGAGAGGGTCCCGCGCTGCCTTGTGCGGTGCCGGACCGATGCGCTCGACAATGCCCTGCGGAAATTGTCGGCGACGCAGCAACCAGAGAGCCCCGGACCCGAAGGGCCTAACCCGAACGTGCGATGACCGACGCCACGTGGCGACATCCGACGGCCTAGCTCGTCAGAATCACACCCACCCCGGATGGACCTCTCGTCGAACCGCCGTCATCAAAACAGACGGTTCAAACGGCCTTAAATGACCCGCGCCTGCCATCTGCCTTATGATAGGAAGCGGCTCGTCCTCTTAACCAAATTGCACTCGTGCCCCCTAAAAACTCGGCCACAAGAGATCCCAGTTCTGACCTAGGACTCCACCCCCACTTTCCCAAAAATCCTTGGCACACCCCTTTTCGCACTTCCAGGCCCACATCTCACTCCGATCAAGAAGTCGCGTTGGACGTGAGGTTGGGCGTCACAATCTGACCAGTGTGTCGTCCCCTCTTTTCTCAAATAGGTTGATCATCGCCCCTTCCGTTCTGGCTTCCACGACGGTACCTATTTGTAGGGAGAGCTCCTCTATCCTGACGGCTACCCAATCCTGTTCGTGTAATGACGGTCCTTTTCTCAGGATTACCACCCAGGATAGGAGAATTGGGAATATCAATTGTTCCAGGGCGTCCGCCATCTTACGAACGTGGGGAAGGCTGAGTCTGAGTTGTTGGGCTGATTTCCAGTCCTTGTTTCCTTCATCCCATATGTCTCCTACCCTAAGAATCCCGTATCTGACCCAGGCGGACGAACGGGGATCCAAACTACAGAAGATCCGGCCTTGCTTGTCCGTGATTGCTCTACTACCAAATAGGGGTTGGCGTAGGATTTCCTCCATACGATCCAGGGACGGTCTATCAGGGATCGACAACTTTCTCCAGTTTCGGATAAGGTTGACCCAAAACTTGTCCTTGATCAAGTCTTGTCTCGCCGCTCCTCTGTCCTCTTCCACTGTTGGGTGTGAGTTGGCTCGGGGGATAGACCAATACCGATCCTCGAACCATGTGAATGGGTCCACTCTGTGATCGGTGCTTGGTGCAAGTCTACGGATATGTTCCTTCGCCAGGTCCCGCCACGGGGGGTTTACACCGATAATCAATCTTTTAACCCATTGGATTGATAGGGCTGTGGCTTCAAGTTGTAGAGAGGGGTCCAACAATCCCAATCCTCCCGTGGTCTTTGGTTGGACCAACGTGTCCCAAGCTACCCAACTGATCACATTTTGCTGCTCGTGATCCCCTCGCTAGAGAAAGGCTACTAAGTGTTGTTTGAGGGCCTTGACACTAGGCTTATTTAACTGGCAAAGGACTGATTTATACCATATTGATGCTAGCACAACATTGTTGATGATCAGCGCTCTTCCGAAGATAGAGGTGGTTTTCCTTGCCCATTCTTGCATTTTCTGTACCACAGGCCTAGTGATCCATTCATCGTTGCTTGTCGGCGGGACTAAGGCGGAAAGCGTCACCCCTAGGACGCGTATCTGTTCCTTGAGGGGTCTTTAGTCTACCTTCGGTTGTCCGGGGGGACGAACCCCATGGAAGTGGACCCACTGCACCAGCCTTGTGTTTTACTTCCCCTGCTGACGGTCACGTACGAGACCTGAGTAAAACGCTCCATCAGGGCTTGAATTTCGTCCATATTACTTTGGGTGGCTTCTACAACTATTGTAAGGTCGTCCACAAACATCGAGTAGACAGGTATGACTTCCTCTAAGATGCCTGCCAAACGGAGCCTAGAGATATTTTTGTTAGTTCCCAGGTTGGCAGCCAACGCTTCCATTACAACTAGGAAAAGAAAAGAGGCTATCGGATCCCCTAGCCTTACTGAGCGTTGTACTTGGATCTCCGGAGCTAGGAGTCTATTCACCTGCACCCATGTAGTCGCATTGCAGTGGAGTATTTTTATCCAATCTCGAAATTTCGGGCAAAAAATATTTTTTTGCAAGCATTTATCCATGAATCTCCAGTCTACGTGATCGTATGCTTTTTCGAAGTCAATAAACAATATGGCTGCATTTTGCCGCGACTGCCTCGATTATTTAATTAATTCATTGACCAATAACACGTTATCCTAGATGTTCCTATTGCGCATAAATCTTGTTTGTGCCGGGTGGATCAACTCCTTCAAGACCGGGATCATCTTATTGGTCAGCGCCTTCACCACCAGCTTGTATACCACAGTAAGAAGGGTGATCGGAAGATAGTTTTTAATATTAGTTTTATCCCCTCTTTTGTAAAGTAGGATAAAAATTCCTTGACCTGCAAACTTCCTTATGTTTCCTGATGTTTTAACCTGCCTATAGTACTCCATCAGGTCCGTCGACATAGGGGACCACATTTCCTCCCATAATTTTTTAGAAAACCCATTCACCCCAGGTGTTTTGTCCTCCTCCATATGCAGGAGGTTTTTTCATATTTCTTCCTTTCGCAACGGTTTTCCAGCTCCTCCCGTTGGGTGTCAAAGATTTTCTGAGAAAGAGGAGTCAGAAAGTCGTCGATCTTGCCTTCTCTTATTTGCTCTATTTCTTCTGTAAGGTTGGATGAAAACAATTATTTGTAAAAGTCCCTGGCCACTTTCAAGTTGTGTGTCGAGGAGTATGAGGCAACCTCTCTTGTTTTAATCGGATCATATAGTCCCTCTATGGTGGTTCTTTCGTCCCTTATTTGGGAAGGTGGGTAAGGGACCTGGGACTATTCCCCACCTGTAGGCTGATGTAGGTTGTGTAGGAAGGGTGCCTGGCTGTGGGTTGCTGAATTTTGTGAGTTTCAAAAAGTCGAACCGGGGACCCAGGGATCGTCTGTCAAGTAGGGCCTGGGTCCGAGTCAGAGACAGTCAGTAGTCGTGCTAGTATGTTTGCTTGTTGACGATGGGTCTGCGTCGTAGACAAAGTGGTCCCTCACCTGCTCTCTTGGACCAGGTTTGGGATCTTGTCGTTTTGGTTAGATATATTAACTGGCTAATGGTCGGTTGGACTCCTCTTCGGTGTTCACATCGAAAGGAGTCAGCAGCATTGCGTGACTCGTCGGGTTTGACGATAAGATCGGTGGTCCGGAGTGTTGTGGACCGTTGTTGGTGACGTTTTGCGTTTTTGCGCTAATTTTACGACATTTTCAGAGCCGGGATTACTCGATTGCTACGCGTCGTGCTTGCATGTCGTGTTCAAGCGTCGTGTGTCACTTCTTGATTCTAGCTACTGGCGTCGTAACCTGCTAGGGAATCATACCTGGAGAGGGTGGCGACAAAGCTACTACGGGAGACGAACGAAGAGTGATCGAAGTCTGAAATGTGATTTGGACGATTCGCTGGAGTGTTCTGATTCTGTGACGTGGAAACGTGACAGAAAGAAAGAGTAGGGAGAGTGCCGAGAGTGGACCTAATACATCTGGTAGATCCGATGGATCGACTGAAGGTGGAGGAGGAAGACCCCCACCGCGGAGCAGCGGTGGGGCGTACATGCTTTCGGTGTGGGAAGCCCGACCATTTCGCGAACGTCTGTGACGAATATTGGGATGCTCGAGAGAAGGGCATCCCTTTTGTCCTGCCGCCACCGCCATATGCGCGCAGCGATCGGACGATGGCTCCAAGTATCGAACGACGGAGTCACTCGGCAGACAACTATGGATCAAGACGTGAAACTGAAGAAGTGAACAGTATGATGAGGGCATATTTCGTCGAGATGGCGAGAGAACGGCAGGAGACCAAACAGAGACTTGCGAAGGAAGAAGCGCAACGTAAGGTAGAGGCAGCAAGGAAGGAACAAGAGCGGAAGAGAGTGCAGGAGCTGGAAGAGAAGAGGCTCGATGAGGACGAGCGAGATGCGCGCTTACTGAGGATCATACGGGAAGAGAATCGTCATGATAGCGAGAGGGAGAATGAACGTACTCACTGAGTAAGTCGGAAGGCGATTAAACGTAATGAGAAAGGCGAAACGATAGAGGAGAAGATGAAGACGATAAATTGATTGCGTTGTGACGCTGGGCGGCAGGATTGGATATCAACGAGAAGTGCAAGAGGGGGAAGGAGGTGGCGGTTGGTGACAGTCCGCCGATGACTACTCCGACAAAAGGGCAGCGGACCGTCTTGGGAACAACCTCTAAACTGAGAATCAAGGAGTTGCGGGAGACGGGTCACATCGCGAGTACGTCGTCACCAGTTGCCGAACCAGTTGGAAAGATTGGTTTTTCAATCAAGCATGTGACAACAGGCGTAGGGTCAGGCGCGCGCGCAAAATACGAGGAGGAAGTACGTGCCCTGTATGAGGCGTTGACTATCGAGGAACTCAAAGAGGCTTGTAAGAATGAGCGGATAACGTATGGAAAACGGGACTTGGCGATCAATCGTCTGGTGACGCGCCGCACCATCAAGGCCTATGATCCCGTCAATCTGCCATTAGCTACGACACTGCTCCCAAGAAGATCGGCACGGACGCGAAAAGACAATGAAGGTGAGGATCGTGACGAGGAAGAAACCGCAGAATAAGGAGACGAACATAATGATCTTTGGCGGGAGGTAGATGAACAGACAAAGCTGCGGGAGAGGCGTGGATGTAAGGGTAACGCCGAGCGTCGGATGAGGGTGTTGGTCTTAGGATTAATGGTTGTGTGTACGCAGTGATATCTCCACGGTACAAGCAGATTTATGTGGGTATGACTGAGAGAAGTCTGTCGGAAAGATGGACTGAGCACTTGAGGTGTGTGGAGCATGGGGATAAGATGCGCTCGAGAAACCTGTACAACTGGCTAGGCAAGGTGGGGGTACATATGTACGTAGCGGTGCCTGTGTTCTTCAACCCGGATAGAAGAGAATTAGAGGCGGTCGAACGAACCTTGATCAGGGTATGGTCACCGTCCCTGAACTTTAAGGGTGTGAAGCGAAGGTCGAGGAGACGCGGGAGACCGGGAAGAAAAGAGCGCCGGAAGCTTGTCGGGAGGAAGGTCGCAGGGAGTGGGAAGGTGGGAGCGGAAAGAGAAGCGAGTGGAAATAACACGATAATAACATTGAGGAGGGAAGGTGGTGAGAGATCGGTGAGGGTGATCGAACTGCTACGGAACCTGACTAAGGCCCCGCGGGGAGAAAAGACTCGCATTTGGACTGATGGCGGACGGAGATCGGCAGATAATCAACAGAAAAATTTCCTAGAATTGAATATTCATTCTATAGTAAAATTACATTTTAAATTTTAAATTTTCATTCCATCTTAAAAAATTTCATTCCAATTTTAAAATTTTCCGTTTTACTTGAGAAATTTTCTTCCAAGAATGGGGTATCCATTCTTATTTGAACTGCATGCTAGAGATGAAATGAAAGTCTGGATGAGTTCATGAATTATTTTAATTGGACTGTCATTCTAAGTAAGGATTTTCAGTCATAAATAGGTTAATTCAATCTAAATTAGAAGATATTTGTTGTAGTAGAACGAAAGTTTAATTAAAATATTTCATAAACTCGTCCAGACTTCCCTTCCATCTTGAAGAAATAGATGTAGTTGGAAGGGAAAACTCATATTTAGACGAGAACTTATCAAATAAAACAGGAAACTTTAGAATTGGACAAACATTGGAATGATAATTTATAAATATGAAGGATTTTTTTTTTTATGGAATGTTTTTTCAACTTTCATTTCTTGCGGGAATTTTTCTGTTGATTGGCGAGTTGTGCAGCGAACCTTTGGGGAATCCAGAGTGTTTGAGGGGAAGCGCACTAGGCCTCTGTGAAAGTGCAAAAGGCTGTTTGAGGTGGAAGGTTGGCTCGCTGTTCGGGATGTGGTCGAGGCAACATCGAAAGCACTGAAGTTGAAGCAGAAACTGGTGAGTATCTTCAAGGACAAACGGAGGACACGACTGTTGTACAGCAAGACACAAGAGGAATTAGTCGGCTACTACGCAGCGACAAAGCTGTTTTCTGAAAAGAGGAGTAGAACGAAAGGGAGACGGGTGGTTTCTGACGTTTTCAAGAGGAGCTTTGGATTGAACGTTCGAAGGAGGATAATTGTGAAGGTCGAGTTTGATGACAGACTTAAGAAAAGCGAGGTAGTGAATTTGACATGGCGGGGATTGGAAGACTACCTCTCAATGGCGCGATTGCGGGAATGGTGCGTAGACGCGCCCGTGTTGTTTGGACGAGAAGTCCAAACATGGGCGATTTAATCCATAATCACCGTCGTTCTGCGGCGGATGGAGTCTCTGAGTGCACCTGCACTAGCATGCCCTTCCCGAGACAGGGAGGGCACGTCCATTTCCGTATCGGCGATTGGGACGGTTGTCCAACGAAAGCCCGTTATGCCAAGAATATACCGCGAAATAAGGAGGACGGACTGGTGGCGAGACTGTCCAAGGAACTCGCAGACAGCTTCTCCGATCTGAGCTGGTTAGGGAAAGGAGTGGGACAAATGAAATTTGCGCAGGAAGAGATGGAGGTGTGTGTTGCGAAGGATAGGATAGGCAACCGCGATGATGCAGATGCGGTGCGACGAGTGCACGAAAGTCTGAACGGGCTTGTGTGTTGCCCTTTGGACTGTAATCCCAGGGACACACTAGGCATGTGTCCGGCTGTGTATGCCGAAGGAATGAAGACGACCTTTACAGCGAACGATGGTTACGCAATCCGGAAGGAATCGGAGGACGATATTATTAACTTTTTGCATGCCGCTTATGGGAACGAGAATTTTGAGCAGATTTCACGGTGGAAGAAGAATGGAAAATTCTGCAGAGCCTACATTCTTCCGAAACACAGGGACACGGCGAAGTATCGGCCGATTTGTCCAACATTCAGTAAGCCTAGCAATAGAGCATGCAAGAAGGTGGCTCGTGCGTTAAACGGAATGTTGTTCTCAATTTTAGAAAGCAAACACTTCAATTTGAGATCGGTGTCTGACTTGCATGATCGCGTGATTAGGATAAACCAGGGTATGTGTCGTACCTATAGGGATGTGCAGATTTTGAGTGGCTCCTATGATATTAAAGATATGTTTAGTAGACTTCCCCACGCTACGATTGAACGTGTCGTTGATTGGTGTATTTGGTGGTTCGAGTCGAAAGGTTTTCAGGGTATTTTTGTTAGGAAGAGAGGCAAAGGGACGATGTTCAGTAGGGAGAGAAGTGTGGACGGGTTTCAGTTCATGAGTTTTGGGATGATTCAGGCATTTGTTCTTCTTGAGCTAAGAGGGTGTTTCACGGTGGCAGGGAGGGTAATCCTGCAGCAGGTCATTGGTGTCCCCGTTGGAAAATCTACTAGTCCACCATTAGCCTGCATAATGTGCACAAAGGCAGAATGGGATTTCTTGGTGGCACTGGGCAATGATAGGCGCCTCATGGCCGGGCTTGGTTATGTGGATGACGCGTCGCTGTTCGTGGCCTTTGATCCTCGACGACCAGAATCGAGGAAGAAAGCGAATAAGATCGTAGAGACCTTTGAAGCTTGCTACGACAAAGCCCTGACCCTGAAGAGGACCGACGAGGGCAAGGACTCCTGGGAATTCTTGGGTTGTCGTTTGAGTGTGAGGCAGGAGTTTCCTTTCCTAGGCAGCTGTCTGGCTATGAAGAACGAGAGGGAATTGCGTGAGGGCAAGGGTTTGATTTTTAGAGTGTTTCAGGACATTGACTCATGGGCGAGTAAGAAGTCAAAGATGGCAGTTTTGATGAGCACGCTTCACATAATTTACCAGAACGCGATGACAAGTATGGGGCTGATTGAGACACTTTTGCTGTTAAAACTGGAACTGAGAAGAAGGAAGTATCTCGACGATTTTTTTGGAAGGGCCCTGAGAAACTTCGCCAGGGACAAGAGCCCCTTGTGGAAGCTGCTGGCTGAATTGTTGGGAGGAGGATGGACAAGAGAACCGCGATGAGAAACCTGGGTAGTGTGTAGTATGTAGTTGGTTGTCGTAGCCATGTGGGTTTTTGAAAACAAAAATTTTGGGCGAGGTCTGTAATTGTAATTGTAATCGGTGGTCGTTCTTTTTCATCTTTTGTCTTTCTTTCTTTTCGAATGAGAACTGTAGAGGGTTGGGTAAGGGACCTGGGACTATTCCCCACCTGTAGGCTGATGTAGGCTGTGTAGGGAGGGTGTCTGGTTGTAGGTTGCTGAATTTTGTGTGTTTCGAAAAGTCGAACCGGGGACCCAAGGCTCGTCCGTCAAGTAGGGTCTCGGTACGAATCAGAGACAGTCAGTAGTCGTGCCAGTATGTTTGCTTGTTGACGATGGGTCTGCGTCGTAGACACAGTGGTCCCTCACCTGCTCTCTTGGACCGGGTTTGGGATCTTGTCGTTTTGGTTAGACATATTAACTGGCTAATGGTCGGTTGGACTCCTCTTCGGTGTTCACATCGAAAGGAGTCAGCAGCGTTGCGTGACTCGTCGGGTTTGACGGCAAGATCGGTGGTCCTGGGTGTTGTGGACCGTTGTTGGTGGCGTTTTGCGCGTTTGCGCTAATTTTACGACATTTTCGGAGTCGGGATTATTCGATTGCTACGCGTCGTGCTTGCATGTCGTGTTCAAGTGTCGTGTGTCACTTCTTGCATCTTGCTTCAGTGCGAAGAAGGATGCGTCCATCTGTCCTTCTGTGCTTTATCTAGCTAATTTTTCCTTGATGATAGATCCTTGCCATATTTGTTGAACGTAGGCCAGAAGTTGTTTTTTCAATTTTTGCAACTCTGCGGGTTCTGTCAAGGGGTGTTGGTGCAGAGCAATATTATTTTCCTGTTCAAGATTCCGGATTTTCTCCTCAATGTCAATTTCCTGTGCATAGTTCTCTTTTGCTCGTATTTTCAAAAATTCATTGCATTTCTTGGCCATGAAGGCTGGCCCATTATTAAACCACTCAATCTGTGAATCATGTCGGTTTCGTGTGGACTGCGAGTAGTCCCAAACATCTCTGAGAAAGTTGCAAAATTGTATTGACTTTAGGAGAGATATGTTGAGCTTGTAAAACTTTGGGCCCTGATCCGGCTTCTTGTAGAATCTAAATAGTGACGCACCCATCTTGTTGTCCGCCCCTGGCCATGGGCTCTGTGGGAAGATCGCAGCTGCCTGCAGCGCTCTGTCCAAATCCTCCGCCACTAGGATGAGGTCTGTTCTAGATCTAGATTGAGGTGGTGTCCCACTGTTACATATGCAGGTGAAGAGCTTCCGTTGTGGGTGGAGACGTCTGAAGGAATCATATAGGTGCTCTGTCTCGCAGAGCCTACAAATGATGTCTTCGTCTTCCTCTATATAGGCGGGACATGGGGATGGAATTCTCCACCTGTCCATGCTACGATCAGGGGTTGCATCAAAGTCCCCTGCAATAATCATCGGGATGCCTTGCGGCAGTTGGGCCCGTATATGCTCAAAGAATATCTTGTGTTCCCTACCTCATTGGGTCCATAGACACATACTACGCAGACTACTTCTACCTCCAACATGAGGAGGGTTGCCACCCATCTTCCTTTTCTCACGTCTGCTGCAGAGTAAATGACGTCCGCCCGAGAGTCGGGGGGGATCCTTATTGCTACCCCTGCCGACCCTGGCCTCGGTGCATATGCCACAATTTTTTGATGGGGCCAGGCTAGGTTATGAGCTCTGGTGTGTTCTGAAGCGTTCGTGATACGGGTTTCCTGGAGGGAGATAAGATTCGTCCAATGCCTCCCACCCACCCCCCTAATTTGTTCTAACACCACCTTCCACTTCTGCGGGTTTGCTGAGGCCAAACCGTTGACACTGAGGGTACACAGGTCTAAATCCGTCACCTGTGCTGCCCTGCTCCAGGTCTTATCCTTACCATAAAAGACTTGTACTTCATCCCTATCTTGGTCGAGCTGCCAATCTCGTGCCTCTTGCTGCTGAATCCTGGGTTCAAGTCTGTCCATGACTCTCCTGTCTCACCTAGTTTACCTTGTCCAGGATGGAAGGGACCTGGAGGGTATTGTGTCTGAGGAGTGAGCATAAACAATGCTCGACGTCCTTGGTACTCCAGAGGGGGTTGTTCCTAGTTCTCGACCGATGCACTTCTAGAAATTCTGAGTGTGATAGCAGAATCAGACCCGCTTCCTTGTGTTCTCTGAATCGGGCGAAGGCCACTCGTTGAGCCATGTGCTGTGTAACACTTCGTACAACGTACGGGGGGTTTATCGTACGGTCGTACGTACGGCCGTATGTACAGCCCCGTACGAAAAAAAAAACAAAAAAAAACGTTTTTTTTTTATCTCAAATTTGGTAACGAATTTCAATATGACCCTGAGGCAAAAGTGTTTTAGTTTAGTTTTTTGCATAACATTTTTTTTTTTCAGATTTTTTTGAATTTATTTTTTTGTTTTTTTTCCGTACGTACGGCCCGTACGACCACATGAGCCCGTACTTACAGTCGTACGGACGTACGTACGTCCCATATTCGTACGGGGGTCTACAAAGGCCATGTGCGCTGATCCCTCCCTAGCCACCCATGTCGCCTCCACCTCGAGCTCATACCGTGACACCACAGATCTCTCAAAATCTAATTGGAGAACCTTCTCCTCATCACTAAGATAATCCAGATAGGACGACCACCCCTTCAAAGTTGCCCCTTGTTGTTGCCCCTTTCCTGACGGGGAGAGGCCCACCTCCCAGATGCCTTTGTTTTTTCTTACTAGAACAAAAGGGATTCCTTCCGAGGACATTCTCCCACACCCCCCGCCCTGCTCCAAGCATTGTCTTAATCGACGCCTCTTGGTTGGCTCGTTCTCTTGCAATGGCCCCGTTTCTGGTTCGGGACTCTCAGGTGAAGGTTGCGTTCGCCCAGGTTCTTCCACTTCTGTGTCCGTTTGTTTTGGAACCTCTATCGATATTCCTTGTCCCGGGCAGTGAAGGGCTGACCCTTTTTGCTTTTGGCTATCACCTCTTGCAGCCTCTCCTTTGTTTTCCTTCAAGTTCTCCTTTGTTTGAAAGTCACTCTCTTCTTGTGTGTTGGGCCCTTCATTTGAGGGTGGGGGCGACAACAACTTTGCTACTATGTTCAGCACCCAAAAGTCGATTTCAGGCCATATCATTCCGGAAGGCAATCCCTCCGTTAGTGCTCTCTTGAGGCTTGGACTGCCGTCAAGGATAGGGAAGATGCTCAAGTAAGTGGCATCCCAGAAATCGTCCGTCAACTGACCATAACAGTCTTTCAGGCTGGATCAGTTTTTGCTCCACTAGGATTAGTTGCTTTTGCTGGCTGTGTGTCCGATTTTGAATTCAACGCGGGTTCCGCGTTGAAAAATTGAACGCGCGTTGAATTCGCGTTAAACTCCCCTTCAAACACGTGTTGGACGGAAATTAACGGGGTCCGCGATGATTTTTTTCTTAAGCTAAAAATTATCTAAAAAAAAAAAAAAAGTGGTTGTAGGTTTTTTTTAGTACTACAACCCTATATTTTTATTTTTATTTTTTTACGTTTTAATATATTTAAAAAAAATAAAAAACATAAACACACAATGAAAAAAACAAAAGCTAAAATGAAATGAGTGTTTTTTTTTTGGGTTTCACACAAAATTTTTAAGGGCTAAAACAAAAACAAAAAAACAAATAAAAAATATAGGGTTGTAGATCTTTCAAAGATGTA
>BFEA01000146.1:1318511-1329524 GCA_003427395.1 Chara braunii | reverse complement strand
GGGGGGGGGGGGGGGGGACAGGTGGAGCTTTCCTTACCTCTTCCCCTTCCCCTTTTTTCCTTTTCCTTTTTTCTTTCCCCTTTTTTTCGCTTCTGCGCTCTGATTCACAATGTGACAATATATATATATCGTCACAGAAATATTAGAGCGCAAAGGCGTACATACAGATACACATATCTCTGGTACTTGCCCCTTCCTTTTTTTGATTGGGCCACCGTCCACCACTCACAATTTACGCCAAAAGGAAGTTTGAATGCATCTGCGCACGGGGACGGCGAGTAGTGCATAGTACAACTACAGTACAGTAGGCCCTTTACAGCTCTGTCACGACAGGTAGGTAGGTGACAAGCCAGACTTACTGCACTATGCACTGTACAGCTCTGTCACGACTTAGTGCATAGTACAGCTCTGTCACGACAGGTAGGTAGGTGACAAGCCAGACTTACTTACTGAAGCAAGGTTGCAAGGACACTCTGGATCGCTAAGAAGAGTATGTTCACACTTGGGACTGCTGTGAACGAATCCCAGCTACCAGTAGGTTTGTTAAAGAAAATCCAAGCGTGAGGATGGCTCCACTCGATCCCCCGCCAGTCATGATACCACACCCTCATATCCTTTTCCATCTCACATCCTTCCTACAGTAGCCCCGCTCTCTTCTCTGCTCTGTCAATCCCCGGCCCTCTGGCAAATCTCTGCTCCCCCACTCCTCTTCCTTTCCCGTCCTCTCCCCTCCTACCCCCTTTCCCTGACCCTCTTTCCCGAACCCTTCCCGGGCCCAAGTCGTTTTCCCGGGCCCAAATCTTTTTCCCGGGACCAAGTCTTTCGCAGGACCAAGTCTTCCCGGGACCAAGTCTTTCCCGGGCCCAAGTCTTTTTCCCGGGACCAACTCTTCTCCGGGACCAACCAAGTCTTTCCCAGGACCAAGTCTTCCCGGGACCGACCAAGTCTTTCCCGGGCCCATGTCTTTTTCCCGGGACCAGGTCTTCTCCGGGACCAAGTCTTTCCACGGACCAAGTCTTCCCGGGACCAAGCCTTTCCCGGGACCAAGTCCCACTAACCCAAGTTCTCCATTTCCGACCGTAATAGACTACGACGATCGCCGGCCAGAAATGAACAATAAGCGTGCGCACCCCCGGACCCTTCCCAAAACCCCTTTCCCAAACCCCTTTCCCAAACCCTCTCTTCGCAACCCCGCTTTGCCGAACCCTTCAGGAACACCTCCCGGACCGCCTCTGCTCTATATGGGACTCTGGTCTATTGGGACCCTCTTTTCCCAGTTCCACCTTGTACCTTCTCCCTCTGACGCTGATGTCAAGTACCATCATACACGCTATGACGTATCTGTTCTCCCTTCTCAGCTCTCAAGGTTGCGCCGCTGCCTTTACTTCACGTGCCGGTTCATGCTCCTCCCCGGGACCTGCGACTCCTGTCAGTTGCGTGCTCTGTTCGCCGACTTCCATCCCTGGGACTCTGGTCTATTGCGTGCTCTGTTTGCCGCCGCCCACCCATGGCCATCTTCGTCGTCTCGCGTATCTTTTCTCCCTTTTCTGCAGTCACGGTCGACTGCGCAACGGCCTCTTTCTTCACGCGCCGGTTTTCCACGGCCTCTTTCTTCACGTGCCGGTTTTACCGCCCATTTCTTCACGTGCCGGTTTTCCCGCCCATTTCTCGCCGCCCACGGCTCTCTTCCGTCGTACAGGCAGCACAACGGAACAACAACAACAACAACAACAACAATGGCCTCCCTCCCCTCTCTTTCTCTCTTTCTCTCTTTCTCTCTTTCTCTCTTTCCCTTGCTACGCTTGCGCCGCTGCCTTGCCTTGCTTACCGTCGCGATTCATGCTCCTCCCCTTTCCATGCCTCCTCATTCCATTCCATCAGTTCTTTGTCTTCTCGTCGGACACAACTTTGAACGTCAGTAGTCCATCTCCAAGAGAAGAGGAGAGGAAAGGGTGGGGAGTTGGTGCAGATCAGCCATCAAACCTCGCAAACACCAAATCGATCACTGCGGCGAATTTTAGAGGGAGCTTGCCCGCCCATTTCTCGCCGATTCCGGGAATCGAACCGACGTCCTCATCCAACAAAAACTCCTCGAAACGTCCTTTGAGCCGAGCAGTGAAGAGAATTGTCCCCGGAGACCTGCACGGCAATATCATCTCAAATCCATGTCAGAGTCCAATGACAGTCTAATCCTAAGAGGGGAAGAAAAAGGGTGATTAACAAGGGTGAATATGAAGGGTAATTAAACATATCAAATCCGTCTACGGCTCGGTTGCTCAAGGGCTCTGGCTCATAAGTACGGTAGCGTAATCAAAACAATTAATTAAATTTATTCGTTTGATTAGCTTTTTTTTTTTTTTTTTTTTTGCTACCGACTGCACTTACCTTATGAATATACTGAATTAGTTGTTCTTTAATAAAATAATAATAATAATGTACAAGACCAATCCTTCTTCAACTATAACCAGTCCTCCCTCTCTCTCTCTCTCTCTCTCTCTCTCTCTCTCTCTCTCTCTCTCTCTCTGTCTCTGTGTCTGTCTGTGTGTGTGTGTGTGATGAGTTCTTCCTGCGCGCTTACATCGGTCGAGAGCTCACGCTGCTAAGGGGAATAAATTCATTTTTTTAATGTATAATTACCAACTGCTCTTATCTAACGAATTTCTGCGCTATATTTTGTTAATAATGTACAAGCGAGTGCTTAACCAACTGACAGACTTCTCTCTCTCTCTCTCTCTCTCTCTCTCTCTCTCTCTCTCTCTCTCTCTCTCTCTCTCTCTCTCTCTCTCTCTCTATCTTCCCAAGTTCCATGCCGCGTAGGTACCTGGATTCCCAAGTTCCATGTCGCGTAGGTACCTGGTACTAAAATTCCCGATATACGGGGAAAATAAAAACAAAAATGAAAAAGGACAACGAACCAACGGCAGAACAAGAAACGAAATGAACTGAAGAGAGGAAAAAGAAGAAACTACGCCAATCTAGCGATATGTGATGTGCATTCGTTAAGGGCGGTAGGGCAAAGAAAATATTACTCTACCCAGATGGGGTAGACTTCCTGTTGCACATCACCGACTTCTTTTGCTGTATGTTTTTTACTATTTTTTTTTGAATTAATCATTCATTTTATGATTTTTTTTCCTTTTATCTATATGGATCTATGAGATATCACTCACCACGCATGCGCAACATTCGCGCTCGGTTCCACCTTGCCCAGGTGGAGTTCGCTCGCCTTTCCCGGCCTCAGGAACTTAGGCCGCTGCTCTCCCGACCTCCTCTCTCTCTCTCTCTAAAAGGAATTTATTTTATAACATATAATAGCATTCTTATACGTTATAATCAATTCTCCCAGGAGATCAAGATGAAGACTGCGAAAAACAAGTACGCGCGCTTTGCACACGTGCCAAACCCCATGTCAACTGCGCTCAAACGGACGATACAAAAGCTCAAATGCACGGTACACAATCATCCTCCAGCTATTCTCCTCCTCCTGCTGCTGCTGCTGCTTCTGCTTCTGCTTCTGCGTTTTCTGCTTCTTCTTCTCGTCATCCTTTGCGCACTCCATCCAGTGACCGATGGCCGACACAAGACCGGATAAGGCTGAACAGAAGATCCAATCGAGTCCAGATACACTGCGTAACCCAAGCATGACCTTTCCGAAGGACAGGGCGGGCCACAAGACTACGACAGTCGCGCACGCCCACAGGCACCAGAAGCGAGCGTCCTTCCTTTGCCTCGCAAGGAACAACTCTATCCATTGCAGAATGAGGAAACACGCGAACACAAGCCCATCATTCTCGGTCCCGTAATCGTAATCCACTGCGCGCAACAGGCCACCATCCACGGGGAAGGCACCACCACTCCATCGAGAAACGCTTCTGCCCCAAAACAGGACCAGAAACAGAAACAGAATGTGCACGGACGTCAAAACCCGGCCCCGCTTGTTGCGAGCGGCAGCAGACTCTCTGCCACCAGCAGGCTCGGAAGAAGAAGAAGAAGAGTACTCCGCCTGCTCTTCTCTCTCGTCTCTCTCATCGTCAGCGCGGCTGCCAGGACAACGACGTTCCTTGGGAAGATCGATAACCGAAATCCCGGAGGTAATTACCATTGCTCCCGCATGTCGTGTCTCTGGGATGGCTGCGTTGCTGCCCTCCTCCTCCTCCTCCACCTCCTTGTCTCTCTCATCATGATGCTGTCTATGCTGATGATCAGCTGCTCCCCCTTCTGCTGTTCCTCCTCCTCCTCCTCCTTCAGTGGTGCTGCTGTACGACGCCTCCATCTTCTCTCTGTCATCGCCATCTTCCTGGTCCTGTTCATCATTATGCCCTTCATCATATCGATGGTCATCCTCATCCTCATCCTCATCCTCGTCATCATCATGTTGATCATAACGACGATTGTCAAGATGATAATAACGACGATGCTGACGACGATGATCCGCTGCTCTTGTTGGTGTTGTTCCTGGCGCAAAGAGTCCGAAAGTCACCGACGCTAGCAGGGCAAACGCCATCTGGCCGAAGATCAGCTGCGGCGGCGTCAGTACCATTTTGCCAGTCGATGCCATACTCAATACACACATGCTCAAGCCGGTGTAAATCATCCGCTTCCGGGATTCACTCATCCGCCTGAGGTTTTCAAGGAGCGCTCGGCCCAAAGCCAGAGCGCGGATCACTCCTCCCAACCCGTCGCTCGGGTTCAGAACGCACAGATCGATCATCTGCCGCAGCAGAGGCGAGCACGGCCCTCCGCAGGAGATGGCGACGTCCGCTCTCTCGAGCGCCAGCAGGTCGCGATCCGGATCCCCGGCCACGGCGATGGCCCCCACGTTCCGCTGGAACAGCTCCATGACGAAGTACCTGTGCGGCACTGTCGCCTCGGCGAGCACGGCCAGCCGCGGCAAGACTTCGTCGATCAGCCGACCGCAATCTTGTAATTGGTACAGCTCCTCGCCCGTCATGCATAAATCCCCCCCCCCCCTGCCGCCGCCTCCCTCCCCTCCCTCCCCTCTCTCTCTCCGAAGAACCCCCGATCGAACACCGAGAGCTGTCGCCATCGCTTTGTTGCCTCCCGTCAGGATGATAGGCCGAATGCCCAGTCGGTGCAGACTGCGGATCTCTTCCTCCACTCCTGGGCGAAGAGGCTCGTCCACGGCAAACAAAGCCAGGACGACAAACTCGTCACACGGCAGCTTCGACTCGCCAATCCAGTTGCCGTCTCTATCAAAAAGGTGGGGAGAATTTTCCTTGGAAACATCGCGGAAAGCGAAGAGAACGAGTCTATGGCCCTTCTCGCTCGCCGACTGAGCAAGTCTTTCGATTTTGGCGCGAAAAGTCGTACTAGATGATGATGAGGATGATGAGGATGACGAGGATGATGAGGAGGATGATGATTCCTCTTCCTCCAGGGGACGAATTTTACCGCTCGGAGTTATGTAGCGGCTGCACAACGGCAACACTTTCCAGAAATCACCCTTCACAATGACACGGATAACGCTCGGCGCCTTGCGGATTGCAATCATCATCCATTTCCGGATATGACAAAAGGGTTCGATCTGCACGACGCCGTGCTTCTTCCTCGTCTGCACAAACGACCCGCCCAAATCGAGCGCGAAACGCAGCAACGCCTGCTCGATCGGGACCGCGATCGGTTCCACCTTGCCCTTGTTCTCCATGACGTCTCCCATCGTATTCTGAAACACGCCCTCGAACAGAAGATCCATCACGCCATCGCTCACCTCGTCTCGCAGCAGAACTGGCGATGGCGATGTCGATGGCGGCGATGGCGATGGCGATGGCGATGGCGATGGCGATGGCGATGCTGGCGAAGCTGGCGATGCTGGCGAAGCTGGCGAAGCTGGCGAAGCTAAGACTCCCTCGGGATCGACGTCCAGCGAGAGACCGCCGATCGTGATTCCGACCACCCTCATCTCCCCACGTGTCAACCCCTCCGAGAGATTGATAAACATGGTCGAGACGGACGGTAGCCTACTGCAGCTGTCGGGACGCTCGGACACCCCCAGACCGACATTAACAGCCGCCAGGTGTCGTAGGAGGTCGGAGTATCCGACGGCTACGATCGCGCTCACTAGTGATGGAGTGACGGCCGAGATCGGGACGAGGCCGACGTCCAACAACCTGCGGACGAGCTGCGCCGCGTTCGCCGTCGCCTTCGCCAGCGACGGAGCGCTGGCCCAGAGCGGGAGGAGGCCGACGTTCAGCAACTTGCGGCCTAGCCGTGCCGCGCTCAGCAGCCTCCTCACACCGCCGCCGGCAAGCACCCTCCCCGCAAAACCGACTCCCGATCCCAATCCCGATCTGAAGGATGAGGATAAGGAGGACAAGAGGGATGCGGAGGAGGCAGCGGCAGCCGCCGCCGAGGAGGAGGACGATGTCGCGGAGGAGGAGGAGAAAAAGAACAACGAACACGTCCCTGCCATCCCTCTCACGATCCTGAGGACCAACCCGGAGGCTGTCATCAGACCGAAGAACAGGAACAGAAGAGACACGACAGTGGTGGCCAGCAAAGCCCAGCCGTGCACCTCCGCCTCCACGTCATCCAATATCGATTGGATAAGGTCTCTGCCTTTCGGCCACGTGGCGCAATCGAACGGATGGAAGAGACTGTCGCGCGGAGCGGGATTTTTCACCAGCACCTCCCCCTCTCCCTCCCAAATCAAGCTGCTCGCAGAGACTGGAAACTTGATGTTCTGGTCAGCGTCCACGGTGGTCGATCTGTTGAATCTCCCCTCCCGTTTCTCGTACGTCCCCACACGGACCCGCCCAGAGATCAGAACGCCATCGCCGGGCACCACCGTCATGGCGGTCACGCGCACAGTGTCCCCCTCGCGCAAAAGCCACCACGGAAGGGTGCCTGTGCGGAGGCCTCTCTTGACAACCAACGAGAATATTTTCTCCCTATTCAGGTCTGCTGAACTGGTCGGTGGAGCGAAAAGATGATACGCCGACGAAGGCGATGCGCCCCCGCCGGCGGCGGCGGCGCCGACGCCGCTCAAGCAGACCACTCGCCGGGCAATCTTCGACGCAACGGCCTTCAGTCGAGATCCCGCCTTGCAGGACTCTGCCAAACGCCCGGCAGCCATTGTCCAATAATAGACGTCGCTCAGTCCCGACACCGGCGGCGGCATCGGATCGAACGTCATCAGGCGTTCGAAGACTGACCGGGTAGCCGCGCTGCCACCGAGTTCTTGGAGCTTCTCCGCCACGGCTCCCCCCGCTTCTGCGCTCGACGCGTGGTCCCCACCATCAGCAGGGAGGAAGACGGCGCGCAGGAGCGAGATTGACCCGGCGCCTAGGCGATGAGTCACGAAGATGAGCACCGACCACTTCCTAATGAGCATCAGGGTCCCGGTCCCGACCTTCCTCAGATGATCTGTCACTACCACCTGGAAGACCTTGGACTTCGACACTTGGCGCATACTCCAGATTCCCCCGGCCCAGTTCCTCACTCCAAACATGGAATTGCCGCTCGAATCTGATTCACCACTGACTCTTCCCTCGGTATTAGTACCATAATTACGGCTGATACTCTCGCCGCCATCATACGCATGCTCGTCATCATACGACCGCTCAGGCTCCGCCACGTCGGGAATTTCCATGTACAGCAGGCTTCTTGCCTCCCCATTCTCATAATATGGAATCCTATAATCGTCGCCAGGACTATCATCATCATTACTGTCCCTGTGATTACGATTACTACTGCTATCAGTACTCGTACTGTCTTCCGTATCGCCACCGTCGTCTTTTGTATCACCACCATCTTGTACGCTGGCATGCGATTCTTCTACCGTAACGTTATCCTTATGAAATTCTGTAAAAGCGCTAGCCCAGGGAGCATTCCTTCGTCCGAGCGTCGTCAGAGCAGCAGTGTCATCAATGCCTGGAATCGACTGCGGCTCTAGCGAGTGGCACGTGTCGAACATCGAAAGCTCTCTCGTCGGTGATCCGCTGGCAAAGCCAACGGGGCCTTCTTCTTCTTCTTCTTGACCTATTGCAATTGGTAGTTCTTGATTCTCGAAACAAAGGGGCGGGGGGGGTTGAGGAGAAGAGGGGCCAGGAAGCCGAGGGAGAGGGAGAGGAAGAGGAGGAGACGAAGGGCTAGAGAGCTGAGGGAGAGGACGACGAGGAGGCCAAGGGCCGGAAAAAAGCTGAAGCTGAGCGAGAGGGGGAACAGGATACCCAGTTGGAGCTAACTGGGTCCCTCTCTGATGCTGGATTGTGCTCCGTAGAACGCGGCCGCACCTCAGGTGGTCGGAAAACGAACCACACTTGAATAAAAGGTATAGTACGTGCCTCGGAGAAGGCAAGTCGCTAGAATGTCTACAACTTTGAACCTGGTCCTGAAATCGGAGATCGGCTTGATCCCGATCGGGACGTAGCTGACGTGGCCCATGGAGTCCCTGGTCAGCGCAGCCGTCCAGTTCCCCCAAATTGTTATTTAGATGGCTCACAACACGGGACAGATCAACGACTATGTAGCTCATAATACGAGACAGATCGACGACCAAAGTCATCCGCATGTACAGGTGTTCCCGAGGTATCTGTGGCGAATTTGGCGATGATACAGTGATACGTCGTGCACCTGGCCACGTTATCCGGCAAAAGGGGGATCCAACAAAGCAAAACCAAGCAATCGTGTACACCTTTGTCCGAGACTGCATTTCGCCGACGACCTGTACGACGAACGGGCCGTGCGATATTCCGATCGCCGCCATCTCCACTCCAAGGCCGAGCTGAGCTTCGCCTCCACCTCCTCCTCCTCCTCCTCCATAGCCGGACCTCGGCCACCGAATCCCACCACCCCCTACGCACGCCGATTCCTGAGCAGCTCCGTTCCGTTCGGGCCCGACCGCTACCGGACTCCTACGATCAGCGCAGTTCCCTGAGTGAACTGCCCAGCCCGAACCCGAACGAGTGAGGCAGAAACGGCCTTCCCCTTCCATGGCGACAATCCGGAGATGGCTTCAAAGCTGAGATCGACGTAAAGATGAGAGCAGAGAAGATGTCTCGAAAGCATTCAAGATGGAACAAAGCAATGGCCATGGACGTGCTGTCGAACACGAGAACGCTTTTTGAATTATTGTTCAAAAAAGACGAACAAATATACACGTAGTACACGTAACACTGTTCTCTGAGGTACTCAGCAGAAGGAGAACCCGCAATATCCTCGAAGCACCCTTCCACCGCCCGCTCTGCAGCCATCCTCGGGACGCTATATTCTAGTACACGCCATTGCGGACATCGAGGATGATTCCCGCCACACACTTTTCACTAAGTCTTTTCCTCTCGCTGACCGTCAACCAGCTCAGTAGGAGGCTATCCTCGACTTCCTCCCACCACTGCTCTGAGAACATGTGTCCGAAAGAAGGAAGAAAGATTAAGAGAGCACCCAACTTGTGATGATGTGATGATGCCTGAAGAGGTCAGGACAACAAAAGCAAACCGTCTGGACATTCGTCGTTCGTCAGAATGGGTAAAAACAGATTCCACGGTCCTTCGGGACATTCGTTGAAATTGGAACGATACAGAGAAGGGTAATTAGCAAATGGCCCCTGCGCAAGGATGACACACATAAATCGAGAAATGGTCCAAATTAAAAAAAAAAGAATCCACGGAAGATTAACTAGGACGGCCCTCGCGCAACTCAGGATGACACGCATAAATCGAGATTTGGTACAAACGCAACCGTGCGACGACACGTGTACGGAGGACAAGAGATTCTATGGTGGCCTACTGCGTCGGGACATGCGAGTCAAAGTGAGAGAGGTCCTTCGCTCTGTGAGATAAAAATCCGATCTGGGCTCTGCCGGAGAGAGCTACGACGATTCATGCTCGAGCTAAGAAGTCCGTCGCCGCTGGCATCCAGCACGCGTCAAGCGTGCACCGACCATATGTCTGTCAAGCTGGCTCACAAAGGTGAAGAAAATAGCCATGAAACGCTTGCCGCAAGAGAGATCCCCGGCGATGGCGGACTGCTTTCCTGCATCTTGACACAAGCCCTGTGACAGGCAGAGTCGACGCGAATTGGGGCCCGGCATCCTTCCTGGCATATTGCTCAAGCCCCCAACGAGTGAGTAAGGGCCTTTCAGGCCTTTTTTATTGTCATGATAGTATTACGGGGAACCCCATCGGGGACTCCCCGTAATACTATCATGACAATAAAAAAGGCCTGAAAGGCCTGACAGGCGATCCATCACAGGCCGAGGATCGTGTAGCGGACCTCGGGTTGGCCTGTGAGACCAGCCCCTTGGCCTGTTCTCACAGGCCTGTGTTATATTTGGGGTAGGCCAGTCCAGGCCGGTACCTCTGTCGGTACCAGCCAGTCCAGTCCAGTCCCGTCAGTCCGCTGGGGTATACCCCAGCCATTGTTTGTTTTCATTCTCATTCCTCACTTGCATATTTTGGAGTACGTGCGTTGGAGTCTTGCGTGGGGAGCTGCGTTGTGCCATCTTGCTCCCCCTTCTTCCTCCATCTCCATCTCTGTCACTAGCGGAGCACCACACCTGGTGGGTCCGCTACATTGGTATCGGAGCGGGAACGGTCCCCGCCCCCACCCACCACACTGCACAGCAGTGAAATACTGCAAAACCCGACAGTCGGTTTTTGGCTGTTTTTGGGGCGTTTTCGGGCAGAAAAGCGGGAAAAACGACGGGAAAAGGTGCTGCAGCAGCAGGACAGCTCCACGTGGCAAAAAAGGAAGCCGCGTCGTAAGGCCAAGGCCGCCGCACGCGCGTGCGCCACGTGCTTGGCCTTGGCGCACGCGCCACGCGCCCACGCTGCCCCGCCCCGCCCCGCCCCGCTCCGGATTTATATGATCAAGATCCGGGATGCAACTGCTGCTGTGGGGGGTTGAACCCAGGCACTGCCGGAGCCATGCGCGTGCGTAAGCAACCTCATAACACACTCACCACAGTGTGTTCATGGCTCTGTACCACGGCACACTCGTGTTGAAGAGGTGCCGTGCTGGCTATTTACCCCCCCCCCCGGCGGCAGCGAGCAGAGC
>BFEA01000146.1:1270411-1302140 GCA_003427395.1 Chara braunii | reverse complement strand
TATTTCAGAGAAGTCGATTGAGGCCGGGGTCCTCACAATTCAATCCGGTAGAGCTGGGGCCATTACGCAGTTTTTTTTTTTTTTTTTTTTTTTCAAAACATTACCCAGTTTCAGCTAATGTTGGAAAGAGGGTCCAGCGTCCTATCCGATTCTAAATAAGTCCCACGCTTCTGAAAATCCACATGAAACTCAAGTATACGTAACTAAGTAAGTTCTCAAGGAACTCCCAACGATCTATATGCAGCGGGGGCATCGAAAGCACTCAACCGGCTTAAACCGGTCCCAACTGCAAACATATCTCATGTAAATGAGACATCCGATTCTCAAGTGAAGCCTAACACAGCCCCATGAAGCCTTACTGTAGAATCTTTTTTTTTTTTTTTTTTTTTTTTTCCCCTTACTCACGAGACTCCCATCCCACCACTCTTCTCGATATATATCTCCTGGCACACCCCCACTCCATTTCTATCTTACCTCATGCGAGGAACATCACTCTCTACTGTAGCAACCTAACCAGACAGCGGATGCGGGCACCGGAGCTGAATGAGCTCCCCCATTTAGCCCCGGTTGAGGCACTAGCATACAAGCCTCGTTATACGGGAACCTCGGGAGCTAGGCACATAGTTGTCAGCTAGTCCCGTGAGTAGTGAGGGCGCTCATAGGCAGTGTCTAATGGTCAACTAACCAAGGTCTTAACCTATGAGCCCCTCTAAGCACTAACCTAGCACAACTCGGATCATATATGTCTACTGTTAGTTGTTAAGTATGTTTGTTGTTATGTGAGCTAATGTGATATCATAGTCTATGTGGATGTGTGTGGTTGCTTTCTGCTACTGATGAGCCTTGCTTATGTCTGTTCGCTAGGGAGAATCAACCCGTGGTAATGGTGGAGACCTCGACCATCGTCTAACAACTACCCCCAACCTACCTCTCATAACCCACCACCCCGAAATGGGTCTACAGACATTGAGAGCAGGACACACCTCTTGATTCAACATTGGTTTCCCTACAAGGTAACCCTCCCCACCATAGGACTGCCATGGTATCACCATGCACCCAACCAACCCCTTACTACTCACCTGCCCAAGAGAGTAGCATCCATCCCACATCAACTTTCCCGCAGGAAAGGCACACGTCCCCACTCGAAACCATGTAGAGGATCATCCCTTAGCTGATATGATGAATGATCAAAGTCGGAGTCGAACTCAGGACCTCCAAGTTAGTATACCAGAGCTCTACCCAATGAGCTATTGAGGTCGTTAGTCTGTAAGGGCGCTATGCCAGGCTCGGGACAAGTACGTGGGGTGCAACCTACACCAACCAATTGTGCTCAGGGGAAGTTGTGGGCCGACAAAGTCGAACCCACAACCTCCCCATTGCAACACCGGAGCTCTGTCCACAGAGCTACCACGTACTTGCTTACCAACTGACTGTCTCGAAGGTAAGACGCCAAGCATGCCACAGGCACCATCGTGGGGGCAATGGGAGTTGAACCCACGACCTCCTGAGTGCCGCTTGAACGCCTTACCAATTGAGCTACACCCAGTTGGTAGTACTGTAGAATCCTGTATCGGACCGTAATCACAGCATAAGGGATGTTTTTTTTTTTTTTTTTTTTNATAAGGGATGTTTTTTTTTTTTTTTTTTTTTATCTGCTTTTCGTGGATGGACGAGGGCCCTGACTGAACTGCTAGCTAAAGGCAGCCCGAGTTTCAAATGCAATTGAAACTCGGGCCCTTAAAAACACCTTTTGTAACTGCGTCGTAGTTACTCCATTAAAAAATGAAAAAAAAAACAATCCACAAAAAAACACCCGACAGCCCCCCAAAAAACACTCAACCCTCCACCCGAAAAGGAAATGTGGTCGCCGCTCATCACAAGCCTGATGAACCGACCAATTTCCCAAAGCCTTTGACGACAACTGGCACTACCGGTCGGTCTCCTAGCCGCGACCGCACCCTTCCCGTCCCCCCTAAAGCGCAAAAACACCGCCCCGAAGCTCATTTCAAGTCCACGACATTTCCCAAACAGGAAAGAAAACCTTGCAACCCAGGTAAGCGCAGCCTCTGGCTGCGAACATCAACAGTCTCTGCTCAATGCCGCTCGGGTGGACCAACTGCATAGCTCTACGTGGTGCCAAGCTTGCCCAGGAAGGTGCATGAGAGTAAGAGGCTTGTGACGCCCAACCTCAAGCTCGACGTGACTTCCTGATCGGAGTGGGATGGGGGCCTAGAAGTGCGAAAAGGGGTGTGCCAAGGATTTTTGGGAATTTGGGGTGGAGTCCCAGGTCGGAACTGAGATCTCTGGTGGCAAGTTTCAGGGGCAGGAGTGCAAGCGTCCTCCGCTAAGAGTTGAGGCGATGACCGACCGTGATGCCTGAGTGGGGGTGGGGTGCTACGGGTGTCTTTGTGGGAGTGCTCGTACTGCTGCTGGCCGTCGCACATCTTGGGGTATGAGGGAGACGATTCGGACTCTCGTCGCTCAGTCCTGGGATAGGCTCGTTGCGCGACCCTCGCTTGTCGACGCTCGTCGGGCTGTCGACACTCTAAGCACGACGGACGGGGCCAGGACGGGGCCAGAACCGGGCTATGGAATCCCAGGGGACCACGAGTAGCTGACGGTAGGGGAGGACGGTATAGTAGGGAGGGAAGTTAGTGGTAATGGTAATGGCAACGAAGCCTGGGGTTAGAAGGTATTGCTGGTTCCGATTGTCGGGTAATTGGGAATCCGCGAGCCTCGGTTGATTGCCAACTGGAAATTGGCCTTGCACAGTTGCTCGTTTTCAGTCCGGCAGGGGTACTCGAGATGTCCCGAGTTCTGTAGGTGGCGCTGTTGTCGGGTTTGCTATCGTCGGATCTGTTCCCTTTCCCAATATGCTCGGTATTCTGGGTTCCTCAGGCTTTCGCGATTGGTGATCTAGAAGGGAGAGTTTATCGCCATATCTCATTCAACCGAATTCCTGCATACACATCTTCCTACGGGGCGGGATCGTGCCTAGCTTTTGCGCGCGCATGTGTAGATGGCGCGTCCCCGGACGACCGTTGTCTGACACGTGCGTGTGCGAGGGCTAGCAGACCAGATCTTGATCTGCGCAAGCAGCCACGGAGCAGTCCGCACCGGCTTTGTTCTTGCAGCTAATTCCACCAAGTAAATACACTCAACAATCCCCGTTTGCCCTGACCCGTATCGCAGATAGGGATTCCATCATTCCTGTCGAGATCTGTCGGGCTAAGTCCGTTCGGGGTCACGGGCCGGCCTCGTGAGTGCTCGTGTAAGCCATATTCGCTAGATCGTACTTACACGGGAGCTCGCGGGGTTAGTCCGTTGTGGATCGATCCATCAACCAATCACTTATGCGGAAGGGGGGTTCCGGCAACGACCCTTCAGACAACTCTTGTTCGAGCAGGAAGCAGTCGTGTGGTCATCGGAGGAATATCTCATCACCACCCAGACATACATCAAAGCATCATAACAGTATCTATTCCTTTCACCTACCAATGATCTGAGTGAGACTAGGCCGGCGGTGTGAAAGCGGGATGATTCAGAGTTACGTGTAAAACATCGGTTATCCCAGCATTACAAAATCATCAGACCCATCTCATCAAGCGAATGCAAAAAGTGAACGAGGGAGAACACATCCCACAAAAACAAGCTATTCGTGAAAAGTGGACCAAGAAAAAAGTCCAGTTTGCAAAGTCTACAATGTTTTCCATAGAAAACTATCTTCGGTCAAACGCAATGTGACTCGGGGCTCATATGTCACCACAACTTTGAGGAAAAACTTGTTGATAAAAAAAAAAAGACGAAGGTTTTTATAGAAATTTTGAGGATAGCCACTGTTGTGGTTATAAGAAGACGTATCCCCAATGGAGCTGCAAAGACAACGAAATAGAAAAAGGGTCCCGCGTGCAGGGGCCCCTGCATGCATAGGGAGGGGTGCATGCATACAGGGCCTTCCATATATATAGGGGGTCCACTATATGCATATAGGGCAGCTTACGTGGGGCCCCAGGGGGCACCCTTGCAAGGACCCCCCATATGGGGGGGACCCTGCATGCATATTTGGAGGAGGGCGCGTGCATGCAGGGGGGATGCCAATATGAGGGCCCCCGACGTGTATGGGCCCCTATGCACAGGGGAACCCCTTTAACCATTCCTCCAATTCCTATATGTCGATATGGGTCAGCCCCCTATGTCAGGCACATATGGATCTCCGCGCATAGGGGTCCCTCGTGCTTGCATGACCTCCACACATGCATTTTTCTTGGGGGGGTTGCATGCATGGGGGGCCCCAATGGCCCCCATACATGGGGGACCCTGTATACGCGGGGGCCCTCATGGAAGGTGCACACATGCATGGCCCCCCCCATGTATGGTGGCCACCCATGTATGGCGGCCCCCCCAGGGGCATGCATGCATTGGTGGGGGGGCATATATACCCCCAATTCATATATCTCAGTGAGCAATAACAAACCAAAATTCGATACTTATAAAATGCCATAAGCTTGATTTTGTTGTGATCCAGGGAAAAGTTCAATCCCAAATTGCACAACCAACCTTCCGCTGCCTTCAATCCTCCACCTTTTGCTGCCTTCAATCCCCCACCTTCCCCCGCCTTCAATCCCTCGCCTTCAATCCCCCACCTTCCGCTGCCTTCAATCCCCCACCTTTCCCGCCTTCCCCCCCCTACCTTCCTCGGCCTTTGGCTAAGATCATTTTTTATTTTTTTTAACTGTTGATGAACAATTTTTTTTTTTTTTTTTTTTTTCCATTTCTTTTTGCTCTATCTATTGGTGGGGAGCATCACCTGCTGGAAACCGGCTCCAGCATCCCTTAAGGTCATCAACAAACTTTTGGCTAAGATCAAGTGTAGTATGTGATGAACCAGCTTTTGGATCTGCGCCATCTTTCGGACCCCTTCCCTCCCCGTAGTTTCTCTGCATCTAGAGGTGTCCTGATTGGCCCCCGAGAACCCCCTTCTGTTTTTATTCGATTAAAGGTACCTCGTTGAAATCTGTATGTTGTCAGCACTGGTAGCTGTTGAAATTCCGCCCTTTTTTTTTTAATCTAAAAATGCATAGGAAATTCGCGCGCCTTAGTGAGCGAGCTCGGAATTTGGCTCGACAGTTAGGACTTCTGGAATTCACGGAACGCGGCGTTGTGAGGAAACCCGGGGAGGGGGTCCTGTTCGTCGCTGAAGCCAGGGGCAACAACGCCTGTCACTCGCTGCGCCCACTTCTGAGGTCCTCAACGACCAGCAGGGAGAAGTTTGGCTGTCACGCACCCAGTTTTCCTGTAATCTAGGTAACTCATGCAGCAGCAAGTTTAACCGCCTCCCAGCGAACTTGATCGATAGCACAACAACGAGTCGAGTTTTCACAACAGCGAACTTTTACTTATTCGATCAACGGGTTAGCCCGTTACATTTCACATAATTAAATCTAATTCACTCAGCAGTAAACCTTTTCTAAAACGGTCAATTGACGATCTCGACCAATTACACAGCAATGAGAACAAAACTGAAGCACAAACGCTTAGGGCGCCATACTCCTTTGCATGCACTGTATGAGTCCTCGCCAGTAGACAATGAAAGCCAGAGCATCCCATGAGAACCCGATCTGCCAATAATGATTCTCAATTTGCCATTGAGCAGAGTGTTAGATCAATAAATGGAAGGTTGTGATTGAACTGTCGATGGTCAGCTCGGTCTGATCAGCCAATAAGCGGAGAGCAATTGTTTGACCAGCCAGAAGAGTGGTAGAGTGTAATTGGCCTTTCCATAAACAGGAGCTGCTTGACCAGACAGTGGACAGCTTGACTGCCAGACAACAATGGGGACTCTCCCTCTCTTCGCACGTCCCTCTCTTCTACTTCACTCACGGTGTTACGGGGAGCTTCGAGCTCACTGTTCCCCCCCCTTTCTCTTTTAACATACGCTCTGCTGAGTTCTTGAGTACTTGAAGTGGTGTTCAGTTAAATGAAGCGAATAGTAGCTTTCCCCCAGCCTGCTACACTCGCTTCCCTCATTCCCGAAATATCATTCCCTCGCCTCCTTCGCCCGGTCAGTATCTTCCTCTGGCAGCTCACAAGCTCGTCCCGCCTTCCCACACAGACTGATGATCGAGATTGATAAAAGAAAAAAACCAAATAAAATAAAATAAAATAGAATAAAACCTACTCACGCGTGCCAAACCGCTCTCTCGTTTGCTCGTTCAACGACATAGGATGATCTCATCGTAAGCGGAAACAGAGGGTTGACTCATCTGCTGTGTGTTCAATCACCAGATACCATGGTGCTTGTTTGACTCGCCTGTAGGATGTTAACAGGCTGCTCCCGCCAGCAGCGGGATTCGAAGTCACTCTAAGTGCTCACTGATCACAGGTCCTGACCTCTCCCGCGGGCAGCGGGACTCTCGAAACGTTCCTTGTTCGCATACTGTGGTCTCTCCCATGGCACCAATAATTAGCAACTGTTCAAATTTTTATAGCTTACTCTGCGCGCACCGTGCCAGTATACACAGTTTCTGTCATTACGGGCCCGTAACTCGTCTGCTGTCCCTTTCCCAATATCGCTATCTCAGTTCGCTTTTCTTGCTCACACTCCTCCTTCTCATCTTAGATCTCCCAATGTTCAGGCCACCCGTACTGTTCCCTAGAACCAGGAGATAAGCGTCGCATTCATAAGACGGATCGAGACAAGCGCTTCTCCTCTGACTGAAGTGCACTTCGCTCAGAACTCCCCTGGTGACCACCCTCCGAACTGGACGTTTCAGACCACCTCCAATGGGGGCTGGGTGCGCCTAGCGCACCCACTCTCGCAAGCCTGCGCTAATCTTCGCAACGAGTTCCTCCTCTCAGATTTTTCGACGCTCCGTCACTCCTGTTCCCGTGCAAGCTCGTGAGTCATCCGAGCTGATTGCGCCCTGCCTCTGCACGCCAGCCGTGGGTGGGGAGCTCCAGGCACGCATTTCCCCCCCCTTCGCCCAAGTCTCAACTCCCTTCCTTGTCTCAGCCCTACTCCAGGTCAACTGCGCACACGCTGCGGGCGCCTGGCGCGCTGCAACTCTCCTCCTCCATCCACGAAATGACCTCCCTTCTAGACGCAACTCGCCGCCTCCTCCATTAAACAGCACCCGCACACGCTTAGCACTCTCCTCTTTTCCAACTAACTCTCACTCCAACGTCGAGTACGCCGTGCACGCGTCCTCACCTCCCGACCCGCGTCTCCTTAACCGTTTTTGCGGTTGCATTCACCGTGCATGCCGTGCACACACCCGAATGAGTCCTTCCCCCATACCTTTCGCTGGTCCGCCTATATTCCCCCAGCTCCCGCTGGCAGAACTGAACTCATAATTTGGCTTGCGGCCTCGATCGAACCAGCCTGTGCCGTGGCGTCCAAGTTCAGCGCCTCGCCCTAATGTCGGATCGACAGTTTCCGTAGCAGCAGGTCCCCATCCCCCTTCAGTCCAACTTTGGTGACATGAGGCCTCGCCGCCGTTCGTACCCTGCACCGTGGCGGGTCCAAGGCAGTCACACCGAATTACCCCCAAGAGCAGAGGATCGTCGCGGACCGCTCTGACTGTGCCAATTATAGTTACTTGAGAGCGCAGCACCCGCACCAAAGACAACCCCGTACCAAGCTGGTCCCCATCAGATCCTTCGCGAAGGCACCATTGTTCCGCAGCATAGCAGCCCGTAACAGGCCATCACCGAACCGGGAATATCCGTCTCGGTACCAATCCATAYGCACTCAATGCCGCACGCCATAGAGCATGGCCTCCCCAGGGTAGCACCGAACCTGTGGCCTACCGAATGTCGACCCGTTGTCGAGCCTGGAGACACTCGTCCTGAAGTGCCGTAGCCTGTGCCTTTCCTGACACCGAACCACTACCATGCTCGTGGTAAGTCAATATCAGGTCAATGCGGAACTTGTAGTAAGTCGATGTCGAACTAGCACCGGACGTGAAACAAATCTCCGTAAAGTCCGTGACGGTCCTGAAACCGAAATAAATAGCCGTAGCGGTATCGTAGCGGAAATAAGGCGTCATGGTTGTGCCGATCCTGAAATAAAATGCCGCGTTTGCAGCGAACCTGAGATAAACTGCCGCCAAGGTACCGAACCTGAAACAAATCGTCGTAGTGGTCCCGGACCTGACAATGGATCACGGTAGTCACATAGAAGCTGAGATAAATGGTCGTAGCGGCCTCAGACGCAGGGATAAACCTCCACAGTCGTCTCGAATTCGAAATAAACGGCCATACCGGTGCCGAACTTTGAAATAGGCCGCTGAAATGGTCCTCACCCTTCCAATAAATCAGACTGATGACGTAGCGGGAATCACGGTGAAGGTCCGAACCCGAAGTAAAATGCCCCGATGCCGCCGAAACTGAAATATCCCGCCGAGGTTGCCCTGAACCTGATACTGATGTGTCCGGACCAGAAAATAAGCGGCCGTTGTAGGGGCCCCAAGCCCGAGACAACGTGACGCCTGCCCCATACCGACTCCGAAGCCCGTCAGATACCGTAAGATGCCGCCACTCCATAACAATCCGAGCCTCTTTAAGTCACGTATCTGTTCCGAGCCAAACACCATACATACTGTCGGTCCGAAGTAGCTCTATTCCACGTCGTCTATGCGAACATCCTTGGACTGCTCAGTGAGGTTAGTTGTCAGGCAGATCGGGAAGGCGACACAAAAAATTCTCGATCATCAGGGGTTAGTGAAAAAAAGTTAGAGTTCAGAGTTTCTGATCAAATTTGGGTTCTGAGCTGATGGTGGGTAATCCAAGCAGGATCAGGCCAGGCATCGCGTAATCATTAGTTCCTGTCTGTCTCATCAGTTTTAATCTTTCCCCCCTTTTCTTAATTCTAGAGTCCGAAATAACAGAATATTCGTGAGCTCACCAAAAATAAATCCCGAGGGAGTCTTAATTAAATAGCCGAAATTCTTTTGTTTCTCCTCCTTTTTATCATTTTAAATGTTTTTTTTCTTTATTTTTGATTTCATTACCGGTAACATAAAATAACGAGGGATTTTCCCTAAAATTTAGATGCCTTGAAAAAATAAGGAAATTAAAGGATATCACTTTTTTTCTCCTTCCTCCCACTGTTCTTAATCTTTTCTCCCATTTTTAATTTCGGTACTAAAATAGATAAAATTTTGAGGCCCTATTTCGGGCCTGGTCATATGATACAAAAACGTGGCGGCGAGCTCAATTCCTGCGATGCCCCCCCGCGGCCGGCCATCCTAGGTCTAACCTCGGAACGGGCGGAAATGATGGTCCCTAGATATGTCGGGAGCAGCTACCCATTTTGTCATCTTTGAGGGTTACTCGTAAGGTTCAGTGCGCCCAAAATCAGCGGTGCCATGAGCCCCCCTAATTTTTCCTGTCCAGTCAACCCGGAGCTCCGTCAAAACAAGGACTTGTCTTCGAGCCTAAGCCCCAAAGCCGCAAATTTTAGGCGGCGCACTGCTTGTGACCGCCTAACAGTTAGCCCGGACCACTTCTCGATGCCCCCGTCGAGCCCTATCCACCTACGTCAGACGAAGCGGACGAGCTTCAGGGTGATGGCCCGTAAAGGGCGCCCACGTCGGCGTTCAATTGTCTTATGTTTCAGTCTGTTTTGAGTTCTAGGGCTAAGTAGATGTTTTGTGACTTTCTGTCTCCGTCGGGTTCTCGGCCTTGGTAGGATCCTCTTGTTCTTCTGTCGTTGGCCCGAGAAGGGTGTCGTCCCGCCAGTTTGTCTAATGCGGACTCTCCGTCTGGCCCTCTTGAGCACGAATAACCATTTCTTCTCTTTTCCTAGAGCTAACCATTTGACCTTTCTTTTCTCTATTCTTTTTCTCTTCTTGGAACTTTCGCCTGCCTCGAATCGTCTCAAGGGAGCTCCATCCTCCATTTTAGCCTTCCCCTTTCCTTTGGGGCCCGTCAGGGATAAGGTGGGTGTAGGCCTGGGTCTAAACAGTTTTAACCTAGCACCCGCCACTGGGTCTTTCCACTTGGATCTGTCCAATTCTGCTATCATATACGCACCGTTGTCGAGTGCCTCAACCACTCTGTAAGGTCCCATCCATCTGTTGGCGAGTTTTCCGGTCCAGGTCCTTTCCAGTGCTGCGTCGTAGAGAAGGACCATATCTCCTACACTCACCCTCTCTTTCCTGATTCTCACGTTCTTATCCCATCTCTCCTTACCTTTGTCCCTTTCTACTGCCAGATGATCTGCCGCTGTCGTAAGGTTATCTTCCAAACCGTAGGCTATCTGTCTTATTCGGGCAACTATGAGTTCCTCTCTGGACATCTCCTCCGCCCAGTCGACGGTTGTCCAACTGTCGACGTGAAACTCTATGGGGAGTGAACAATGCCGCCCAAACCACAAGGTGTATGGTGGGTATCCGGTACTAGCCCGGACCGTGACGTTGTCCGCCCATATCGCGTATCGAAAATATCGTGGCCAATCACTGTCCTTACCCTTGCACCACTTGGACAGTGACGCTATCAGAGTCTGGTGGCCCCTCTCTACTGGGGAGTTCGACTGTGGGTGATAGGCGGTGGCTATCGAAACTCTCGCCCCGGCTCTCTTGAACACACTCTGAACCTCTTCGGCTAGAAACTCCGCCCCTCTGTCCATTACTATCTTGCTGACACAACCATACCTAGATAAGTACTCCAGGACAAAGTTCTTCACTTCTTTTGCCGTCTTACTCCTGATAGGTCTACTGTCCACGAACCCAGTGAAATCGTCACGTATGTTAACAACATAGTTCATATTGCCTACTCCTTTCGGCATCTTCACCAGATCGATGTGTACCTTCTCTCCCGGTCTGGTGGGATAGGATGGATGTAGAGACTCTTTGTATTTCACAAGAGCTCTCTTCTAGTATTCCTCGCAGGTCATACAGTACCTCTCGACGTACTTATACTGTCCTTCCCACCAGTACAACCTGCGTACTTTTTCGTAGGTTCCTTTGACTCCCCTGTGTCCTCCAACTACCCCGTCGTGAAGCTCCGCAACTATCGTCTGTCTCTCCTCACGGTCACAGACTACTCGTAAGGGCATCCCCGAGCCAACCGGCCTTCGAAATAGATGGCCTGCTCTGAGGCAGTATTGCGTCGCTTGTCTCCGGATATCTGATTCTTGACTCTCCTCTCCTGACAGGTGTAGCCCGATCGTTCGGTACTTGCCCTCGTAAAGGTTAACCATAAATCGTTTGGCGTGTCTCGGCTCTGCCAATGTCAGGGCCCCAGCTACTATCGGGCGCTCGACCTCAAGAGGGATCCGCGAAAGCCCATCTGCCACGACATTTTTAGTGCCAGATATCCTCTCAACTGCGTAATCATATAGCCGAATCCGTATCAGCCATCGAGCAATGGTCGGGTCCGGCAGGCTAAAGTACTTCTGGAGGACAGAGGCAACCGCTGTGGGATCTACTCTCAAGATGAACCGACGCCCATAGATATAGTGTCTGAACGTATCCAAACACCGCAGAACGACTAACACTTCCTTCTTGAATTGACTGTAGTTTCGTTCTGCCGTATTAAGTGTCCTACTCTAAAATCTTAACGGTCTTTCCTTCCCTTCAGTGTCCTTCTGAGACAACAGCCCTCCAACTGAAAAGGGTCCTGCATCCGTGGATACTATGAAGGGTCTCTCGGCCTCATCGTCAAAGAATGGCATGCCCAGTACGCGTCCTCCCTCCTTAAATTCGTCCTTAAGCTCTTGCATAGCGAGTTTCTGTGAGGAATCCCAGTAGAATTTTTCAGTCTTTCGTAGGAGTAACCTCAATGGCTCAGCCTTCTCCGCATACCCCCGTACGAATATACGCCAGTAACCGACCACTCCCAGAAACTGCCGGACCTCGGTTGGACTATGTAACGGTGACGGCCAGTCAAGGAGTTTGTCTAACTTCGCCGGATCTGCTCGGCGTCCTCTCGAGTCGCAGATAAAGCCCAAGATCTTAATAGTCGAGACGACCCATCGGCTCTTTGTTCCACTGACCGTTAAATTCGCATCGTCCAGTTGCTCGAGTACCGCGTAAATATCTGTTAGGTGTTGCTCGACGAATCTTCTAACTCCAGGTACAACCTCTGTCTCATCCTTATCTACTGACCCTTTTATAGGAAAGTCATCCAGAAAAACTTCAACCTTATCAGGGATGAAGTCCTTGAGGACGGCTGCTATGGCTCTCTGAAAAACGGCCACCCCATTAGTCCAACCCATAGGGACAACCATCATCTGTATCAGTCCCAATGGCGTGTGCATAGCCGTGAGGTGCCTGTCCCTAGGATCAAGCGGTACCTCATCATAGCCTGAGAACAGATCACAGACCRAATAAATTGAMCTGCCTGCGGCGSCTTCAGCCAGTAAATCGGYGTGTGRCAMGGAGCCCACGTCTCGTATMGTCACCRYGTTGRCYTTYTGAASGTCYTGGATCCATCGGATCTTRCCATTCGGCTTTYGTAGGAAGAACCATCGATTTGCATAAGCGCTATCAGACGGTTCCGCAACATGGGAAACCATCTTTTCCTTCAGGAAAGCGATAACTTCTTCCTTCTCCTTCTGGGCGTATTTCCATCCTGCGCCATTCCAAGGAACATGTGGAATCATATAAATTCTTGCTCGCTTTGCGTATCGAGGGTCAACCCTACCGCGCTCCGCGTCGCTGAAGGCTATAGCCTTATCGCACGTCTTTAGGATCTCTATCACACGTTCTCACTCTTGTGGAGTCAGATTTCCATCTCCGATGTCCATCTCTGCTATTCTCTCTCTCGTTAGGCGTTGCGGCTTCTTCTTCTTTCTTTCTTCGATTTCCATTGCGATCTCCTCTTCCGATATCCCTTCTAGTGCAGATCGCTCGCGGCCCACAGCCGCTGGCTTAACTTTTTGTGCTACTCGCTTGTGTCGCTTGGGTAGCCCCCCATAGGGGGCCGTGCCCTTAAAAAAGACACAGATACCACCCCGCCAAATTCCTCATCTGTCTCCTTTGGGTACGAGTTGCCGTCCACTATTAGCCGACTCCCTAAATCTTCCACCTCCACGATCCGACCCTCCTCCTCTGTGAGCAGTGGTCCGTACTTCTTCTCACGAAATCGCACCGCGCGGCCGGAGATAGGTAATGACTTAATCTGATCACTGGGTCTTGCTCCCACTGCGAGAGCTGCTCTGTTCCTCGGGTCCCGAGGCTCCACCGTCCCAATCATAACCCGCGTCCCATCTAGCTTCTTAATGGACAATGTCTGGCTCCCATCCGGACGCTCTATCGTCACCGCATGCACGTGGCTCAACCACGTTCGTCCCAAGAGCAGATCGGAGCTGCAGTTCTTGACTGCAAAGACAGGCAGGGTCACTCGTACCCCTTGGACCTCTATGGCTGCCATATGACAAACCCCAACGATCTGTTGCTTTCTCCCATCAGTAGTCTCTATTTCAAATAGGTATGACCTATCGAGGTCCAGTCCAACCTGTACTGCCAGATCCTCGTCTATAATGACAGCCTCACTGCCGTTATCGATCACAGCATCTAGTACCGCTCCATCGTTTATGATCGTCTCCACGACCCCACTACCAAGTATGTAAAACTTATCTGGAGGCACACCTTCCATCCCATCAAGAAGGACTGTCGCCATGCGATCCGCTCTGGCAGTCACCCCCGTTACTGCTACAGTAGGAGCTTCCGCCTTAGGATCCCCCTGAGCCTCCTCTGATAGAAGTACGCGAGTCTTCCGCGTGATCATCTGTAACTCATCGTGAGCCAGCTTCGATGCCGCCAGGTTCTCCAGAATAGAGCATTGCATGGGTTGCCGAAGGGTCTGTCTCAGTGGCTCGACCGTGTCAATCTCATCCAGCGAACTCTTCATCAAGAACTTCTTTACTCCCCGCTTTCGCGGGCCCCGCTTTCACGGGGAAAGAATAACCTCCTCTCCATCAATCCGCTGTTCGCCGTCCTTCTCCGCCATCACGTAATCCGTGTCGGTCTTCTTCGATGTAGACCCTCTCGCGGACTTGGTAGCTGCCACCCTTATGGGTGTGGTCGCCATATCTCCTTCGAAAGTTATCTTGATGCTCTGGCTCCTAATCGGCTCCTTTCCTTTACTCGGCTTTACTCTCCTTGCTTCGACATTCTCCTTCATCTAGGGGAACATCGATACATCTCCCAGATCATCTGCCCATTTGACGTACTTGCGGTCATCAAGCACGACAAGGCCTTCATCTATTGCTCGTTTGAGATCCGGACAATCTCTCTTGATATGATCATCCCCCATGCAGTAAACACAAGAGTTCCTGGGTGTGGATGGCCTGTCGTCTGTGCCTCTGGAGGTCGAACCTCTCGCTGCTATCGGGTCAGGGGACTTCGGATACGGGTCAGCCGAAGCGCCATATCCCCCTCTCTCATTCCTGCCGCGCGAATCATTGCGGTGGTCTCCGTATCCGTATCGCCTCTGTGAATCATCGCGTCGGTCTCCTCGGTCGTACCTCCTGCGTGAATCATCACGTCGGTCTCATCGGTCGTACCGCCCGCGTGAATCATCGGTCCGATCTCCTCTCTCATATCTGCCGCCCCTGTATCCGTCTCGATCCGACCTCTCATATCTGTCGTCTCTATGCCCATCGTGGTCCGATCTCTCATATCTACCATCCCTGTATCCGTCTCGATCCGACCTTTCATATCTATCGTTTCTACGTCCATCGCGGTCCGACATCTCATATCTACCATCCCTGTATCCATCTCCCCGGCCCTGATCCGACTCCCATCGGCCTCGAGAGTCGTTTCTACCCCCGTTAGGCTCATAGCGAGGATTACGCGAGTAGTCATCCAGTCTCCTAGCACGCCCATACATCTCACGAGTCCTACGGTCCCGGTCTATCTCATCATCCCTACGTCGCCATGGCTCATCATCTCTCTCCCTTTCCCTCGTACGATAATCAGTCAGAATTCGAGGATTTCTATCCTCGACACTCCTCCAGGAATCAGTGTTCCTCCGGTCCCAGCGAAGTGAATAGGGCCCTCTGGGCTTGTCCCGGTATGCCGTGGCTCCTGTGTTGGTTACAATTTCTGTAACCTGTCTTGTCAATCCCTTTACCATGTCCCTTATCTCCTTCACTTCTTCGACCACGGCTTCATTCTTCTCCGACCAAGGATGGTCCTTGAAATCAGGACATCTATCGGTGGCATACTCCTTGTAGAGGGAGAAGTCACGCCTCCTCATCCCTCTCCACACCAAGTCCTTGTAGTCATCTGCCTCTGCCTTTATCGCGAGCTTTAGGACTTCTGGGAAGTCAAGCTTGTCGCGCGGAAGATCTCTAAGTATACTCTTTTGTCTACCTTTGGTGTCCGATGAAGATAGTACAGTGCTTGACCTCTGAGATCTTCCCCTTCTTCATCAGCACGTCGGAGATCTTCTGGAAACGCATCCCAAATGCCCGTACGCTCTCATCTTCATCTTGAGTCATTGTTTCAAGGTCCTTGATGGAATACTTGTTATCCTCCAATTCGTAAAGCTCAACGAGGTTCTTCTTGTACGTAGTCCATTTCCCATCCTTCGGTCGAGCTTCCTTAACTTCCCTACCGAGACTTGGGTCCACATTAAATAGGAAGTTCTCTATAATCTCTTTTTCTGACCACTGACTCCGACTTGCATGAAGCTCCCACTTCTCCAGATATTCTGTGATGCCACAACCCTTAAAAGTAGGTGGCTCAGAGGCCTTGTGCGTAATAATATAGCGATCCTTGCTCTCGTAAGGGACCGGATGCGACTCCCCTGTCTGGGGGGCGAAGACTCGCCTGGGCGGCACCCTGTCTCTATCTCCGTCCCTCCAATGGGAATCCCTCAAACTCTCTCGCCGGTCGTCTCTGGGCCTATCCGCCATGGTCTCCCTCCGCTCATACTCGGGGGAGCGTCGTCTCGTCGCTTCTCGTCGACCGCTCGAGGTTCCGTCTTCAGTGCCTCCTGCGGCTCCGTCACGACCGGCTCACCCATTGCGTCGGGCTCTCCGTCATTGGTTTGGTCGGCCCATCTCAGCAGTGTTTCCCGCCTAATTCGTTCCTTTAGATCCCTCAAAGCTCGGTCGGGTGATGTCCTGTACTCCTTTCCCACTTCGCCTGTGGTTGGTTGTGGCCCCATCGCGTCTGGTTCCATAGGCCACCTGAAGACGCAGTTAGGCACTCTCGCCGGGTGTTACAGCCTGGACCAGTTTCCTTGTCACGGTTCACGCTCGTCACCACCCCTAGCTCTCGACTGCCCTGATCACTACCACCAGTACTCGGTTCCGGTCGCAGATCTCGTGCTCTCCCTCTATCCCAAGAATCCCTGTGTCTAGGTAAACCTCCCCTTGGGGATCGGCTAACAAGGCCGCGCCTCTCCGAATTTGCAGTACACCCATGACGGGATCTCTATGCCTGCGGCAAATTGCAGTCCCAAGCCTAGCTAATGTCTCATGATCAGCCCCCCTCAAGAGCCTCCGTGCGTTTATCTCCGTCCTCCTTGGTAGGTTTCCTAGCCCGTCCTGAATCGGGTAGCCTGCCAAAGGAGGAAACTCTCATCCTGCTGCCATCCAGAAGTCGCTCGCTGACCTTTCTGACCTCCACTTTCTTTCCAAGAGCTTCGAACCTCTATTTCTCCTTCTTTAACTCCCAGACGGCTATGAGGTCATCTGTCTAGTACCTGCTGTTAGTCAGTGCTATAACCACTCGTAACCTCATCGCCGACAGCTCCAATAAGTCATAGAATGTCTCAAAGTCCTCCTTATCTCCACTATCCTCTATGGCCTCTAAAGTCTTTATCGATTCTTTCCAATACCGATCATGAGCAGCTAGCATCCTGAGTATTGCTCCGTCTGTTACAACTCTCCCCAGCTCTCTGACTTTCCCGGCTTCGCTTGTCTTCAACTTCTCAGCCTCCCTGGTCGTCTCGTACCATGCCCTTATCCGAGGCCGCCCTTCGAAGGGTGTTACTCGAAGTACATATTTTATCCTTCGTCCTCCTTCTATTCCAATCCAAAGTCCTGTCCCCCTGGCCTCACGCAGTGCACGGCGGACACACTCTGCCTCCTCAACTATGCACAGTCTGGTATGGAGCTGGAGCTCTACGATCACTAACACCAATGGTCCGTCCAGTCTCCCTACCACATGCAATGAGTACCGATCCGTCGTGTGTAGTGCAGTCCCGCTCATGTCCTGTCGCTACCTCCCTGCGTTACCTCGTCCTCCGTCGTCACGCCCTCTGCAGATCGCTCACTGGTTTCTTCGTGTGATACGCCTCTAGCCTTCACCCTCTCCAGAAAGTCTGATCTCCACACCTGGATAATCTCTCTTTCTTCCCTAAACAGACTCTCCAACTCTCTCGCCACGAGCCCAGCCCTACGCAACTTGTCCTCATCCTGGCACGACCAGATCTCCCTTAACTTGTTCCCCAACTCCTTTACCTGGTTCAAGAGTGGCTCTTTAATGCGCTCTCTCACTCTTTCGACTGCTTCACTCTCCTCTTCCATACTCAGTCTTTATCTTTTCCCATCTCATCCTCTCACCCTTGCTCTAGCCTCCGCTACCGTCTCGTCGTGGAAGTGCTCCACACACATATAGCCATGCAACCATATCATCACCTCATAGGAAATTGAGGTCTGGAAGGTCCCCCGCGCCAGTACATCAACTCTATGCTCGTGGATCAAATCTCTGGCTCGTTGCCGGCACTCCCTCGCCGTCAAGTCCTCTTCTACGTACGCTCGGAGAAGTACTGTCGCAGTGTACCCTGTGCTTACCAGTTGCTCTCCTACACGCATCACTGTGGCCGTCCTCCCCGACATTCCCTAAGATGCGGCCTCGAAGAAAAACCTCACATCCTCTAGCCCCACGTAATCGATCTTTGCTCATCTCCTGCAGTACCTAATCAGATCGATTGGCCTCAGACAGTCCACCCAGCTAGTAACGTCTATGATGTCGTCAAGCGTCTCTCTACTGGGTGCCCCCCACCTCACACAAATGGCGTAGTATACTTCCCGGAAACGGGGCGCTAAGCCCTCCCAGAGCGCGTAAAGTGTGTGGTCCACTGCTCTACTCAAACGTTCTATACTTTCATAGGTCTGCCCTATCACGAAGGTAGGAAGTCCGAATCGCCAATCCTCTTTCGGGTAGAGGGTCGGGTGCGGAGGACCGTATACCAAGCGGCTCCAACGCGTCCTCCCTCCAGAGAGTCTCGCTAGTTGCTGATTAACGATCACTCTGGCCAACGACTCGCTCCTCCACCAACTCCTGCTCGCCCCTGCGAGCGTAAGTCCTATCTCTAAATTGTGTGCTCTATCCGCTATCAGATGTCCGACCCCTTCTAGATCATGAGTCCTCTCGGGTCGTTCGTCTCGTAGTATCACTGTCCAAAGGAAGAGTCCCTCTGCGACCCACGTTCCGAAGTATCGTATCGGAACACGCTCTGTTCCTTCTAACGCCACAGGAAGTGGAATGTCGTATCCAACCGCCGTCTCTCTGGGTCCCACAAGCTTCCTCACGCTATACGATTCGGACTCTCGTGAGAGAACATAGGCTAACCAGGCTACCGAGTCACTCCTCATCACCCGTCCGACTCTCAATCAGCATCACTCTACTCCCTCCGATGCACCCTATCTCTCGACGTTGCTAACTCCTCAGACCGCTCTCCCACTCAGGTCCAGTATGGTCGAGTAGGTGTTGTGCGCTCTCCCGTCTGCTCCATGGAAGTAGATAGTAAACTCGACGTACCTCTGGCTCCTCCGTATCTCCAGGGCATGTTCCGTCATGAGTCCGATCTGTCGCTCAACAATCTCTAACGCCTCTCCTTCCCAGCCACCCGTCCTATCTCGTCACAGGGAAAGAGTCACCCTCAGTATATCCCGGTCTGCCATACTCTCCACTACTCCCTTCTCTAAACCTCACTCGGATATGTCCTACCTCTAGTCGTCTCATGCTTCTGGCATACCCTCATCTGTGTCCTCATCTACCCTCTGCCCCCATGGGATGTCCTCCTGTCCCTCGGCCTGAAGGAGATGACCTCAACCGTCCTCCTGCGATGTCTTTCCACCTACCTGCTCCTGTCGCTCAGCACGCGCCAGATCTCCCCAGTCCTCGTCCTGGTCGCCCCAAGGGTCTATGTCATCGGAGTCCTCCCGATCCCGATCCTCTGCGTACCACGCAAGACCGTCAGCCTCTGGATATACCTGCTGACAATACTCCTTAACCTCCCCGGTCGAGATGAGATGGCCCGGCCTCTCCTCACGAGCCTCAACTAGCAGCTGTCCCACACCAGCTAAATGATCCGTTGGCCTCCGAGCCTCTCTCTCTAGCGCCGTCCAGAAGGCTAGGGGCTGGTACAGAGAATACAGGTCTGGGCTCCCGGTAGGTACAATGGCCCGCAGGAACTCAATCAACTGGAGCCCTCGCTCGCCTACAAGCGGCCCCGCTACAAACTGCGCATACAACACCCAGTCCCTGTCAGCGTACCCTCGGCAAAGGCTGTCCAAGTCAAGAGCCACAAAGTAGATCTCACCCAGACGTCTAAGTCCCCAAAGCTCCTCCGCCACGAAGCACGGAAGTGTCACACGCAGTCGACTACTAGGATATGGGAAGTGTCCTCCAATCCTCAAGGTCGTCGTCACTCCCAGAACACCCCCGTGCAGCCGGTCTACCTCGTCCCGCACGGAGTCTGCTCGGGCCAGCAAAATCCTCTTCGCGCTCTGTTCCTCTCGCCAATGATCGTGAACGATGCCGTGAAAATAGACTGTGGCTAGCACCTCCCGTGAGTAGTAAATGTGGCCCACTACCTCTATGCCAGTCGTGCCTGGTCGTCGCCACCTCAGACTGTCTAGGTCAAATGCCTCGATGACATACGTCCACAAGTGTACGTCTGGGCCTAACACCGTCGATGACCATCGACTCTCTATCGCATCCGCGGAAACCCCTCTGGCCGGTATATCCAGCGCCACCTTCCCTGGCGCTACTATCTCTAGAGGTCTAGGCCATCTAGCGTCGTCGATCTAAAGCTCCACTCCACTGGCCTGTTCTATCATCGATCCGTTCTCGCCAATATCAGTAGCTAGGCTCACTCAACCGCCGCTCTAATGAGCTCCTCTGCCTCCTATGCCCGGACGGCTACTCCTATCCTGGGGAAGTGGGCGTCCGTAACGTCGATGTCCTCCTCGTCAACCTCACTCTCTGGGTCGACCCAGTCTGGCTCCCAAGCGTCCTCGTCGCCCTCTCACTCCCAACCCTCGTCGTCAAACTCGTCCTCGACGCGGTATGGGGCCTGTCCTATAACCTGGTAGTACTCCGCCAACTGATGGCCGTATATCAGAGGTCGCCCAGCGTCCTCATTCCACCAGCTCCCCCAGTCGTCTGGGAAGAGTCGCCCAACGCAGGTCACGTACTCAAGGCCTGCTCTGAGCTCACGGTCTAGCCAATCCCAAACGCACGGAGACTGGGGCCACTCGTCGTCTATCGAACGGATCAGCTCTATAAGCTGAACCCTCTCGTCATCCCAACGAAGCCCACCGGTCGCGAGCGAATAATAGATGTAGTCGAGGTCGACATGCCTTCTCGCCAGGATCTTGAGATCCTGATAGGCTACGTATGTCTCGACCATTCCACCAATGCCTCCAAAGACGCTCTCTACTACGAACGTCGGAACTATCGCCCGCAGACTCCTAACGCTATACGGGAAAAACCCGTTCCGTGCTACCACCAGCTCGCCCGTGATATCTAGAGGAGGGCGCCCATGAAATAGGGTCAACGGGTCGCTCGAGTCCGCCGCTCGGAAGGCAGCTACCTCTTCCTTCAGGTAGCGTTTCGCCCTGCTAACCGCGCCACTAGTCCCTGTCGTTGCGAGGCTAAGTACGACTTCCGTAACCGCGCCCGGTCCTAAGTACAAGTAGGCCCTCACTACGCCCACTCCTTGCCCAGGATGGTGCTCTCTATGCGTCCAAAGCCACACGTCCTCTGACAAGATTATGGACCTCCACGCAAACTGGCCGTCAACGTGTCGAACGCTGCGCCCGGGGATCGTGAGCTCCACCAGATCCCCTTCTATGAGTTCAGGAGGCTCAAAGTCCCAGCCGATGGTGGTCTCATAAACTTTAACTTGCGCTCGCGGCCACATCCAACTGGCGACTAGGGTGAACGCAGCAAGAGGGATGGGTAGAGAAAGTGAAAGATCGGTGAAGAAGGTTTGTCGATTCTGAAGGAATTCCGGCAGCGCTTCGCCTCCCTTCATTGGGAGCCCCGATATCACGCTGTTGACCTATCTCCTAACTATCCAAAGGTCCCCTATGGTGCTACAGGGCGGAGTCCCGACTCTAAACAAGACAACAGGCCCTATAGTCAAGTTCCCTCGAATAGAAGGCGTGTGCCCTGTTAGAGGGAACGCTGCCTCCGAATACTCCGGTCACCCCTCAAGAGTACAAATGTCCCCCTCTATCTAAGCACCAAAATTAGAAGGCGGTAACCTTCTTTCCCCTATTTCTCTAAGCCATTTTAATATTTTTTGGAAAATTTTAATAAATTAAAAAAAAAATACTTTTATCTTCTAGAAACCCACTGGCCCTCGACCACTGCCTAGAGGCATGCAAAGCTTCCCCTAGAGAGTAGCGCGGTAAATGGATTTCTCTTCCCGCCAATATTTTTCTGTATTTTAACTGTATTTAATTTACAATAATTACATTTACATAAGATATACCCCCTTTCTTATTTTACATATACTTATATCCTTTGTACATGTCTTTAGGCAAAATCGCTCGACCTCAAGAGATCCCCGAAAATTTTGGCAGCACTTCACCTCCCCCCGTGGGGATGGGGTGTGGCCGAAGGCCTCAAAATAGCCGTCGAAGGAGTATAACAAAAGAAAAAAAATATCAAAAGAAAATATTAATTTTCAACCAATTTTTGAATATTTTCTCTAATTATTTCCTAACTAATTCGAAATATTTTACAAATTTTCAAGAAAATTATGCAGTATTTCCCCTCCCCCCCCTTGGAGATGGGGTTCGGCTTCCGCCCCTAGCTCAACAACCCGAAAGGAATGACGTCCGAATTTAAAAATAAATTAAAACGAAATTTAATTAATTTTTTTTCGTTATTTTTAATATTTTTCTTAATTTATTTTTTCAAAAAGGAAAAAGCCGAAGAATTAAAAAGGCAAAATATTCTTTGTTTATTACCCTTCCTCTCCGAGGTTGTTATCCGCCCCAAACCTTGAATAAGACTTCCCCTAATTAGGGTTTCCCTTAATTAGGTTTTATCTACTAGGGTTTAGGGGGCTTCGCGCGCAACCGCACGCTCTCTTCCAAAATTCGTTCAGTCCCAAATTTTTTCCGTCAACCTCACTCAAAATTTGCAAGAACTTTGACGGAACACTTTTTCTTAATCCCTTTTATGGAATTTTACACGAAATTTTCAAGGAAATTAAACATTTAATTCTCGTTTTACTTTTTTTTTTTTTTTTTTTTTTTACCTGTTACTTACCGTTCTTGTCTCTAACCACCTCCGTTTGCCCCGTCCAAGGTATCAAAACGACGGGAAGAATAAAATGAGCAGGTTTGGTACAAAGAGTTATCTCAAGGAAATGTACCAATTTCCCGCAAAAATAAAAAAAGAAAACTGAAAATTCCGAATTAATAATTTGATTTTTGAAGGAAATTCGTTATCTCGAAATCGAACCGTTAGATTTCAGCAAGAAACGTTTCATAATGTTCGCCTCGTCGAGAGGGAGAACTTTGCTCCCTGCTTACTTCGCGCGAAAATGCGCGGATTTGGAAATAATTTGAAAAAATTAAAAATAAGAATGAATAAAAATTTAGAAAAATCGTCTAATCAAACTAAAGCTAGCTGTCTCCTGGCCAATTAGCCAGGGCACCCCCGTTTGATTGGGGAAGGCCGCGGCCTTGGGGGTGCAGTTCCCCTCCTTGGCAACGGCGCCAAAGTTGTGAGGAAACCCGGGGAGGGGGTCCTGTTCGTCGCTGAAGCCAGGGGCAACAACGCCTGTCACTCGCTGCGCCCACTTCCGAGGTCCTCAGCTACCAGCAGGGAGAAGTTTGGCTGTCACGCACCCAGTTTTCCTGTACTCTAGGTAACTCATGCAACAACAAGTTTTACCGCCTCCCAGCGAACTTGATCGATAGCACAACAACGAGTCGAGTTTTCACAACAGCGAACTTTTACTTATTCGATCAACGGGTTAGCCCGTTACATTTCACATAATTAAATCTAATTCACTCAGAAGTAAACCTTTTCTAAAACGGTCAACTGACGATCTCGACCAATTACACAGCAATGAGAACAAAACTTAAGCACAAACGCTTAGGGCGCCATACTCCTTTGCATGCACTGTATGAGTCCTCGCCAGTAGACAATGAAAGCCAGAGCATCCCATGAGAACCCAATCTGCCAATAATGATTCTCAATTTGTCGTTGAGCAGAGTCTGTTAGATCAATAAATGGAAGGTTGTGATTGAACTGTCGATGGTCAGTTCGGTGTGATCAGCCGATAAGCGGAGAGCAATTGTTTGACCAGCCAGAAGAGCGGTAGAGTGTAATTGCCCTTTCCATAAACAGGAACTACTTGACCAGACAGTGGACAGCCTGACTGCCAGACAACAATGGGGACTCTCCCTCTCTTCGCACGTCCCTCTCTTCTACTTCACTCACGGTGTTACGGGGAGCTTCGAGCTCACTGTTCCCCCCCCTTTCTCTCTTGACATACGCTCTGTTGAGTTCCTGAGTACTTGAAGTGGTGTTCAGTTAAATGAAGCGAGTAGTAGCTTTCCCCCAGCCTGCTACACTCGCTTCCCTCATTCCCGAAAGTTCATTCCCTCGCCTCCTTCGCCCGGTCGATATCTTCCTCTGGCGGCTCACAAGCTTGTCCCGCCTTCCCACACAGACTGATGATCGAGATTGATAAAAGAAAAACAACCAAATAAAATAAAATAAAATAGAATAAAACCTACTCACGCGTGCCAAACCGCTCTCTCCTTTGCTCGTTCAACGGTATAGGATGATCTCATCGTAAGCGAAAACAGAGGGTTGGCTCATCTGCCGTGTATTCAATCACCAGATACCATGGTGCTTGTTTGACTCGCCTGTAGGATGTTAACAGGCTGCTCCCGCCAGCAGCGGGATTCGAAGTTACTCTAAGTGCTCACTGATCACAAGTCTTGACCTCTCCTGCGGGCAGCGGGACTCTCGAAACGTTCCCTGTTCGCATATTGTGATCTCTCCCATGGCACCAATAATTAGCAACTGTTCAAATTTTTATAGCTTACTCTGCGCGCACCGTGCCAGTATACATAGTTTCTGTCATTACGGGCCCGTAACTCGTCTGCTGTCCCTTTCCCAATATCGCTATCTCAGTTCGCTTTTCTTGCTCACACCCCTCCTTCTCATCTTAGATCTCCCAATGTTCAGGCCACCCGTACTGTTCCCTAGAACCAGGAGATAACCGTCGCATTCATAAGACGGATCGAGACGAGCGCTTCTCCTCTGACTGAAGTGCACTTCGCTCAGAACTCCCCTGGTGACCACCCTCCGAACTAGACGTTTCAGACCACCTCCAATGGGGGCTGGGTGCGCCTAGCGCACCCACTCTCGCAAGCCTGTGCTAATCTTCGCAACGAGTTCCTCCTCTCAGATTTTTCGACGCTCCGTCACTCCTGTTCCCGTGCAAGCTCGTGAGTCATCTGAGCTGATTGCGCCCTGCCTCTGCACGCCAGCCGTGGGCGGGGAGCTCCAGACACGCGTTTCCCCCCCCTTCGCCCAAGTCTCAACTCCCTTCCTTGTCTCAGCCCTACTCCAGGTCAACTGCGCACACGCTGCGGGCGCCTGGCGCGCTGCAACTCTCCTCCTCCATCCACGAAAYGACCTCCCTTCTARACGCAACTCGCCGCCTCCTCCRTTAAAYAGCACCCGCRCACGCTTAGCACTCTCCTCTTTKCCRACTAACTCTCACTCCAACGTCRAGTACGCCGTGCACGCGTCCTCACCTCCCGACCCGCGTCTCCTTAACCGTTTTTGCRGTTGCATTCACCGTGCAYGCCGTGCACACACCCGAATRAGTCCTTCCCCCATACCTTTCGCTGGTCCGCCTATATTCCCCCARCTCCCGCTGGCAGAACTGAACTCATAATTTGGCTTGCGGCCTCGATCGAACCAGCCTGTGCCGTGGCGTCCAAGTTCAGCGCCTCGCCCYRATGTCGRATCGACAGTTTCCGTAGCAGCAGGTCCCCATCCCCCTTCAGTCCAACTTTGGTGACATGAGGCCTCGCCGCCGTTCGTACCCTGCACCGTGGMGGGTCCAAGGCAGTCAMACCGAATTACCCCCAAGAGCAGAGGATCGTCGCGGACTGCTCTGACTGTGCCAATTATAGTTACYTRAGAGCGCAGCACCCGCACCRAAGACAACCCCGTACCAAGCTGGTCCCCATCAGATCCTTCGCGAAGGCACCATTGTTCCGCAGCATAGCAGCCCGTAACAGGCCATCACCGAACCGGGAATATCCGTCTCGGTACCAATCCATAYGCACTCAAYGCCGCACGCCATAGAGCATGGCCTCCCCAGGGTAGCACCGAACCTGTGGCCTACCGAATGTCGACCCGTTGTCGAGCCTGGAGACACTCRTCCTGAAGTGCCGTAGCCTGTGCCTTTCCYGACACCGAACCAYTACCATGCTCGTGGTAAGTSAATATCAGGTCAATGYGGAACTTGTAGTAAGTYGATGTCGAACTAGCACCGGACSTGAAACAAATCTCCGTAAAGTCCGTGACGGTCCTGAAACCGAAATAAATAGCCGTAGCGGTATCGTAGCGGAAATAAGGCGTCATGGTTGTGCCGATCCTGAAATAAAATGCCGCGTTTGCAACGAACCTGAGATAAACTGCCGCCAAGGTACCGAACCTGAAACAAATCGTCGTAGTGGTCTCGGACCTGACAATAGATCACGGTAGTGACATAGAAGCTGAGATAAAAGGTCGTAGCGGCCTTTGACGCAGGGATAAACCTCCACAGTCGTCTCGAATACGAAATAAACGGCCATACTGGTGCCGAACTTTGAAATAGGCCGTTGAAATGGTCCTCACCCTGCCAATAAATCAGACTGATGTCGTAGCGGGAATCACGGCGAAGGTCCGAACCCGAAGTAAAATGCCTCGATGCCGCCGAAACTGAAATATCCCGCCGAGGTTGCCCCGAACCTGATGCTGATGTGTTCGGACCAGAAAATAAGCGGCCGTTGTAGGGGCCCCAAGCCCGAGACAATGTGACGCCTGCCCCATACCGACTCCGAAGTCCGTCAGATACCGTAAGATGCCGCCACTCCATAACAATCCGAGCCTCTCTGAGTCACGTATCTGTTCCGAGCCAAACACCATACATACTGTCGGTCCGAAGTAGCTCTATTCCACGTCGTCCATGTGAACATCCTTGGACTGCTCAGTGAGGTTAGTTGTCAGGCAGATCGGGAAGGCGACACAAAAGGGGTTAGTGAAAAAAAGTTGAGTTCAGAGTTTCTGATCAAATTTGGGTTCTGAGCTGATGGTGGGTAATCCAAGCAGGACCAGGCCAGATACAGAGTAATCATTAGTTCCTGTCTGTCTCATTAGTTTTAATCTTTCCCCCCTTTTCTTAATTCTAGAGTCCGAAATAGCAGAATACTCGTGAGTTCACCAAAAATAAATCCCGAGGGAGTCTTAATTAAATAGCCGAAATTCTTTTGTTTCTCCTCCTTTTTATCATTAATTTTTTTTTTTTTTTTTTTTTTAATTTCATTACCGGTAACATAAAATAACGAGGGATTTTCCCTAAATCTTAGATGCCGTGAAAAAATAAGGAAATTAAGGGATACCACTTTTTTTCTTCTTCCTCTCACTGTTCTTAATCTTTTCTCCCATTTTTAATTTCGGTACTAAAATAGATAAAATTTTAAGGCCCTATTTCGGGCCCGGTCATATGATACAAAAACGTGGCGGCGAGGTCCATTCCTGCAATACCCCCCCGCGGCCGGCCATCCCAGGTCTAACCTCGGAACGAGCGGAAATAACGGTCCCTAGATTTGTCGGGAGCGGCTACCCATTTTGTCATCTTTGAGGGTTACTCGTAAGGTTCAGTGCGCCCAAAATCAGCGGTGCCCTGAGCCCCCATAATTTTTGCTATCCGGTCAACCCGGAGCTCCGTCAAAACAAGGCCTTGTCTTCGAGCGTAAGCCCCAAAGCCGCAGATTTCAGGCGGCGCACTGCTTGTGGCCGCCTGAAAGCGTGACCTTTCACGAGCGAATGTTCTTGGCATCGACATGGAAGACTCTGGGAATTTTGTAGGAATATGGATTAGCGTAGGACTTACTTTCTTTTCCCTCATCTTTTTCTTGCTGATATGGTGATTTCAATTTTTGATGTAGCGTAGGGTTGGGAAAAACTGCAACTGTTTCGGTGCCCATTCTACTTTTGATGTTCGGCACCATGTGGTTTTCAGGGTTTTCGGACCTTTCACCACTTCAGGACCATTCAGGATTTTCAGACTGCCAAAAACTCTCAATTCAAAATCTTCATTCCTGAATTTTCAGCTACCCGATAACCGCTTGTGGACTTAAACGATGCGCTGCTATCCCACCCATTGATTCTCCGTCGGCTGCCCCATCTCCACGCACCCCATTCCTTTTCCCCCTACCTGATGGTCAAAAATCTTCCAACCTTATCTCAACTCTTCGGAATTTACTTCCTCTTCAGTCTAATCCCCATGCCCCACTTACCATCAAAATCATGTCTGGGAATTGCCTCCTCGAAAAGTGGAAACTGAAACGTCGTTTATTTGGCTACTCCACGATCTCCACCCCCACTCTTCCCCTCCTCCTTCCTTCTTGCACCCCTCTCAACGCCTTCCCTCGCGCGCACATGCTTTCTCGCTCCCTCCCCCTGACACTGTTTTTCTCTCTCCTTCCCAGTGCGCGCCCTTTTTCTCTTTCCTGATCATCTGAATCTTGGACCCGTTTCAGGCTATCCTTCACACTCCTCTTCTTCCTGCTCTAAGACCCACGCTTGAAAAACCCAGTCGATCCTTTCTCCCCATCTAGCCAAGAAGAAACGTCGTGTGAGAGGAGATTCCTACTGCGTGATGATTCTGATTGGCTGAGATCGGGTTGTGAGGGATCAACATGGCTTTCAACGGGCGATTACTTTGAAGCCCTCCCTTACCCTCCTCTACCCTACTCTTCATCCTTCCCCGCCTCTCTCCCCTTTCTCGCAACTATAAATTATGTCGGCGCATCCGCAAATCTCTCTCCCAACTCGTCAGCCAACTTCCGGGAAGCAGTGGCTAGATGATGTGTGTATAGTGCTAGTCGGAAAGTCATGACGGGCTTACTGTAGACTGGCTGGCTGTGCGCTAGATCGCCACGACGGATTGTGGGATCCGGGCAAGCCATGTCGAGGTTAAGTTGGCGGGGTGACGATCACAATGGTGGATGGTGACACGCGACGACCGGGATCGTCGGTGCACGAATAAGGACGAGTGATCCGAGTTGAGTGGATGACTAGCCCGGGGCCATGTTGGAATTTGGCGGCGAGTACGCCCCCCTTGTTGTGAATCCATTCTTTGGTGTGAGCTCACGGCGGTAAAGCCGGACCTTCTTTGCATTTCCCGATCTCAGTGTAACACTTCCCTCCTGGCTTGATATTCTCGCTTGTCTCTTCCTCCCTCCTTCTCTTCTCTCGCTGATATGAATAACTATGCATGATGAGTCAATCTTTTGCTTGTGATGGAATGAGCATTTGTGAATGTGTGCTCGGAAGAACTTCTTCCAGAACTCTTCCATTAGTTTCCTAGGACCTAGGTAATCCCCAGACCAACTGAGATTTTATCGTCTTGTCTTGTGAACGGTGGATGCGTGTGTAGCGACGATCAACGATCTAAAGGGATTGCGATTACTTCCCTTTGACACGACAGGGCAGGGGTATTGCATGTCTCTCGTTTTCGTACCTTCTACAGTGAATGTATGCATATGGGATGGAAATGATCGAGCACGAAACTCGTCTTGATTAGGATACTGTCCGGACGGATCGATGACAGGGGCAATGTTGTTGGGATTTTGTTCGAGAATGCAAGAGTGTTTAGATCTGTTGATGCTGTGGTTACGGAAGAGTACCCCGGGAGCTGCCGTTCGGGACACACTGCATCTGCCTTATGCTGCACAACATACACAATATACCCTCATAGAATAATGAGGGACTCCAAAGCCACGTGCGATCGGTACACGTGAACAGTGGTCGCGTCTCACCACACATGAGTTTTTGTCTCTCTCTGAACTTTCCTTTCCTTCTTCGTTTTTAAGAGTATTGATTCTGCCTTTCTGGTTGGATTGATAGGTTGTGTATTTTTCGACTAGTATCGATTATGGGCCTACGATGAATGATTGAGGATATCTTTGGCGCATGATTGATTGCCATGTGGACTGACGGGCTCAACCCAACTAGTCGTCGGCCTCCCGTATCCCCACCTCGCCTCTTTCCGTATAACGAGGAAAGGACGCGTGTGTGTGAGTGGGACGTATGAGAAGCCGTCACAAAGATCGGTGGGTGATATTGCTTCCCTCCTGAAAATCGGTGTTCTAGGTTTGTCGGTGTTGGGTTTGTCATTATCGATACGCATTTTCCGCCATATTCGTGGCTATTACCGTTTAATGAGTTGATCGTCATCCCGTGGTGGGTAGTGGCGCCCCATTGGCCTAAAGCTCTGTGTAGTGATTGCCAACGCTTCGATCACTACCAATCAAAGGGCTTCCACTACCGAGTACGGAATGAGGACGAGCATAAGGAAAGGGCCACGCGATTAAGGTCGTCTACGTCAGATTCAGAATTGTGCAACGACGGGATACTAAGTACGTGCCCGCTCCCTTTCACTCCAAACGAAGAGTCGTGGCTTGGTAGGAGGTTCGACAGTATTTTCTGGATTGAATTCGAACTTCCCCGCGTTGCGAATCCCGCGCGCGCGCTTCTTTGTAACCCGCGTTGCAACCGACCGGTTCTCTTACTTCATCAGACCAACACGTGGGATTTCAGTTCTGTCTGTGTCCCCACACTCAATTTCCCAAAAATCCTTGGCACACCCCATCGTGGTGTTTTTCAGGGCCTTTTTCCGCACCCTTAATACTCCGAACGAAAGACAGCGCAGGGCGTAAGGTTGCGCGTCACAAGTATCCGTTATGATTAGTTTAATATATGATCTGTCGCCCATCGGGGCACTAAAAAATAATTATAATAATAATAAAAATCTGCCACCTCCCTTTCCTTGCCTTCCCACACCTTGCCCCACCTTCCCTCCCGCGCATTCCCCTGCCTTGCCCCGCCTGGCCTCCCCTGCTATCCCGCGACCTGCCTTCCTGTGTCCCGGCTTGCCGCACCTCTGTTCCTCACACATAATCGGTCGTTTTTGAAACTGACCGATTACGTTATCGGTCAGTTTCAAGAACGACTAATTACGTAATCGACCGTTTTTGGAACTGGTCAATTACGTAATTGGTCGTTCTTGAAACGGACCGATTGATGTAGCTCAGTGGTGAGAGCACCGGTTGGAAATGCGCATTGTGGTACGAGGTTGCAGGTTCAAAACTCAATTGCAGCCTTGCGCATGGACACCGGCAGGGCGTTAGAATGACGCATGGCTGGACACACATTCCCTTGGGCTGACGCACAGTAAGCTTATACAGAGACCGCCTGCGCACCACCCAAGGGTTGTCCATGGTGTTGTATGTCGGGCCTTGATGCTGCGTGGGCTGCTTGTGACTGTTGCTCGTGGTTGTTCTGTTGATCTTCTCAGTCTAGCATATCACACACAGGGGGCGTTTGTGATTGTTGCTTAAATGGTAGAGTCTTCAGGTCACACGTCATAGATCACGAGTTCGAGTCTGGCTGGGGACTTTAGGGGGGGTTCTTTTCCAGCTTGGCCTGTCATCTCTTCAAAATGAACACACAGTTCCCTCTACATAGCACTACACATATCTGGCCATCAGGCACATACATCTCGCTATACAGTTGCACAGAGCACACATAGACTGTACATATCTGGCCTTCGGGCACATACATCTCGCTATACAGGTACACAGAACACACATAGCCTTCAGACAGATACAAAACGCATGGCCCTATGGGCTCATACAAATATACATAGCCTCTGGGCATACACTCGTACACACAAATTACGATACCGGGCTGGGGGGTCTATCAGGTATATATGACGGGTTGTACTCACGCATGGCTTAGCTCTAGGGTACTAGGGGTAGGGATATAAGTCGCTCCGAATAGTCTGAGCTCCGCCTAGCCTTGGGTAAGCTAGGGGAAGGACGGTAGGATGTGTCCGTGGGCGCTGCCTGCCTCGCTTAGGTAATCCTGCCGGGTAGACTCTCTAAATTGGGCCTGTAGAAGATTGCATGAGCCTGGCATCCGAAGTTCTCGTACGACAAGGTTCGTCCGCTTCCGCGTCCATCAGGGCTGGGAGGTTGGCCCAACCTTGGTGCTTGTCACTGCTGTCTGGTCCAAGTTGCCCTCGATATTGGTAGGGTGATGGTCCTGAGTGCTGGTCACACTGAGATAGGATAGTAGGGACAGGGGGTGCGCTGGGAGTATTAATGTGGGGATGGGTAGGGTAGGTGGCCTATCCTGTCAGGACAACCATTGGCCGCTGCTGCTAGCAATCACCGCGGGTCTGATGCTTGGCCTCTACAACACCCGGAAAAAAAAAA
>BFEA01000146.1:1251256-1264953 GCA_003427395.1 Chara braunii | reverse complement strand
CCCCCGGGGGGGGGGGGAAGGACCCCTGATTTCTGGAAAAAACAGATATTGCCAGGGGATGTGCGGCGTCGGTGCGCACCGCCAGATATTTTTTATTTTATTTATTTATTTATTTATTTATTTTTTATTTATTTATTTATTTTTTGGTTTTTTTTTCCGGGGTCGGGTGTGCCGACACCTGACCCCCGGGACACCTACCGGGGCCCCGGGCCTGGGGGTTGACAACCTGAAGCTTCTGAAAAGGGTTTCAGGTACCCCCATCCAACCATTTGGATGGGGTTACCTGAAACCCCTTTCAGAAGCTTCAGCCACTTCAACGGTTTCAGGTCCCCACCTAAAATTCCTAAAATGACCTGAAGTGGTCTTCTGTGGTTTCAGGTCCCCACTTGAAATTCATAAAATGAAGCTTCTGAAAGGGGTTTCAGGTACCCCCATCCAACCATTTGGATGGGGTACCTGAAACCCCATTCAGAAGCTTCGGCCACTTCAGCGGTTTGAGGTCCCCACCTGAAATTCCTGAAATGACCTGAAGTGGTTGAAAAAACAAGAAAAAAAAAAAAAAAAAAAACCATAAAACTTGTGCTGCAAACCACCCGAAACCTTTGAAATGACCTGAAGTGTCTTCAGACCATTTCAGCGGTTTCAGACCACTTTAGAATCTTTCATTCTAAAATTTCAGGTGGTCGTTAACCGCGAGTGACAATGCGATGTATGCGGGGGAATTGGCTGCCGCTATGGGGGAGAGAAGCGAGATCGTCGGGATAGAGGGTTGGGAAGGTGCGGAGCAGGGCCGTGCGGAATTGATCATAGTCCGCGCATGCGGGGACAGTCCCCGTGATCATGCAGTAGACTTCGACCATGTTATGTCCCCGCCATGCAGCATTGAAGAGAAGAACGTGGAGGGAGAAAGAGGAGACGACGCATCTCGTGGTGGAATGCGGATACACCGTGACAACGAGGCGAGTGGCGTAGAAGTGACGGAAGGTGGAAGGCGGGAAGGGGTTGCGAGGGAAGAAGAGACGGGTATCGATTTGCCGGCGGGTCAGAAAATCAAGGGGACGACGGGATAATGACCGGGGACATAGCCCGATGCCCTGCATCGCCACGTGTTCGAAATGAGGGACGGGGGGAAGGGGAGGGTGATCGGCTTCGTCGCCTCTGCGCCGGCGCGCTCGAGGTCTCCGCAGGAGGGAGCTCATCCTCAATTGTGGGCATCTCGGGATCGCTGGTCGGGTCGTCTGGGATTAGCAAATTAGTGTCGCTGGAATGCTCCAACGACCGCTTCCCTGCTGCTATCTCTTCCCTCCTTTGCGCGGCTGCTGCAGGATCCTCTTCTTGGAGTTCTGCCTGGTCAGCCTCTGCTCCCAAACTTTCCTACTCGGACTCCTCTTCTTCTTCTTCTTCTTCTTCTTCACTCACCGCCCCTGGCTCTTTCTCGCTGTATTCGCTATAGCTTCCCTCTTCCTCGGAGGTCTCTTCCTCACTTTCGTCCTCCACCTCCGCTTCTTCCGCTTTTGCTTCCTCCTCCGACACCGTTCGAGACTGAAAGAAAAGGACGTCGATTATCCCCCATGGGTTCAGATACTCCGCGCGCGATATGTAGCTACCACCTCCCTCGCGCTCCTCCAGACAAGCTGACCATTGCAAGTATGGTGTTAAACTCCGCGAAAGTACGTGCGGCGCCGGATTCTCCGAGTCGTCGCAGTGTGAGATGATGTCGGTTGGAAAATCGTCGAGCAGCTGCGCGAAGGGGACCAAGAGCTCCCACACGATCATTTGCCGATGTCCTGGGTCCACTGTTCCGAAGATGAATTAGAGAAGGTCTCCCTCCACCTCTGATGTCCACAGATTCTCCAGGCTTGGATAACAAGTAGCTCCACACTCTCGCTCTCGGCACGGTGCTCACTGTCCTGAGTCCACGTCAGCTCGATCTCGATTAGGCACAAAGAAAGGGTGGAGTAATTCTCACACCATATCTCCCACTGCGATGGCTTGATGAGCGGAACTGTAAGCGGCCGCACGCAGAAGGAGAGGCGGGGATGGTGGGCTGACTGCCAGAAAGTGGGGAAAAAAGAGGGGAGAGCAACTGCCGGCCCGTGCTGGAGAGTGCGGATGTTGTCAGTGTCAACACTGTTGGTATTGATAACGTTCTCCCCTCGCTGCGCAAGTAACCGGCTCCACACTTGCGCCAATTCCCCACCCCACTCCCTTAGCGAGGTACGGATGGTCGTATGAGCTATGGGATCCACCGTGCTTAGATCCCCGCTGAAGAAGACGACTGTCGATATGTGACTGATACCCAGCGCCGAGAGTCGCCGATAGGTCGATGCTTCGACCAGCACCTGTGCCCTGCCGTTGGGGACTACGAAACGGAACTCCGCCGCCGCGTGTACACCAGCAGTGATGAAGAACTGCGTGAATTGGAGAACGTCGGGGCTGATGCGCGGATGATGGACTTGCCGGATCGTCGGAATGTTTCCTTGTGGTGCCAGCATATGTTCACTAAGAACCTGCTCCGTGGGAAAACTCACGGCGACGAGGAGGAAGAAGGTGAGTGGGGAGAAGAAAGAGAATAGGGATTGTCACTCTTCCACTCAGACTCCGAGATCGACCCAGCTGGAGAAGGGGGAGAAGAAGGTGAGAGATGGCGGAGGTAGGACACATGGCGGATGATCGGGCGAGCCGATCGGCTGCCTGAGACTTCGGGCGCCAGTCGCACCGTGTTCACCCTATTCGGGCCGAGTTCGATTACTCGAAATCGCCCGAAGAATCGTGGTGCTAGCTTACCTTGGCGAGCACATTTCCTCACCTGCACCATGTTCCCTAACTTATACTGGGACCGTGGTCCTGCGTTCCCATTTCGGGCCTCGTAGCTACAGACTTGTCGTCCGTGGGCCAATTTGGTCATCCGCTGTCGTTTCCGGGCCAGCCTAGGGAGAGACCGCTCCACCAATTCCAAGTGTCGCTTGGCCTTTTCCCAGGCCGTGGCCCTCATGGGCCGTCGAGACACATGTCAAGCTATTGGTACGTAGTTGAAAGGGGCTCAGGCCTGTGGACCCGTGGGGCATTCCACGATGGACCGCCAGGATGTGATCCACAATATCGGGCCAAGGCCTCGTGTCCCTAGCAGCGATATTGCGCCGAAGGGCGGTCTTAATCACTCGATTTGCATTTTCTACTAGTCCGTTCGATTGGGACATGTGGGGTGTGGTGTTACGGATGGCGACCCCATGTATGACCAGGTTCCTCAAAACTTCCCCCCTAAATTCTGCCCCGTTATCTGTTAGAATTTCCTCGGTGTCTTGATGCATCCTGAGGAAACGGTTGACGTATCGCGCGGTTTCAGCCGCCTGTCGCATTCGGCATGGATACGCCTCGATCTATTTTGAAAAATAATCCACAAATACCAATAGAATTGAATACTCGCAGCTATTCGGTCCAGGGGGCACCATGATATCGGTCGTGTCCATACTAACGCTCTGAAAAGGCCGTTCGACTATTGTGGGCACTATCGACCTTGGCGGATGGATCGGCGTCATGTCGGCGGCACGAATCTGACAGTTTCTGACGATGAATTTGACATCGTCGTGAATATTGGACCAGTAGCATTCATTTTTGTTGATCGCCGTTTCGGTGATCCGGACGGCGAAGTGGGCTGCGGTATTCTCGTGGGCTGACTTAACCCAGTCATACCTCATGAACGGGTGCGGTACAGTCATCCAAATCTCACTACCGTCCGTCTTTCGTTTTTCCAACCGTCCCTCGTTCCATCGATAATCCCGGGCCCTTTCATTGGCCCTCCTCAGATCCTCCCTAGTAAAGTCTCGGAGGGGGTTCCCCACTACGGTTGCTATCAGAGCGACTCGGTCCAAACCTCAGCCCTTCCAAACCTTTGAGTCTTTTCTAACCCTTCTGACGTGGCGTCAAGAAATCGAGCCTCGGTCGGGATTTTATCGGTCCGATACAGGGGGCACAACCAAGGCTTATTGCCGCTTCGGTATTGGATACAAGAGCCATGGGCTCTGGACACACATTGTCGACAGTCTACCCATTCGACATACCCATCCCTACTAGGGTGCATAGGAACTGAGTAGACCCGCGAGATTGCTTCACAAAAATAACAAAATTTGTCGGGTAAGGAGAGAAAAGATGAAGACGAGAGGGGAGAGAGAGGAGTATTGGGGTTACCTCCGTCACCCATTGCCACGTGCGTCTCCCACGGTGTGTGGGAAAACTGCCACCTGTCCGTACCGGGGTCCGGTGGTTGGCTCCAGTTCTTTCCACGGGATAATCTCTTCACCCTTAACGACCTTCGTTGGACGATGCAGTCGCGTCAACCTGTCCGTGTTCCCGTGCCTCTCTGTCTTCCGATGGATGATGTCGAAATCGTACTCTTGTAACCACACCGCCCACCATCTAATCATGCTCGTGTAATTTGTGAGCCTCTTAAGGGCCAATAGCGGCTCGTGATCCGTAACAAGGAGAAACTCATGCCCGTGGAGATACGGATGGACGTGCTTGATTCCCCAAACCACCGCGTAGCATTCTCCTTGCGGGGCCGAATCGTTCCTTCGTTCGTCGGGTACGGTACGAGAGGCGTACTCGATGACGTCACGGTGTTCGCGCCCGTCATTCATCTTCTGTGCCAAAATAGCAGAGATGGTCTCGGGCTGCCAGTCCGTGATGAGGATGAATGGCTTCGTTGGGTCCGGCCTGATCAAAATAGGTGCAGTGGCCAGGGCCTCCTTGAGAGTGACAATGGCCCGTTCGCACTCCGCATCCCAACTGAGGGGCTGGTCTTTTCATAACAGTTCGTTAAGGGCCGAGCGATCGCAGCAAATCCCTTGATAAATCTCTCGTAATACGAGGCCAGCCCGAGGAAGGCTCGAACCTGCGCCAGCGATGTGGGAGTCAGAGCGTCTCGGACAGCCTCGACCTTTCTCGAATCGGGCCGCAACCCACCCCGAGTTACCACGTAGCCCAGAAATGAAATCACCGGGAGAAAGAACTCGCTTTTCTCCAACGTGATCTTGAATCCGGCGTCCCTCAAGGCTCCCAATGTCCATTCGATGTGCTGCTCGTGCCCGTGGTAGGATTCCGAATGGACCAGGATGTTGTCTATGTACACAATGACGCAAAAATTAATCATCCCCCGCGTCAGCAGAGTCTTGTTAACAAAATTCTGAAACGTCACATTCATTGCTCGCTGAACGGAAAACGGACCTACAGAGGATTAGAGAGTTCGAGGCTAACGGATGGATTGAGCCGGTTATGGGACCTTGGTTGTTCCCAGTAGTCCTGGTACCAAAGAAGAATGGATCGGTCCGCATCTGCATCGATTATCGCAAGCTAAATGATATCACGATTAAAGATGTATACCCCCTTCCCCGGATTGATGATTTGTTGGATGCAGTTGGGTGTGCTAACTACTTCAGTAAGTTCGATATTCGCCACAATTTTCATCATATCTTGGTTAAGGAAGAGGATCAGCCTAAGACGGCCGATGTCCGTGTCCGTTACGATAACCGCTCCCTGATACTCCCTTAGGATTTCCGCAATCAGGCGGTGTGTGTCATCTGGTACGTATTGGGGCACGTGTAACTCGTAAGGTTGCCCGTGGATAACGACCGTAACGTGTTTCGTGCGTATCATCTTTGCGTCCCGTGGAGGCGGGGAGGAGATAAAGGGGTTGTCAAACCGCCATGAGAACACGGTGGCGACCATCTGAGCTTCCTCCTCTCGGATGGCCACGTGTTCTTTGGGGGTTATCCCGTCCTTGACATCCCAGGAATCTACCTGTCCTTCGGCGACTTGAATTCCCATCTCGAACAGCGAGGCTTCGGGGTACCCAGGGGGTTCCAAAGCCCGTGTCTCCGCTGTCGTACCAAACACCCTTACAAGGGTATTTGGCGTGCTTCTCGCAAGTCACGCCGGTATGGCCTCGTCCGGAGTTGACGGCGCACTTGCGGGTGAGAGTTGACTCCTGCCCAGATGAGTGGCACACGTGGTGCGTCAACAGCGGGGTGCAACCGGGCGTGGTGGTCCACGAGTTAAAGCTATTTTTGAGTATTTTTAATTCCTACTTTTATTTTTATTTTTACTGCTTTGACCCGGTGGTCGGTTCCAAGACCGTTGTCAGGACCTACGGGCCTGGCCCAGTTGCTACGTCGTAAGACACGGGTGGCCATCGCGGCAGCCGGGCCCATGAGGAGGGAAAAACTAGGGTGGCGGGGCTTGCTGTGGCCGCACAGTCTGCCATCCACCGGTTGCTGTGAGAGGGCTCTGTCTGAGCATGCCCGTTGGGGCCCGAAAGTTGGTGAACCATGCCTGGACGAGAGACAGCAGTGGGAGGCTTCCGCAACGTTGGCTGTGCGGCAAGGCTGTCCCAAGAGCGGTTCACGTGGAGCCCTTCTCCACTTCGGCCTTCAAAGTGCTCATTTGATTGTTTGCTACCACCAAGACCTGTGCTGGGACCCCTGTACCTTAGACCATGCCACGGGTCTGCGGCAGGCCCGCGCCACCAGCATTGTGGCCGTTGTCTATGTGTGGTATGCCCTTTGGGGGCCCGAGGCAGTGGTGAACTCCGCCTGAGTAGAGCAAGCCAGAGGAGGTTGCGGTGCAGGCTGGGGCGATAGCTGCTAAGCAGAACGCTCATCAGACCTTGGGGGGAAAAAAAGAAAGAGGAAAAAAAAAAAAAGAAGGATCGAACCGACCGGCAGCCGGTTCCCTCTGAAGTATCCCTCAGGATAACTGGGTTGTTGAACTGCCTGCCGGCCACTACGGAGTCTGCTGCTGTAGGGAACATCGCTAGCCAAAGAAGCAGGAAGCAGGCGGAAGGCAGCAGAGACGAGGGGAGCGCTGGAAGGGAGAGCGAAGTACTAGAGAGGAGGATGTGGCCAGCAAGGAGTAGCTGAACCTGGACGGCAGGTGGTGTGGGGCGCATTCACAGAATGGAAGGGAGAAGCGGGTTGGAGACTGGGCGCAACAATGAAAGAGAAGATGATGGAATGAATCTGGCTGGGTTCTGCACCAGGGTGCATTCGAGAAGAGGGATGGTAGGGAGAACGAGTAGGGCGCAGCCAAGGAGACGTAGCTCTCTCGATCCTTAGCGGAATCGAGAGAGGTAAGATATTATCCCGGGGTTTTGACCCCAGGCGAATCTGTTTATGATGTTAGTTTGGGTAGAAAGTGAGAGGGCTGAGAGTTAGTAGAGAAAACTGATGCGCGGAGCTATGGCGGGAAGGAGGAAGAAGGAGAGTGGAAAAACACATATCTTGCTGGTTTCTGGACAAAATCAAGCGAGGGGAGTCTCATTTCGGGGTTTTGGGTAGCTACGAGTTAGAATATGAACTTAGTTTTTTGTGATAGGTTAGTAGAAATAGAGGTCAGTAAGAAAAGTATGTGTGGGAGATGGCGGAAAGTGGAGGAGTGGGAGGAAGAAATTGGTGTATCTCGGTCACATCTTGACCGATTTCGTCGAAGTGAAGCTTGGAATTGGGGTTCTTGGGGATCGCGAGTTCGGTGGCATGGATAGTTTTCGCGATAGGGGTGCGGTTTAGGTGCTCTGGCACTCATGGGTTACGCCATGCAAGAAGAAAAAGGGGGAAATGCAGATGTATACTTCCATGTTCTACTGGAAGATTCACTTGGATTTTCTTTACTCATTCTACAGACAGAAAAACACACGTATCTGGTCTCGTTCTTGGAGAAAACTCGTTCTCCTCTTGTGCACCCGAGGAGCAAAGGCACAAGCAAGGGATAGAGCGGGAGGGGCAGAATGCACGAGCACGAGAGAGAGAGAGGAAGAGAACTCACCTCGACAATGTTGACATAGGAAGCGGCGAACTGGCGGAGAGGGCTGAATCAGGGGAACAAGCTTGGATGAATCAGCAGGGAAAGAAGACCCTGTGGGATTTAGCTCTGTTCTGTGTAATGATCCGGGAGAGAGGGATTGTCAGGTGGGGGGCTTGGCTGAAACTACATAGTTGTTAACATATGAGGCAAGTGTCATGAGGTGAGCTTGAGGGGAGAGAGTTCATCCTGTTTAGTTTCTGATGCAAGCACGGGCTGGGAGGGCATGTATGGGATCCTGGCGGAGGGCTGCACAGTCGACATCCACATACACTTTGGTTGGCGCTGCTGTCTGATTTCAGATTGGCCACAGGCTGTTTTTGGACCACGACCCGTGTTTTTTTGGACTCGTAGCCAGCGTGCCTCAGATCAAGGGAGGTGTGGGCATTGGAGACAAGTACGTGGTGGGGAGCAGGGCATAGTGCGCAAGAGTGCAGAAGGTGAAGCGCCTACCTGCTAGTCAAGTGTCCCCCATGCTTTAGACGGAGTGTGCAGTCTACTCCACGGCATTGGTAAAACGAACTTACCGGGCATGTATTTGGTTTGGGTGTCGGGCAGGTTCGTCAAGAGAGCATGAAGGGGACGGGTGCACACACGCAAGCGGGAGATGGTTGATGGGAGAGAGGGGAACGACCTTACCTCGAAGACGGGCCTCTCCCACAGATGTACAGACGGTGACCTCTGGCTGCTCGAAATACATCTGAGCCTAGAGTTGCTGCGCACTCGCAATGCGCCCTCTATGCGTATGTGGAACTGCTGGAGTGGTGTTTGTTCAGCCATCAGGACTGTCATCTTTTGAGAGCCACTGTATCACTGCTGAGTCTTGCTGCTATACTCCTTTTTCAGCAGCGTTGTTTTGTTGCGCCTTTGCACACTGGGCATTTGCTGTGTTTCGTCCGCCATTCAGATAGAACACAAGAGCATGCTTTACTTGAGCGAGACATTTTTTTTTGGCTGCGCAGCGACGATCCGATCAGGGAAAACGTGGTGTTGTGATTTGAAGGGATAAACAAGCTTTGAAGTGGGTCCTTGTTCTGCATTGAGGGATTGTTAGGGCGGCTCTTATTTCATATTTGGCGGCGGGTTGATCAGATCACAACATGTTTTTTGAGCAGTGGCCCGAGCATTTATAATCGCATGTGTTGAGAAAGGTTTGAGATCGTTTGAAAGGGGGCTATTACTGTGACTTGGAGGTTCGTCAGAGGGAAGCTCTCCAGTAGTTTGACTTCGGTTTGCCGTGTGGCTACGTGTTTTGGCTGCCATTGCGGGGCCCTCAGGGCCTCAGGCGCATGAAGATTACAAGGCCCTCTCCTGCGAGTCTGAGAGCACCTCTCTTTAATCTGAGAGTCTCAAACCCATCTCCTTCTTCCCTTCTTACTCCAAGTTTAATCTTGGTTACGAGAGGAAGGCAACAGACGGGATTGCAACCCGTAGGACCGCATCAAGACTCTGTGGGGAGTCCACCTACTGATTGCGGAAGCTCTGCCGGAACCTAGGCGAGGTTCTGGAGGCAGGGAACTATCAGGTATACATTCCTCTATTTGTATGACCCCACTATACCCATGTTTGACTATGTCCCTGTAGTTTGACTGATGTATGCATGAGATTGCCCTTATGATCTTGCTTTCTTTCAGGATTTAATCAGACTGAATGGAAGGAATGTATGAGAGTGAAGTTTAAGTTTCATCTTTATTTTGTCTGAAAACAGACTAAGGGATGAACTGGGGGAAGGTGGGAGGAAGGCAGACTGCATGCGTTTGACTGGGTCAACCAAAGACTGGCATTGTTTCTAAGCTGAATGGCCGAGGGCTGTGTTTATTTGACGGTTTTCTGATGGGTCAGGCATTGTTTCTAAGCTGAATGGCTTGGTTGCTATGGTTATTTTCTGAGGACTGACTGATGTGAAGGGGTTTTCTTGTTTTATTCCGAGGGAGGATTTTGGTCTAAGGCTGAACATTGTTTCTAAGCTGAATAGCTAAGCCTGAAAACCATGCACATAAGTACAACATGAGTATAAAGAGAAAATACTTTTCTTGCATGTGAACTGACAGTTGGGCATTGTTTCCAAGCCGAACGGTCCAACACTAAGCCACATCACCAAGAAGAGAAGAAAAATCACAGAATATAATTGGAAATAGTTTGGGCAAGCTGAACATTGTTTCCAAGCCGAATGGTTCAGTCCCCTGCCCATATTTGCATTTCTTTTGAGAACAAAGTCAGAAAGTTATTAAATTTTGGCTATTAAACAGTTCAGGGCGGTTAGACATTATTTCCAAGCCGAATGGCCTAATCATATGCCCAAAGAAGAGAGAAGTAGTAGTACAATCTGTTCGTGTATATCCTAAAGGCACGCCAGACATTGTTTCCAAGCCGAATCGTCTAGCGTTATGCCATATGTGAGTTGGGTATAAGGGCTGAATTACTTAAAGATTCATGAACTATCTTATGTAAAATAACTTTGGGCTGGTAAGAGTACTTACCTTTGTCGTTTGACTTGCATGTGGCTGAGTGAGATTACTGCTTAGTCTGAGTTTCTGTGTAATAGGTAGTTGCTTTAGTTGCTCGCCACGTGCTAGAACCATATGAGTTAGTTTCAATTCCTGCATTTTTCGAGCTAAGTTTATTTTTACTTAGGTCAATTTCTGCATTTTCTGGGATCATTTTGTTATACTTGGTCTTGTATAAGTTTTGGTAAGTCACTTTCTCTACGGGAAGCACTGCCGAAATTTCTACAAAACCAAGAAGTTAGTCAGATTTTGGTTTTTTAAAAGTTCAGTTTGTCTGGCTTTTATATGACTTAGTAAAAATATGGAAAGTCTCATTTTCTAAAGGAAGTGCTGCCCAATTTTTTACTAATTCAGGGAGTTAGACAAAATTTGACTTTGAAAAGTTGAAGATTATTTCTGTCTTCATATTTAGGTTGACTCGGATATAAATTCTGAAAAGGCACTTTTCCTACGGGAAGCGCTGCCAAAATTTTCTTAGTTTAGAGGAGATAGATTATATTTTGATAGGTGGCGACTCGGGCGATCCACTCTTTATGGGGGAGATTCTGTCATAGGTCTTCCACTCTTTGGGCAGTGGTTTAGAGATAGACCTAGGCTTGGCTATCAGGAGAGTCTTGAGTGAGGACGTGTTATGGGGATTTGATCTCCATACATTGACGGTTTAGCTTGGACATTCACCTGTCGTATGATACAGGTCTTCTTTGAACATCCGATCCAGGATTTGGACTAGTTTCAGCCTGATCCTACGAGGATCATCTTCTGTTATCACTGATAACAGGTCGGTTGGTTGATCGCCGACTTATCGGCTCACGACACAACTTCGCTTACACCTGTACCTCAACTTGATTGTCTCAGCCCTGTGATTTAACATATTTCGTTGAGGGTTTTAACCGGACTTCTTTTAAATGGTCATTATAACAAATTTATGAGATTATGAAAAGTTGGGCTGTGACTAGGGCTTAAGTGTGTGAGGCGTTGACCACATTGGTGTATGACAATGTGACTGTTGTGTATGCCTGTGTTTTATGTAGGGTAGTATTTGGAGCTTGGTATATGAGCCGTTCTTTGGAGGCAGTGAGAATGACAACCATGTGTCGCACGATCTGCATATCTGATGGGTTTATGTTTCCCCCTTCTTTCGTTTTATCTCGAGTCATGATTTAACATATGAGTGTTATGATGTTTGTTTATTTATTGGATGATTTTGCTTGTTAATTTTTATAGTTGGACGTTGTAGTCCGGGGCAGTCGTCAAAGTCAAACCCCTTGACTTCTTTCCAGACCCTGGATGATGGAGTCGGTTTCCAGGGCAATACGAGACAATTACCACCACAAGTAAGAACCTATGTACCACCCACTCTCCGCAGGGTGCAGAAGAGAGTGTGGTTTTCAACCGCACTTGGCGGTTGTCCAACGTCGAGAGATCATTCCCTTAAGGCGCATGTCAGCCGACACTTGAATGTCGAATGTGACCCTCGATATTAACGAGGACCGTACAAGTATGGGTACTGCATAGTACGCCACCATTGCGACCACTTGCGTACGCTTGCATTGTGAGTCGATATAAGTTAGGTCTGCTTCCGTGCGGTTTTGTATTAAGTTTCGCACGGGTCACCTATCCGATGTCTGCATCGAAAAGTTATAGGATGACTACTAAGGGACTAGGAATGTTGTCTCGTTGTTTGCTCCGAGTCGTTCTGTATATGTATATGTACGTGGGTGTGTATTTTTATTTTTCTGTTCTTTATAGTGGTGTGCGCGTGGCGTGTGGGATGTGTCCTAGTCGACCGACGACGAGTCACGCTTGGGACCTCAGCCCCCCAAGATGCTGGCTCGCGTGCGGGTTCGATAGAGGCGTACTACCGCTCGTACCCCCTATGCTACAGCGAACGAGAAACACCCTCAGCTGGTCCACCTCTGCGATTGCAACTGATCAACTTTCGTACTATGGATTGGTAGCTCGGCGAGGATATGCCCACTAAAGGGAGGTGACAACTCCCGTAAGGTGGAGGTAAGTCGTGCCTCGCGTCGGCCCTATCCTGTCGTAGGGGCTCGCGAGAGGTATGGCTGGCGCACTCGCCTGGAGCGGCTTGCGATAGCTCTATTATGTATTGCGATCAGGGTTAAGACCAGCTCCTGCGTGACGTGGCCGGGAGGGTCCCGCGCTGCCTTGTGCGGTGCCGGACCGATGCGCTCGACACCGCTCCTAGGCGTAATAATCTTACTTCTTTTTCCGTGGTAAGAAGCGATCGGGGAGGTATGTCTGTAACATCACAAAACGATCATTTGTCTAAGTATCGTGGTAGCAGTGGGACAGCTCCCTCGTATAGGGTCTGAGGGGGTTCCAAAGAATCGGGCATCCGTGATACCTGTACTGTTCTCCCAGGATAAGGGTCCGAGTTCGTAGGGCTGCCTCATTGCTAAATACGAATGTCTTTGTCGTTTTCTGTCGAACCGGGTAACGGATTATCCGTCGTGTTAGCTCGAGAATCTGTGGGTCGTTCTCCTCCTCACTTTCAGAGGTGATCAATGACACAAAAGCCTCGTTTTCTTCTGTGTCGGAGTCATCCGTGGATTCTTCCCATCGTATTATTCTTAGAACCGTGTCAGGTTCCTATCATTGTCGCTCGGCCATCGAGGTTGTCCTGAGAGTGAGGCGCATCGGGATGGTGTACGGTTTTTGTAGCGGACCTCTGGTTGGTCTGTGAGACCAGCCCCTTGGCCTGTTCTCACAAGCCTGTGTTGTATTCGGGGCAGTCCAGTCCAGGCCGGTACCTCTGTCGGTACCAGCCAGTCCAGTCCAGTCCCGTCAGTCCGCTAGGGTATACCCCAGCTGTTATCTGTTTTCGGTCTCATTCAACATTCGCACAGTTTGGAGTACGTGCGTTGGAGTCTGGCGTGGGAGCTGCGCTGTGCCATCTCGCTCCCCTTCTTCCTCCATCTCCATCTCTATCCCTGGCGGAGCACCACACCTTGTGGGTCCGCCACATTGGTATCGGAGCGGGAACGTTCCCCGCCCCCACCCACCACCCCGTACAATTGGGAAAACAGCAAAACCCGACAGGCGGGTTTTTGGTTGTGTTAAGGGCATTTTTCAACGAAAATGAGGGAAAAAAGAAGCTACAACAGGAAGTGACATGTGGCGAAAAAAACACGTGTGCAAGCACCAAGGCCAAGGCCGCCGCACGCGCGCGCGCGCCCACACTGCCCCGCCCCGCCCCGCTCCCGAATTTATATTATCAAGATCCGGGATCTTGCTGCCACTGGGGTTTGAACCCAAACACCTGTTGGGCTTGCGCGTGCGTAAGGTACTCCTGTAACACACTCGCCATACTGCATG
>BFEA01000146.1:1191582-1205675 GCA_003427395.1 Chara braunii | reverse complement strand
GGATGCAAGTACTATACGAAGATAGACTTGAAATCCGGATATCATCAGATCGCAATAAGACCTGAGGACCAACACAAGACAACTTTTCAGACTAGATATGGTCTGTATGAGTTTGTAGTGATGCCTTTCGGTCTTTGCAATGTGTCGGGTACATTCCAGCACACTATGAATCGGATCTTCCATGACCATTTAGATAAGTTTGTCGTAGTCTATCTAGAAGACATTCTGATCTTTAGTAAGTCTGGCGAGGAGCACGCACAACATGTTGAGACAGTTCTCTCACTCCTACAACAGCACAAGTATAAGATCAACCTAGAGAAGTGTGAATTCGGTCGCACTAAGATTCTATACTTGGGTCATGAAGTATCCGCGGAGGGAATTAGGCCGGAAGATGCGAAAGTGGCTAGTATTCGAGACTGGCCACGACCTCAGACAGTTACTGAGGTCAGATCTTTCTTAGGAATGTGCGGCTACTATAGGAACTTCGTAAAGAACTATTCTACAGTCGCCTCTCCTTTGACAGATCTAACTCGACTTTACACACCGTGGGACTGGAGTGATGAGTGTGAGGGTGCTTTCAAGAGATTGAAGCATGCACTCATGAATCACAAAGTTCTCATGGTTCCCGATCCGCAGAAGCCATTCATAGTGACCACTGACGCAAGCCAATACGGCATTGGCGCAGTGCTGGCTCAGCAGGATGGGAAAAAGTTGAGACCGATTGAGTATATGAGTAAGAAGATGCCATCGAAGAAATTGGCTAGGTCCACCTACGAAAGGGAACTCTACGCTCTCTACAAGGCACTTGTCCATTGGAGACACTTCCTTTTGGGAAGATTCTTCTATCTGAGGACTRATCATCAKACCCTCAAATGGATCAAGACTCAACCGRCTCTTTCTGATGCACTCAAGCGATGGATTGAGGTCATAGACCAATATGACTTCAAGCTTGAGTACCTGAAAGGAGAGTACAACAAGGTTGCGGACGCGCTATCCCGTAGAGCAAACTACCTAGGTGCGCTAGTTTCCGAATTTGGCGTATCTAACAAAGTAACTCAATCATTGGTGGGAGCCTATCAGGAAGACCCTGTCACGATGGACATCATCCGCAAACTTCAGGCAAAAGACAAGGCCACAGAAAGTGAGTTTGTGATGGTGGATGGGCTAATCTATCTTGATAAGGCCGGAGTAAAGAGATTGGTAGTTCCATCTAGTGAACAGTTGTGCAGTTTATTTTTAGGCGAATGTCATGACGCAATTGGTCACTTTGGCTACAAGAAGACGAGTGCTACGTCCATACTCATGTTCCTTGCAAAAGTAATAAATAAAGTTAATTAAATGAATGGAAATTTGATTATTGGTCGTCTTCCCTTCATAAGCCTATCCTAAAAATTATGCTCGCTAGAATGATGATATCCTTAGCCGATGACGCCTCATAAACTCAACTAAAGAACTTCTATAATACAAAAAAAAATGATACCTATACATTAATTTTTACACAAAACATAACAATTATGGGACTCATATATCGACAAAGTTACGTACACAAATACAATAAAAAAAAAAAACTGGCTCACTGTGTAAAGAATACCGCGAAAAAATAATAAAAACGAAAAAACGAAAAAACGAAAAAAACGAAGAAAACGAAATAAACGAAAAAAAAAGATATAAGTTGATATAACGACAGACAGAGGTACACAAACGACAAAACTTTTCTCAGGAACAACCCGTAGGAAATTTTCAGAAAGACAAACTCGTGATACACCTCCAATTTGAATGGCACATAAGATAAGGACAAAGTACATCACGAAAAAATCGCCATAACATAAGCAGTACAAAGTTACTACAAACCCATTACTATAAAACGACTAATTAGACTGCGATCGCTCCTACTATTGCGTAAGCATACCGCAAAAGAACGAAGATATGCATATGGTGACGAACTGACAAACACAAACGGCGGGACTTTTTCAGGAACACCCCGCAGAGAAGGTTTCAGAAAAACAAAAACTCGTGATACACTTCCAATAAGATTGGCATGTAGAATCAGGACAAAATACATCACGAAAAATAGGCTTTAACATGAGCACTACAAAGCCAATAAAATGACTAATTAGTTTACGATCACTCCTACTACTCCCTATTGCCAAACTATGAACTACGCACAGGGTCCTATTATGCGCGTCGTAACCCATACATTCGTACAGTCGACTATAGAAGCCATGACCAAACACATTATTTTTACTCCTCAACCTAAAAAGACAGAACTCTCTCTCCTCTAAAATCAGATCAAATCAAACCCCCTCCCATAAACATACCAAAAATAAGAGTTCTTTACTACCCCTTCCATTTCCTTACTTCCAAGATAGGTCCACATGTAACTACATAAAATGGTGCTAGCTTGCATCGCCATCTACCGCAGCCCGACCGACGCTACCATACTTTCCCACATTTGCTTGCTGCCCACTCCTAAAACCTTGATACACGCAATCTGCAATGATCCCACCTAATTCCTTTCTCCACTAAGATATGCTTTTTTTTTTTTTTTTTTTAAGCCCAGGTTGTTGTAGAGGTGGGATACTAGACCAATGACATTTACCCACAGTACTCGGTCACTCGGTTGTCCAGCTAAATCCCTCTGAAGACCCCACCCACCCTTCCTCTTATCATTTTTGCCCTGGCGAACCCCCACCCCCCCTGTCCTACCCTAGTCTTAACCACCCGGGACCATCACCCATTGCCTTATTGGCAAGGCGACCTAACTAGACAGCGGTTGCAGGCACGCGGCCTAAGCAGAGAGACCTACCCCCCTGCTCAGCCCAGGTTGAAGCAGACGCCGTGCAAGCCCGATTGCACGGGGATTTCGAGAGCTAGGTATGAACATGCTACTACAGGTCTTCATGAGGGTGCACCTTGTTACGTTGTATTACTACTATCGTATTTTGATGGCAGAGAGTTGGGGATCCTGCGTTCCCTCGTATGTCCCTGGAGCCCGTTCCGGCCCCGCGGTAAGGTCCAATATCTCATGACACCCCCGACATCCCGTACTAAGGAACTGCTATGCCAGCCTCAACCCTATGGTACGTACTAGGAGGATAGCCACCCCTGAGTCATGTGTGTATTGCAGTGTTCTATTGTATTGATGGTAGAGACCTGGGAATCCCTTGTTCCATCGTATATCCTTGGAGCCCGTTCCGGCCCCGCGGTCAGGTGCAATATCTCCTGACACCCCCGACATCCCGTACTAAGGAACTGTTATGACAACCTCAAGCCTAAGCTACGTACTAGGAGGATAGCCAACCCTAAGCAATGAATCATGGAGTGCATCATGGACTGTGTGTATTGACCCTAGAGCATCATTGATAGTGACGGTAGAGAGCTGAGGATCCTTCGTTCCATAATATATCCCTGGAGTCCGTTCCGGCCCCGCGGTAAGGTGCAGTATCTCCTACACCCCCGACATCCCGTACTAAGGAACTGCTATGCTAGCCTCAAGCCCTAAGCTACGCACTAGGAGGGTAGCCAACCCTACGTCGTGAATCATGGACTGTATCATGGACTATGTGTATGGACCCTGGAGAATCGTTGATAGAGAGAGTTGGGGATCCTCCGTTCCCTCGTATATCCCTGGAGCCCGTTCCGGCCCCGCGGTAAAGTGCAGTATCTCCTGACACCCCCGACATCCCRTACTAAGGAACTGCTATGCCAGCCTCAACCCTTAAGCTACGTACTAGGAGGATAACCAACCCTAAGTCGTGGATCATGGACTGTATCTATTGACCTTGGAGAACCTTGTGTTGTATGATAAACTGTGAGAGCTAGACAATCCTCCGTTCCCTCGTATATCCCTGGAGCCCATTCCGGCCCCACGGTAAAGTGCAGTACACCCCCGACATCCCGTACTAAGGAACTGCTATGCCAGCCTCAATCCTTGACTACGTACTAGGAGGATGACCAGCCATAAGTCATAGTCTGGTATCCAACGCAGAACCTCATGTGAATCGTGCAAATGACCTAACCTGTTGGCATATACTGTGAAGTAGTCTGAAGCTGTGCTCTGGTAGGCTCGAGTAAACCAGAATGTACAAACCACCCGACAGTCGCGTGACCACCCATAGACCAAGAACATCAGGATATCCTACCATCGCCCAGTCCCGACATACAACAACCGTGAGCTACCCCTTGGGTGTTGTGCAAGCAGCGTCTGTAATAGCTTACCTGCGGGTGTGCGTCCAGCTGTGCGTCAATCTAACGCCCTGCCGGTGTCCATGCGCAAGGCTGCAGATTTGAACCCGCAACCTCATACCACAATTCACATTTCCAACCGGTGCTCTAACTACTGAGCTACATCAACTGGACTTGCCCGTGCACACGACCAGACACTCCATAACCGAACGTGGGTGATCTTACACCTGACGCACACTCAGGCGGAAGTGCCGCTTGCGCTAATTACTGCAGGAGCTGTTAGTACAAGACAGTCAAGAGGCAATGGCTACACCCGGGGATGCCACATCCTCTCAAACGTTCAATCTTCAGGTAAGATGATAACTATCAAAGGGTGTCATTAATGTCGTACACCCTAACACAACACCCTTCTATGATAAACTCTAATGGGAGATTACAATCTGACCCTCTCATGAGCTGCTATGGGTGCTAGGCAACTAAAAGCGCGCTTCAGGGCGTGCAGCCCCCTTATGACTGTCTTCAACAGGCATTGCTAACCTCAACTTAACCCCTAATTTTCTCTCCCCTAATTGATGTTTGATGATTAACACGCATCCTCCAATTATGGAGTTGATGACTAAGTTATGTTTCCCCTCGTAAATCCATTTTGTGTTAAGCCTGCTGCTAACTTTTCATTGATGTACGATTGGACAGATACATGGTCTTGTTCCCCTTAGTATATATGAGGTAGCCGTGTTATACACACCCACTACACACACCCACTACACACACACACATACACACACACATACACACACACATACACACACACACACACCCAAACACACACAAACACACACACAGACGCATACATACACACACACACACATGCACACACACACATACACACACACACACATAGCATATCCTATACCCACATACACACGCTTTCTGCGCAACCCCCCATACGGTAAAAACAAATGCCAGTACTACTCCACAACCCTTACACGAAATAACCCCCACTCCTAAACCCTGCGCTGCCCTTACCAGTTCGCTTGCAACTATCCAATTACTACAGACGGTTCAACTAGATTATGTACAATAGCACATACTTGCACCCCCATCCCTATCGGCCACGCCTGCGATCGCATTGGCACTACAAAGCGAACCTGGACCTGCAACTTCCGCAAGCCTTCGCTATCAGCACCTTCCATCTGCTTCTACTTCGTTCCCCCTTCCTCCTCTCCTAAAACGTGAGCTCATCCTCTAGCTCGTCCATACGACAAGACACTTGCTAACTGAGCGTGGGTTGCCCGAAATCTAACACACGCTCAGACCTTCATGCTACAAACGCTCTTTGTTGCGGGCTCCAGTAACACAAAGACCTTCAAGAGGCGATGGCTACCAGAGAAGATGCATTATCTTCACAAACCTTTCACCTACAGGTAAGAACCCAACTACTTCCCTGTGTCTAAATGGTCATATATGCTAACGCAATATTGCTAATATTTAATGGGAGCCAAAGGCTGTCCCTCTGATAAGCTTCTATGGGTGCTAGGCAGCGAAAAGCGCGCTTCAGGGCGTGCACCCCCCCTTCGGCTACCTTCTAACCAAGCCGATCTTAATTATTGACTAACCTCTTAATTGCTCCCCCCCTAATAACTCTTACCTCCCTTTCCTTCTCCTACAATGAAGTTGATTTCCATGAATGGTTATATCCTGCTGCTAACGTTGAATGATGTAGCATCCTTTTTTATGCTAAGAATGGATAAAGGTATGGTTCCGTTTTCCATAATGATTGGAATAGCCGCGTTTCACACACCCACTACACACACACACACACACACACACACACACACACACACACACACACACACACACACACACANACACACACACACACACACACACACACACACACACACACACACACACACACACACACACACACACACACACACACACACACACACACACATACAGACACACACATACACACACAAACACACACACTTATGCACACGCGAGCGATTTCGGCATCGTCCAACTGCCACGACGTGCCCAAGTCGCGCGCGGGCAGACGGCGGGCGGGGGCTGAATTCAAATTTGAATTTGGCCCGATCTGGGCTGTAGATCTCTTAGATCTGATGGCCCAGACCGAGCCATTTTCGTTTTTGTTTTCAGAGGCCCTATCGACCTCACGAAAATCGGCCAACCTTCCAGGGGGTACTAAGTACCCCAAACAACATCACCTCAGACCCCAAAACCCTATCGGACCCAGAGCAGATTTTTCAACCAGGATGACCAGGGGAGTTGTCCGATCGGACAACCCGGAACAGAAATGGGTCCCGGAAGTCCGGGCTGGTAACCTAGCCTAAAAATGACCAAGTACCCGAAGAAAAAAACGAAGAAGAATAGGTGTAATCTTCGGTGAAGCCTTGGGGAGAGTTAGGTTACCGTAGTGGAAGTCCCTAAAAACCCTCTCTCCATAGGAATGAGGATAAGATCAATCACCACCAATTCGTCAATGAAGGGGCATATCAATAGCCTAGTGCTTAAAGAGCAAGCGTAATTCTTTGACAAAAGACAAACCTCTAAAAACCTTCACCAAAGAAAAAGTCCAACTCTTTAGCGAATTCACTCAAAATTCGTTGCAAGCGTCAGTGGCTCATTCGCCGAGGATTTTAGAGTCCATTGACCACGACTGCTATGACATTGACCGAACAGTGGACCAAACTTTATTACAAACCCACAGAAGAGAACGACTCAGTCAACAACTCAGAGTCAGATGGCAGTACCAGGAACCGAAAGACAATAGGTGGTTCCCCAAGAATAACTCCTTGAGACTGCTCCTTGCATTATCTCACATTATGAATAAGCTTGTAGGGGAATATGCAAAGTAGACTAATAAAGGAGGAAGTTTTCTCGGAGGACCTTTAAATTAGGCCCACGGGAGTGAAAGGTTTCTTGCGTCTCGAGGCCTAGCCATGGCACTGACTCCCAATTTCCCATGTGCCATCTGTCCCAAAGGTAGGTCACTTAGGTTACAGTATATACTGTACACAGGCTGTACAGAAATGGGTAGGCCTGAGTCCGTAGGGGTCAGTCGTTAGGTACTGGCGGGAAGTCGGTCGCGATCAAGGCGCAGCTCAACCTTCTTTCCCCCCCCCCATTTTCGTCTCTTTATGAAGTCCAAGAACTTCAAGCACCGGGAGCAGGCAAACCTTCGATTTTGATTCTAGTGATCATGACTTGACCTCAATACTGTCATTTTCGCTCAGGGACGAATACACAGAGGACTCATGGGGACTCAAGTCTTCACACCATTGTAGCCTAATGCTCGTGGACATTGTTATAATATTCTGAACCTCTGACAAGGCAAAACTTAAACGTCAAATGTTAAGATGGAAGGAAACAATGCATTATGACCAATGTCATCATTGCCAAAACATCATTATTACCGTCATCATCACTGCCGCTGTTATCATCCTCCCTCCTCTCCTCCCTGTCCTCTCTCACCTCACTCTCTTCCGCATCTTCTTACTCTCCAATCTTCTGAACCTCAAATAAGTCAAAATTTAAATGTCACATGTTAAGATGGTAGGACAAAATGCATTATGACTGTTGTCATCGTTGCCAAAACGTCATTATCACGGTGATCATCGCTGCACGGTTATCATCCTCCCTCCTGTCCTCCCTTTTCTCCCTTTCATCCCTCTCCTCCCCCTCTTACTCATCATCATCATCATCATCATCATCATCATCATCATCATCATCATCATCAGCAGCAGCATCCCCAGTACATCACAGCGTTAGTCGCTGGTAACCAGCTCGACAAATCGGGCAAATGTGGACAACACGGACAGGACACCACACAGTATTCCTTGGTGTGCCTACCACCCCTTCTTCAGCTCTGCCATTAGACGCAGAGTTGAGGGTTGCAGAGGTGCTTGTGGTAATGGCAGTAATTGCTTGTGGCATGCTGCCATTAACATGCGGAGACTGGAGCCCTGCAGACAGTGCAGAGCGCTGCCCTTGAAACTGATGGCTTGGGTTGGAATCTCTCAAATGCTCCACAGACTGATGATGGGCATTCTGTCCTTCTACGACCATGTCAAGTTGCCCTTCTTGACTTCTGGTGCTCTCGGAGGTTGTGGCAGCCTGTCCTTGATGCAGATCCCCGGGAGCAGACTCCCTCGAAGATGATGAGCCACATGCTGCTGCAGTGCTGAAGTCCTCGAAAGCTTGAATACACTCCACATGGAAGACATGGCTACAGCTCAGCCAGGCGATCGGTTTCCCTTCCTTCCTATGCAGAGGGCTAATGCAGATGGGGCACTCTGTGTCTCCTCGTCTCAGGGCTTTGTCAATGACTGAGTCCCAGTCAATCTGCTTGCAAGAGTCAAAGAGTTGATTGATTTGCTGGGAGCCCAACACCCAACCTTGGCCAACTACAAGCCTGAGATGTTCATCACCGTAATTGTCATCATTATCAATATCAGCATCATTATGATTGTCGTAATTGTCTATGTCAGCGCCTTGGTCGGAAAGGGGCCACACCACAACACTGCCTCCATTTCCCTCAGGGTCTTGGCTGCTTGTCTGCTGCTGGCTGTGCAGGATGTTCAATGCCAAACTGGCATCCTGACAGACTCTCCTGCTGAGAACAAGAGATCGATCAACTTGTGACAAGAGCTCATCCACTGCATTTCGCTCATTTGCTATGTGAGTCACAAGGCCGTCGGTGGCTGCTTCTAGCTTCCTTGCAAAAAATTCTCGCCGGGCTTTGGGATCTTTGGGAGGGATTTTCTCACACACCTTTTTGAACCATTTACGCACACGATAAGCTCTGTAAAGGGCTTGAATCCTTGTAGCACACACATGCCTGTAGGCAATCAACCCATCAGTGATCCGGCGTTTCTGGTACCGCATTGCTCTGCAGAGGGGGCAACATTTCTGTTGAGCAAAGCGTTCAAAGCTCTGAATGCATGCCTTGTGGAAGACATGAGAGCAACTCAGAAGCACCTGCTCCTCCTCTTTGAAGACTTCCCGACAAATAGGACAAGGAGCCATGCTGTCATGCCGGTCCCGTGACCTCTGGTGCATTTCTTTCCATTCCTCTGCACTGAGGGGAGGTGGGGGACGCTCCACGAGACCATATCGCTGAGCAAGAGTCAGCCTTTGCGTCTTTTCAGGCTCCAGGTTTGAGTTCTTTTTCTTCTTCTCTTCTTCTTTTTTGGGCTGCTCAGGTAACTCACTCCCAGGTGACTGATAAGAGCAGCCATTGGCAACCTGAGGTGCTGAGGCCAAGTGCGAGTTGCTTGAGCCAGCTTGCTGTGCATTTGAGGGTGTTCCATCACTGTTCAAAGGAACATTTGAAATGAAGGATGAATTTTCTTTCAAGCGTAATCCTCGTGCAATGTGATCCTGCAATGCTACAGCATGAAACAAGCTTTTGTTTTGAAGGGGCGAGGATGGATGACCGGTGCCCTCCCTCGGCCTTCGTTTCTGGCTCGTCCAAGACAGCGCCCTCTCGCACCCTCTACTCCTCGGCATGCTGTCCTTCAGGAAACCGATTTTTTCATGGAGGAACTTCAGCTGCAGTGTTGCACAAACAGAAAAACGATAGAAAATAAAAACACATGATATTAGATTGGAAAAAAAATTGATATAGAATAGATAAATATTAAATATACAGATATTAGCCAGATATACATACGTATACATAGTACATACATATAAATATACATATTATGTAATATGTATATATTGTCAAATAGAACTGCCCGGTAAACAGTAGGCACTGGGCAGAACAGGAGAACAGGACAATAAAGGAGGGGCTGTGACAAACTGTTTCATAGGAGTTCCATTAACTCATAAGGAGGCTGAACCCTCTACAGTCTGCAGAGTCCCCTAACTGATTACACTTCACATACGTATATATAACATATATGAGTTGGTATGGGGGGGAGTGAGAGCGCCAAAGATTGCTGTTTGGAAAAGGGAAGGGCCTGCTACCATCTTCACCCGAATAGAACGCCCGGTCATTATCGCTGTAACTATTCTGAAAGTTGCACCAAATACAGCTACAATTAGCGGGCGTTCTACTCGGGGGAAGACCGTAGTAGGGTCAAGAATCAAGATAGAGCAGGCGGCCATTTCGGGGCTGAACAGACAGGCGGCCTTCCATATATTTCAGACATCTCATGCATTCCAAACATTCTGTATATCCTAGTATCATGGAATTCTTGTATGGGAGGCTGGACCCGTTTTCCAGAAGGTGAAGCTCCCCACCAATAGACTGGAGCCAGTCACAGGACTGCTAGAGGTGCCTGCTCATACCAGTATCTCCAGCAGATCCGGGGCCTGTTAAAAAAAAAAAAAAAAAAAAAGGTGTGTGTGTGTGTGTGTGTGTGTGTGTGTGTGTGTGTGTGTGTGTGTGTTTGTGTGAGAGAGAGAGAGAGAGAGGNGAGAGAGAGAGAGAGAGAGAGAGAGAGAGAGAGAGAGAGAGAGAGAGAGAGAGAGAGAGAGAGAAGGGAAAGAACTTCACGAACAGGATCAGTGAGGAGATCATGACCACAAGACCAACCAGGTGAGCCCCCAAGTGAGTCTACCCCACACCAAGAGATGATTACAGCATACAGAACCAAGCATGTGAGGCTTTCATATCGCAGTGAACATATATGGTCCCTGGCAGACGATCAACAAGTGATCGTAGCTACCATTCTGCCTCCTGCTCAGGTAACCCTCTCAGCGATTGTCTAAGTATAAATAGAAAGCGAGACTCTCGTCCTCCTTCCTTCCTCACCGCTCGTCAGCATCTAGATCCTGAGTCAGATATTCAATCTCCGACCATGCAGATGTTTGTGCATCTGCGCACTGAAAGTCCTTCCTTCCTTACTGCTCATCAGCATCTAGATCCCGAGTCAGATGTTCGATCTCGACTGTACAGATGTTTGTGCATCCGCGCACAGATGTGGAGATCTGAGATGTAATGAAGTGACGAAGTCGATCCTGAAGCTGAAGTCGAGGTAGTGAAAGTATCGGGCATAATTCTGTAACATTGTTGATTGTTCAAAACTTTCTGATGCGGCCTTTTCCTGTGCCACTGGTCCCGGGGGCTGCACGCCCGTCATGGAGAACTGAACCAGTACTGCTCAAAGTCAATCTATCGTAGTCGATATATCAGCATAGATTCACCCCAGATAATAAGACTGAGATGATTAAAAATTTTAAAACATCAAAACTTGGAGGAGGAAAACTAGGCTCGATAACGGGAAATAGATTAACCTTGAAAGACTGGTTTACCCCAACCCAACACAACAACCACGGTCCAGAGAATACCTTACAACCACCCCAAAACCAAACTGTAGACCATTATAATAATAGACTACTCGACAGTCTAGATACAAAGTTTACAAACACCTAACTAGTCCTTGGAGCAACAACCAATTACTAAATTTGGAGAGAGCAAACTGACCCTATTTAAAACAGCGATCACTAGCAATTACCAGCCGATGTATTACTGCCAGTTTCAAACGCTGAACCCTGATGCACCTAACGCCTCATCTCCCCAGCCACATCCCCCACCCCCTTCCCATCCTCTCCCCAAGCCCCCCCCAGGCACATCCTCGAACCACCGGATAACAGGGAAAAGAGCAGGAGCATTCTAGGGTTTAGGGTTTTAGACAGTCAACAATCTCAATAACCTTCCACTTTCAGATTATAGCACATTTAAGGACTTGGGTATTTATGGCATCCTTCGGCCCTTCCCACCACAAGGGAAAAGAGCACAGGTGAGGTTCCTAAGTAAAGTTTTGGATTGCCTGGTGAAATAGGAGTCCGCCCGACGGACTAAGTCTCTTACCAAGCGTGCAGATATCCAGGGGGGCAAGCAGAAGAGGTCTTACAGGATCAGAACAAAAGATCAAGCAACAGACGGCAGTAAGCATAGAAAAGCTAATGACCTAGAAGCAGAGAGAGACAGATCTGCTGAGCTCCAGGGAGGCAAGGGAAAAACCAGAGAGTCAGGTTAAAAGCAGAACCTCAGTTGAATAGGATAATTTAGGCAGGGGTGAAGGGTGGTACGTCCTTCCTTCGGGACGTAATCAATGCTGTCCTTCGGACCTCCACACCATTAGGGGGAGGAGCGTGAGGGTGTAATCTTTGTGATCCCTTCAGACTCGCTGGTGGAATAGGAACCGGACTGATGTTCCCCAGAATGGAAAAGGAGCCGGAACTCTAAGGTTCTGTTTATAAAAAAAAAAAAAAAAAAGCATAGACCCACGACTTCCGAGGTGAAAGGTACCCAAATAGTGATCCAAAACATCAGATCAGGGCTCAGAAATGTAGACAAATTTTGAGAAATTGGAAAAGAAAGGGGATCTGAACTTCGGGTAGAAGAACTATCTCCTAGTTCCAATGTACGTGGGGCGGATATTGGCAGCAGTGTTATGAATTTGGTTGTCTGCCGATTTCAATCAACACTCGCACTCAGACAATCCCATACATGCCCATACATGCATAAGAAGAAAGGCAGAGGAGACAGAGCACACACTGCACACAAACAAAGTAAGCAACGGAAAACAATCATGCACAGGTGTGGAGATAACACTGAGTGTTTCTCACTCTCTGACGATACTCCCAACAACCAATCATAAGAAGACACTGCGAGGATAACAAAAGAACGTAACCAAGCCTGAGCCAATCTGAACCAAGAGTTTATCCCAGTATCTCGCCACCACTGAACTCCACACTCCACCCTCACACTCACACCCTGTTAGTAGCGCTACACTAAAACTGCCTCCCTGAGGCCAGCGCCCTCCACCAAGCTGCAGAATAAGACCAGGGATGAAGTCCTCAGTGCCAAAACAGGTACTCTGACGATGAAAGCTGCAGCTATGGCTGCAGTGCCACTGTCTCTGCTGCTCCGGTCACTCTGACGAAGTAGCAGCAGCAGTAGTCCACCCACAAACCTCGGTGTAGAGCCTCCTGATAGCCCAGACAATCGCAATCACCCTCAGGGGTGAGTGCTCAGAGGGCACCTCAGCTATGGTGGACTCTGTGAGTCTGGCTATGGCTGTCAACCCTGACGAGGGACTCAGGATGCTGCCTGAAGTCAATCGTCACTTTCCCGTTTAGGCTCTCCTCCGCGTAGTACCGCTCAAGAATGAAAATGCCCAAAAGTCCCAAACAGACCTACGACAATCTATTAATAGAACGAGAAAAGGTTAACTGACCCACCATTTTTCACCTCAATTTATAAGAAAACCATAAGGCCATCCCAAGCAAACTTCACACCAATCTATAAAGTGCACTTCCGTTAACCACTTCTGGGCCGCTGCTATGGGCCAAGGCCATGAGGGCCTCCCATCCTAGTGATAGTCCGGGCCTGCTATTCACAGTACAGGCTCTAGGGACTGAACATTCGGTTACTCCCTGACACAACCAAAATTACAAATCTAACCCTAGTGGTTAGTGTACAGCCTCGCAGACAAAACCCAGCAGTCAAATCAGCAAGTCATTGCAGCAGTGCTCAATTCAATTTGGAATATGGATCGACTAAGACCGGCCGAAGAACTAGTAAGAAGGCAATACAACTGATTTCATTTCCTGCTCTTTAATAGAAGGTGATCTTGTTTTAAAGGGACACTGCTGTTTAGGCCTCTATGTCAGCAGCTTTTGAGTAACAGTTGGCTTTGTAGCCTGCAAACCGAAGCTAGATAATGGCCCAGTATAGGTTTTATTGTTTTCTTTTCTTTTCTTTTTTCTCAATGGAGAAACTGTCATTTATTCATAATCAGTAGAACAGTGTCGTTTATTCATAATCAGTAGAACAGTGAACAAGTCACTCAACAGAGAGAGAGAGAGAGAGAGAGAGAGAGAGAGAGAGAGAGAGAGAGAGAGAGAGAGAGAGAGAGAGAGAGAGA